>CM055269.1:30951791-31125388 GCA_029237695.1 Conchocele bisecta | reverse complement strand
CAGCTCGGGCAAATTGTCGCTACAGAGTATAAAAGCCTGTACACAACGTTGTGACTAACGTAAATATATACATGTACTACTCTGATGATGCAATGTGGATATAAACTTCATTTCACTTAAAACGATCAAATACCTTTACTTGTAATTACTAATTGTAATTACTAAAATCGAGAGCTACCAAATTTGTTTTGAGAGGGCAGCAGGTTGGGAGCATATGTGAAGGATAATTTAACTATTTCACCCCTAAGTAACTGGAATGAATTTTGATGTTAATTTTGCAACCAATCTGACCTTCACAAGATGATTTTCAGACTAGTCCATTTATGAAAAGGGGGTGTTTTTGTTCTCAAAGATATGAAAATTACTTTCAAAAAGTGCAGATCCTGATGAGACGGCTAGTCACGTCATCTGGATCTACACGTTTTTCCAATACCACTACAGGCCTGTGGTGTTGAAAGGGTCAACGATGAGGTTCATCCTTATCGTAATCACGATATCCCTGGCTTGTTCAGGTACATTTTTGGCTTTTTCTATGTGAGAGTCGAGTCCGTTTATATCCGTTTTAAGAGTAGAACAAGTACTAATCGTATTACTGTCAGGAGGCGAGGCTAAGTTACTGGTGTGGTGAGGACCAGGGGGCCGTTTCACTAAACTTTGTACGACTAAAATATTTGTAAGTGCAAATTTAGGATAGTCTCGAAATTTCAATTGATGGATTTACATTTATTGAACATGGGATAAATGTAAATCCAATAATTGTTTACGATAAATGTAAATCCAATAATTGTTTACAAGAAAACATTGTTAATGGGAAATTTACAGACTACCATAATTGTGCACTTACGAACCATTTAGTCTTACAAAGTTTAGTGAAACGGGCCCCTGGCATCATATCGGGTTATTTTAATTTCAGTGCTGAATATACATGTTTGTTGCATACATAGACTTTCACAGTGTAATAACACGGTGTAATAAAAATCATGATACACTAGTGTAATAAACATGCAAATGAGGCCAGTACAGAAAACACGGATCAGGATCTGCACTTTTTATACGTTATTATGTTTTACCGCGTGGCGGGCGGGTGGCGGACAGAAAAACTGCACAGTTTGTGTACACAACTCCTCTGAAACCGTTCAGTCGACCGATCTGAAACTATACACACGTCTTCTACACATATTGAAGATGTGCACCTTGGTGTTTTTATGCCTAAAAAATATCACTTTTAACGTAGCCATTTTTTTTACATTTTTGTATACAATTCTAAATAGGGTAAAGAGTTTGTGTACACAACTCCTCTTAACCATTCAGTCAATCAAGTTGTTTTTTTTTAACCAAAATATCATCTTTTTAACTTCTACATTTTTGTATCCAGTTCTATATAATTTCTACTTTACACATCTCAGATTCTCTACCTAAATTAGTATACCTGTTTAGCACAACGAGAGGAAGAGTAGAATACTCGGACCTGGGACACACACAAAAAATGTCCATTAAATTTTTTTTCATTACCCCACCCACTTGATCTCGTACTGTACTATATATAGTAAACAGTACAGTACAAGACCAGGGGCCCGTTTCACTAAACTTCTTACGACTAAAATGTTCGTAAGTTCAAATTTAAGATCGTCTGTAAATGTCAATTTATGGATTTACATTTATTGAGCATAGGCTGCATATGCAGCCTATGCTCAATAAATGTAAATCCAATAATTATTTACAAGAAAACGTTGTTAATGTGAAATTTACAGACTATCATAATTTTGCACTTACGAACATTTTAGTCGTACGAAGTTTAGTGAAACAGGCCCCAGGTGGGTGGGGTAATGGAAAGGGATTTTTTTAATGGGCATTTTTATTTGGCGTCGCATGTCCAAGTCTTCCATCTGTGTGATTAATTGTGTACTTAATTTCAACCAATGTGAATTGTATTAAAATAAATGATACAATTAAAAAAATAAACATACATGTATTATGTTGTGTTACTGCCAGTTCCGCCCAAAATCAGCCGATGGTTTTGGTCAATGTACATGTAAATCTGAAAAATATTTTGCTTTCAAGTACATTTAAATAATAAAAATGTTACGTCCTAATGTTTCTGGGTGCTTGGTTGGGGGCATGTGAAGGGTAATTTAACAATGGGGTTTCTTACCAGAATCCAAATATCCCTGTAGCCGATTTCACCAAAATTGCTAAGCATACTTATCTAGCAGTGTATTTTCAGGGAGTAATCATTTATTTTCCCCGAAATGCATTATTTCGTATAGAACTCATGACTGCAATATTTGATGATTAAAAGTATGCAGAATTATTATACTGAATTTGGCTGTGATGATGTAATAAATTCAGTATAATAACAAGAAACGAGGCAAAGCCACGAAGGCCAGGTTTTTTCCAAGCATGGACACTTGGATAACATAATTATACCCACTTTTTGTAGACTAGATGGCCGTGGCCTGCATGTCGCGTCTTGGGGCGAGGCATGGACACTAAAAAAATAGATATAGTAGATGGAAAAACTTTAACGAAAAAACTTTAACCGGACAAACGGACGGTCGGACGGACGTATGCCAAAATGCCGACGATATCGCGCTTTCCGCAAGCGGGTGCGACAATGATGATAAACACCCATGTGAAGAATCAAGGTAATGGGTGAAGCAGTTGCAGAGATATAGTATAACGAAAAAGTTTTAACCAACAAATTTAACCAGACGTACATTAAAAAGTTAACGTTGAAAATGGTATGTCAATTACGTAGAAATAATAGGTGAAGGTAAAAAAATGGTCACCTGTTGGATAGTTGTATGTGGTAGGCACCCCTTGGTTATGAAGCTGTGAAAGTTTGGTGGTCCTAGGTGGTACAGTACCAAAGAAATGGACTTAAACACGAAAACTTAACATTGTAAACGCGAAAACTTAACATTGAAAATGGCTTAAGTCGACTGCGCGGAATAAATGGGTCAAGTTAAAAAAAAAAGTAACATGTTGGATAGTGATATGTGGTGGGCACCCCTTGATTATGAAGCTGTGAAATTTTGGTGGTCCTAGGTGGTACAGTACCAAAGAAATGGACTTAAACACGAAAACTTAACATTGAAAACGCGAAAACTTAACATTGAAAATAGCTAAGTCGACTGCGCGGAAAAAATGGGTGAAGTTAAAAAAAAAGTAACATGTTAGATAGTGATATGTGGTGGGCAACCCTTGATTATGAAGCTGTGAAAGTTTGGTGGTCCTAGGTGGTACAGTAACAAAGAAATGGACTCAAACACGAAAACTTAACATTGATCGTGGACGCCGCCCGCCCGCCCGCCCGCCCGGCTTTCGCCAATCAATTAAAAAAACCTGGCTAAAAATTAATACACGTATCCTTAAATAGAAAATTTCTCCCTCAAAGTGTACTTAGCAAGATAAGTATACTTTGCAATTTTTATGAATTTTTTATGAAATGGGCTACAGGGGTCCGTTTCACTAAACTTTGTACGACTAAAATGTTTGTAAGTGCAAATTTAGGATCGCCTGGAAATTTCAATTGAATGATTTACATTTATTGAGCATAGGCTGCATCTGCTCAATAAATGTAAATTCAATAATTGTTTACAAGAAAACATTGTTAATGTGAAATTTACAGACCATCATAATTTTGCACTTGCAAACGTTTTAGCCGCAAGAAGTTTAGTGAAACGGGCCCCTGGTTTGGCCCTTGTTGGCTTTCTTGTACAAAAGAGTTGAATCCGGTTATACATTTAAGATTAGTACATTTGTTTAGTAATTATATCACTTTTAGGGAGTGGAGCCAAGTGACTTGTGTGGTAAGGACCCGTCACCAGTTAAAGGTACATTCCCACTCAGTAGGCACACAATGTTCTTTATAGGAATTAAATAAGTGTATAATTGTGTCGCTATTCCGCAATTTCTAAAAATTACGAGTGACCGCTATACAGATAAAATCATTTATTAATATTTATTTTACTGATAGCGACTCGCGGTGGTTTCGGGTTATTTTCATATGCAAATGAGGCATGCTATTTTTTAATAATTTATACTAATTAAATGCTTCACCTGAACAAATAATATTTTCGACAGATTATAAAGTATGATTATTGCACATCAAAAAATAAATACAGAAAATATATACAGATAATAAATAGTAATGTCCGTTAACATTTTAAGGAAACGTGGTTATTGCCCCTGATATCAGTGTGGAAATTTACGTTAATATAAAATGTATAATGCCAATCAATACGTGGGATAATGGTGAATGTGTTATTTTGCCGGAAAATGAAAGATAGATTTGTATATTTGTTTGTTCAGTAGATATGACATTTTCCGGCAAAATAACACATTCACCATTATCCCACGTATTGATTGGCATTATACATTTTATAAATATACAAATCTATCTGTCTCCCTATATTGTAACCTACCGAGTGGGCATGTACCTTTAACGATCGGGATTCATTCTTTCCGGTATCACGAACGGAGACCTGGTTTGGCCCTCAGGTACCACTTTACTGTATGTAAGCTGTACGGGCCTGTATGATAAGACACCCACAAGATGGCGGATGGTAAAAAACGTGAAAGGTAAGTGCTTCAATTTTTACTGTTTTCCCCTTTAAAACTAGCAAAAATCAGAAACTAAACATGGTAATCCTGTGTATAAATGTTGTCTTAACCCTCAGTTGCTCTTGTCAGGGTCCATCTCCCGCTAATATAAGCAGGAATTACCAACAAACGTGAACATTTTGAAAATGAATCTAGAGAACGGTCTTTACCAAGCTCGCATACAGTCATTTCTGCATGAATTTGGAATCTGTCGCTTGATATTGCATCATTGATTGATGCTCTTTCCGAATATGTGTCACACGTTCTCGCTTCATTTTCAAAATGTTCACATTTTTTGGTCGCTCCTGCTTATATTAGCGAGAGATGGACCATGACAAGAGCAACATAGTCAAGACAACATTTATACACAGGATTACCACGTTTAGTTCGTGATTTTTGCTAGTTTTAAAGGGGAAAACAGTAAAAATTGAAGCATTTACCTTTACGTTTTTTACCGTCTGCCATCTTGTGGGTGTCTTGTCATACCAGCCCGTACAGCTTACAGTACAGTGGGTACGTCTTTCGCATTCTTGTATGTGAGGGTTATACCCCATACAAGTAATATGATTATTCCTAATCCTATTACTTTTAGTGGAAGGGGCCAAGTGACTTTGATGTGGTATGAACCTGGCACCAGGTCGGGTTATTCTAATTTCAAGGCTGAATATATATTTATTTTGATGTAAATATTCTGTTCGGATTTTGAAATTTTCCCCCAGTGCAGCAGATTAAATGCGGGATTGAACCCGTTGGCCCGGCTTTAAATGACCTTGGCTGTTGATAGGCCGTTAAACACCAATCAATAAATCGCATCCTGTACGTAGTTCACGAGAAAGAAATATATCCAAGAAAAGTACTTTCACAATCAGTTCATGATTATAATTTCACAGTGCGCCAGATAAGGAATTAGTAATTGAGTATTGTCACTCCATCATTTCTGAAGCAATTGGGAATTTCAAATTTTTAATTGGGTAAAGTAAAATCACACTACTGTACACATCAACAGACAGCAATTATTCAATAGTTTGCTTCGAAATAAAAACATGTCTTGGCATTTCATTAGAATTGTCTCTTTGGAGACAATTCTAATGAAATACTAAGTTGTGTTTTCATGGAAAACAAGAAAAATATGCTATATTTGTGGTCTGTTTATTGTTTTCTGCAGCATGATAAAGGTACCATAAAATTTGTATTGCTTTTTGATACTCGCTACTTCTGATTTCAATTGGGTTTTTGGCAATTTTATTTGGGTATTTAAGCAAATACGCAGCTTATCTGGAGCTCTGATTTCAACTATGAATGAATGACAACACTGACAGGATGTGACTTATTTGGATTAAACATCAAATGAACCAATACAATTCATTAATCCTTTATTTTATAACAACATGTACAAGCACATACACACTGTTCAACACCAAAACTGAAGTTTTAAGCATGTTTAGCTTTAACCCTTTGAACCTGAAATCCCGCTATAGCGGTTTATGCAAAAAGTGCAGATCTAGATGAGCCGGCTCGTAACGAGCCGTCTCATCAGGATCTGCACTTTTTGAAAGTAATTTTAATATTTCTTAGAACAAAAACACACCCTTTTCATAAATGGACGAATCTGAAAATCATTTTGGGACCATTGGATTGGTCGGAACATTAGCATATCACAGTCCATTCCAGTTCCTTAGGGTTGAAAGGGTTAAAGGTGGCACAACTTTTACAACTGTGAAACATTGTTATCGCTAGAGAATGCTTTTTTACCAATAATAATTTGCATTATCAAACAGTAAAGTTAGCAGTTTCATTGCAACTAATTATTGTAAAATAACGTCAAATAACAAAGTAGAGATGCAAAATTTAGTTAAGATTCATTTTTAACCCTTACAATGTTGAATTAAAATGTGTTGTCTGCTGTTTATTTATTATTTTTGTTATCAAACACATGATTTGACGGCATTCTAATATGCTGCCAAACCATATTTTTCTTGAGAGAAAAGCCAAAATAAGAAACAACAGCAGACGACAATTTTCCGTCCCAGCAATCTAAGGGTTAGGTTAAAATGAGCATACACTCCCATTGTCCGGCGCTCAATGGACTGAACTGTGTAGATCCTGACCAGACTGCTGGTCACAAACATGACAAGTCCTTCTTGGTCGGTTTTGTAATTCCTCACTTTGTCCATCCATACACAGGTACATGTAGGTACTCTAGCCAGCTCAGTAGCCTATTTCACCAACATTGCAAAGTATACTTTTCTAGCAAAGTATACTTTGAGGGAGAAATTTTCAATTTTAGGATAAATTTATTAATTTTTATTATACTGAATTTATTACATTATCACAGCCATTTGGCTGTGATAATGTAATAAATTCAGTATAATAATTCTGCATACTTTTAATCGTCAAATATATGCAGTCGTTAGTTCTATAGCAAATAATGCGTTTCGTGAAAAATACATGATTACTCCCTGAAAGTATACTTTGCTAGAAAAGTATACTTTGCAATGTTGGTGAAATAGGCTACAGGATAACAAACATTTTCATTGATTTGACTAGGAGGGTTTGGTTATGTATAATACGCTCAGTATAAATACAGGCAACTACATAAATGTACAAGTACAATAAAACGTATCACTGATGAGAAGAAATTGATTACATAACAACAATAATTTTACAAAATTAATGATGTACATTCACAATGTAGGCTAATGTATCACGCTCATACAAACATAAATACAAATATACATGTAGTACCAACAAGGAATGTAGCCAATTTCATGCGGAACAGTTACTCACAGGTAGTAAAACAAGAAATGTGGCCTGTCTGCACACGAATGCCCCCGGTGGCAGATTGGAGAAACTGTGGCAAAGTTAATTAATTAAAAGTGATAAGGATTCAGGTTTATTCCGAGTTATGAAGGTCAAAAAGTCAAGGTCATATTAAGGGCAGCATGAATGTGTGGCATTTGTCCACAAGTATGATGTATTGAAATATTAAAGTAATCCATCAAGGATATAGAAGTTATGACAGAATTGAGAAACTCCGGCAAACTTCTTAATGTGTGAAAAAGTTCAAAGTTGTGAAGGTCAAAAGGTCAAGGTCATATTAAGGGCAACACGGATGTATATACAGTGTTGAAATATTTAAGTAATCCGTCCAGGGATATAGAAGTTCTGACATAATTGAGAAACTCGGGCAATCTTAATGTGCTGGACACATGGCCGGACAGACGGACAGACGCACAGTCCAGACAATGGCCTGTGGCTCTACCTAGACCATGGGGCATAATAACATGATTTTATAGTTCACCCATCTTTCTAAGCAAATCGCTAGACAGTATGGTGCTCAACTTATTTCACATATTGCAACGTTTAACCCTAGTAAGTTGTGTATTTATACCAGATTTAAGGATTAACTGTTCGACAGGAAATGGAAAATCAATACTCGGATAGGACATTGCATTGTACACTAGACTGAACTGTATGTTAGTTATTGTTCACATATTGGATTTTTCAGGAACTAAATGCTGCGGTCGCTAATGCTCCCTCGCATTTATTTCCTTAAAAATCCAATAACTTGTACATAGTGTTTTCTTTCTCCAGTAGAAATGTTGCATCCTCGGCATGAAACGGGTTCCATTCACATATACACACTGGTGGGAGAAACTTAACCATTAGACCACTACGCACAGCAATTGTCGTCTGCTGTTTCTTTTATATATTGCCTTATTTCTCAATAAAAACATGGTTTGACAGTGTTGTCAAAGCATGTTGTAAATTCTAAAGTGCTGTCTAAGCATGTTTTTGATGATAAAAATGGAAAATAAACAGCAGACGAAAAAAAGATAATTAATATAGCGGTGTAAGGGTTAACCCATTATAGTCGAGCTACAATTACAGTAGTATGAAATTTGGAGAATTTTCTTCTGATATATCCTCTATTGCCTGATATCTTACAAACGTGACCTTAATAGAAATCAGTGCGCTTGTAAGCTACAAATAGTGTGATGCTCGAGTGTAATTGTAATTATCACAAGTGTTTAACATGTGTTTGGTGAATGTTTTCAATTAAATGTGGAAATAAAAGTGCTAATTATAGAAGGAAATGATCTATCTATAAGTGTTATAGTCGGGTTGCCCATTGGAGTTCCAACTAGACTGTATCATCTATCATAAATTAATGGCAGATGGTACCAATTCTCTTCAAATGTCTTGGACACAGAGTATAGCGATTTATTTGAAGGAATTGTATACCAGAGCAACTCGATCATCTGATAAAACCCACTCCATTTCCATCAGATTCTACAATGGCAGGGACTTCAATAGAGTTAGTGGTCTGCTAAAGCATTTATATGTCTTCTCAACAAGTGAAGGCAAGACTGGCCACCAGGAAACACACCAGATGATTGCCTCCAAAAAAATTGTCATTAATGTACATCCAACTACAAAAACACTACACATACAAGGTGCAGGATGCACTCTATGGCAAAATATGATATTCAGGAATCTATCAGAGAAATTGGACAGTCAGCTGTTGTTTGCAACTGATGTTACACATGAACAATTCATAACACCGAAATCATCAAAAGATTCAGCAAAACAATATGAAAATAACGACACGCCTCATCCGCAGTCAAAAAGCCCATTCATGAGTTTGCTGGATAAGATCAAGCAACATGTAAGATTCAGTCCAAATCCAAGTGAGGTAGTGTCCCAAGTGCTAGGCCAGTCCGAAGACCCTGTGAGTAATTTGCACACATTGAACGAGTCAGAATGAACCATTTGTACAAACGATGATGAAAATATAACAGTTGTTAAAAGTGTAGTCCAGTCTAACTACGAAAAACAAAATAACAAACGACCGCACATCCAAGACATGGTGAATCCGAACCATACTGTTGAAACGGCAACAGACATACTGAGCCCACGTGAATTGCGCAGCCCACTGACATTGAATGAAAGTGACTGTGTAATACTTAATGACACTCAGTATGTGCAGAGCCACCACCTAGTACAAACGATAAATGCAGAACTAGCAAAACAAATAAAAGATGTGATCATTAATTCAAAGACAGTGCGGGGAAAATAGTGCATCACTGGAAATTGAAATGCAACGGCTTCTGTCTCTGAATGCCCCACTTACCATGCAGAATAAGGCCCTCACTGACGAAAATGCTGCTCTAAAGTCTGGAGTGAAGGAAATTGAAGACAAAACACAACTTGATAAATGCAAGAAAAGAGACATGGCCGTTAACACTGTAGGAAACGATGATGGTTCAGAAATTCATGAACTGAAAACCGAACTCATGACAGAACTGCGGCAGATTAAGGATCAGTTAGAACGTCAGCATATTATAATAACAGCCTCTACCCACACTCAATCTACAAGTGACCTGCCACCGGCACAAGACTCGCAACAACCAAATGTGCCGCAGGATTCCCAGCAATCACGTCACCAGGAACAGTCAAAAACACCCAAGGTATTTGTCACCGGTGATTCAATTATTAGCGTTTTGTCGACAAAAAAATTGAGTGACAAAAAAATCAATGTGTTGATTCGAGCTCACCCTGGTGCACCGATCAAGACAATACAACATGCACATATTAACATGGCGGAAAATGACTACTTTGACGTCAAAACTGGATGCAGTTGTACTGCATACTGGAACTAACAATGTGGCTGATGCTGATAGCCCTGCGAAGATAGTCGAAGAACTTCAAGATACAGCCGACACCATCCTTCAAATAAATGCGAATATACCTATAATTGTGTCATCCATCTTGCCCAGGAAAAAACCCCGACTTGTTAACAATGCAACTGAGTCTACAAATGAGTCACTCAAAAGGCTTTGTGGAAGCAAACCGGGCTATCACTTCATGGACAACACCAATACATTTATGACCGACAGTAATGTCTAAAGAGACGACATACACCTAAGCCCAAAAGGTGGCAACAAGCTTGGCACAACTATCCGGAAGAAGTTATGTGATGTGTTGCATATTCCGTACACATAATTGGCTACTAATGAGTCATCAGACCGCACTACGTCGGCTGGTCAACACAATCACCCAAATAGGAATTTTGGGGTCGGGAGGAACTATGGGAGGAGCGAGTACGACCAACCATCGTGGACACAGGAGGCATACCGGGAGAGAGAGCCATACTGGCTCCAAACAGCAAGGGAGCCACTATCATCGCGGATGTACTGAGCTCCCAGGAACAGGAACAGGAACACTAACAAAATTCAGATACGGTAAGTACTGCATTCATTCCCACAAGTGATTGTACATTACAGAGTGACTCGACCCAAACAGTGACAGCGAATACTGGCACTAACTCAATTAAACCTAACAATGTGCATACACAGATATGCAGTGACAACGGCTGGTATCGAAAAAAAGATTTACATATTGCCCACCTCAATATTCACTATCTATACCCAAAACTTGACGAAATACGACATCTCTGCATTGAACACCCTGAACTTGATGTATTGTGTATATGTGAAACGTGAGCAGTTTTGTGACAATGAACTAAGGATCAGTAACTATGATATGTACCGGAAGGACAGACCCAGCAATGGTGGGTCAGATTATCTATGTCAAGCAGTCGATACACTGTGTCCATCGGCAAGATATTGAGTCCACTGATATTAAATCATTATTCCTAAAAATTAGACTTAATAAACAAGTTATTCATTCTTGGCTACGTGTATCGGCCACCCGCTGCCAATAATGATTGGCTAGAATGCATGGATATGTTACTTGATAGGTTTCGGCTGAAGATAAAGAATTTATATTGTTGGGAGATTTCAATTTTAACCTCCTACTCCCAGGTAGGAACAGCAAAAGGTAGTTAGAAATTGTGAGCACTAACAACTTAACTCAGTTAATTAAGTCCGCAACCCGAGATACACAGACATTAATTGATCATATTTACACAAACAACCCTGATAATATTCTTGAATCTACTGTGCCAATCTTATCAATCAGTGATCATTACCCTGTAGTTTGCACGCGAAAAATTGCGAGTAATTCTGGTAAGGGACCTGTTCACAACCAAATTACGTATAGGTCAGACACACACCTGGACCCAAATTCATTTAAAGCTGATGTGGAATGTCACCCATGGCAACTTGTAGATATATATGATGACCCAAATGATGCTCTAGACTGTTTTTTACAAATGTTTTGTTCAATTTGAAACGATCATGCACCCATACGTAAAAAACGTCTGAAACGAATTCACCAGCCTTCATGGTACTCAACTGCCATTATGGAAGCCGCACAGAAACGGGATCATTATTGTGTTGTAACTTATACAGTTTGTCCGCGGCCCGCCCTACCATCAGGCCGCGTTTTATACTCTTCCTTAAACAAAAGTTTCCGCCATCTTTGACAAAAGTGTGTGTTGATAAACTTTCTATGGTCATTTAGAAATTACCTGTGTACCGTGTGTTAGCATAGCAGATTGAAAAAGAAGAAAATAATCAACAGTAACAATTGAAGAATCGTTAATATATCCCATAATATGCCATTACGGTTGATATCGATGTTGTCGAGATCGACGAAATAAACCCTTAGTAAACCGGTAACTGACGTTCCATCTTGAACTCTGTTTCCGCCAAGAGGGGGACGTTACAGGAATGGATTTCGAAGAAAGAGCCACTGCCAGCAAAGGAGGTATAAGACGCTCAAAAAGGCTTCAACAGAAGAAAGCCAAAATCAATGAAATCAGTAGCCTACATTGCAAAGTCAACGATAACACTCAGCGACATTACAAAATCAGCGACGGGGATAGTGTTGAATCTTCGTTAAGTAGTCAGAAAACAAAACTTGAGATTGCTAGATTAAAACTAGACTTTGCGAATAGAGAAGCCGCAAATAAGCGCGCAAAGGCAGAGTTAGAACGACAAACAAGAGGGCCATGATGGCCCTAATTCGCTCACCTGACTCGATGAACAACAGAGGAGAATGTGACATTGAGTTCATATGTGTTTTAAAACATTTGAGCTATTTTTAGATGGTGGTCATCTTTGATTAAGCGATGACTCATTTTACCAAATCTGAAAATGCTTCACCCAAGGATCTTTACTTACTATGAAGTTTGGCCAGCATCGTCCATGTGGTTCCTCAGAAAAAGACGTTCAAAATCTCGAATAAATGGACCTTTTGGCGGGCATCATGGATAACGTAATTAACCGATTTCGGCAAAAAATATCCCCAGCGCGATCGCCTCGTTGATACCGTCGATTTGATATATGACATGACCATATTCGGTCAAAAATAAAATTTGACTCCAATTTGACCACCCGGGCCACGCCCATTTTTTACCCCGGGGTCACCATTTTAACAACTTTGAAAGAGCATTGTACATCTATCATTCCTACCAAGTTTCGTCGAAACCTCACTGTTACTGTTAATTCAGCTTGCTGGTATCGAAACGAGTTAGGCTGGACACAGAAGCATGGAACAGTGCTGCCACCGGGTGTACGATGTAGGCCGAGTGCCCCTGTATGCGTTCCAGCACATCTCGCTTCCGGCTAGTGCTCTCACCTGTGATTAACGGCCACCCCAGATACAACGAACGTCACTATTTGTTGCTATTATGGCGTGGGTGGGGGTATTCAAACGAGTTAGACTTGAAACTGAGGCCTGGAACAGCGCGGCCACCTAGTACACGATGTGGGCCTAGTCCCCCCGTAATCGTTCCAGTATGTCTCCATGCCGGCTTGTGCTCTCAACTGTGCTTAGCGGCCAGCCCGGACACAGCGAACCTCACTGTTACTGTTATTTCAGCTTGCTGGTATCGAAACGAGTTAGGCTGGAAACAGAAGCCTGGAACAGCGCGGCCACCTGGTGTACGATGTAGGCCGAGTGCCCCTGTATGCGTTCCAGCACATCTCGCTTCCGGCTAGTGCTCTCACCTGTGATTAACGGCCACCCCAGATACAACGAACGTCACTATTTGTTGCTATTATGGCGTGGGTGGGGGTATTCAAACGAGTTAGACTTGAAACTGAGGCATGGAACAGCGCGGCCACCTAATACAGAATGTGGGCCTAGTCCCCCCGTTAGCGTTCCAGCATGTCTCCATGCCGGCTAGTGCTCTGAACTGTGCTTAGCGGCCAGCCCGAACACAGCGAACCTCACTGTTGCTGTTAATTCAGCTTGCTGGTATCGAAACGAGTTAGGCTGTAAACAGAAGCATGGAACAGTGCTGCCACCGGGTGTACGATGTAGGCCGAGTGCCCCTGTATGCGTTCCAGCATATCTCGCTTCCGGCTAGTGCTTTCACCTGTGATTAACGGCCACCCCAGATACAACGAACGTCACTATTTGTTGCTATTATGGCGTGGGTGGGGGTATTCAAACGAGTTAGACTTGAAACTGAGGCATGGAACAGCGCGGCCACCTAATACAGAATGTGGGCCTAGTCCCCCCGTTAGCGTTCCAGCATGTCTCCATGCCGGCTAGTGCTCTGAACTGTGCTTAGCGGCCAGCCCGGACACAGCGAACCTCACTGTTGCTGTTAATTCAGCTTGCTGGTATCGAAACGAGTTAGGCTGGAAACAGAAGCCTGGAACAGTGCTGCCACCGGGTGTACGATGTAGGCCGAGTGCCCCTGTATGTGTTCCAGCACATCTCGCTTCCGGCTACTGCTCTCACCTGTGATTAACGGCCACCCCAGATACAACGAACGTCACTATTTGCTGCTATTATGGCGTGGGTGTGGGTATTCAAACGAGTTAGACTTGAAACTGAGGCCTGACACAGCGCGGCCACCTAGTACACGATGTGGGCCTAGTACCCCCGTAACCATTCCAGCACGTCTCCATGCCGACTAGTGCTCTCAACTGTGCTTAGCGGCCAGCCCGGACACAGCGAACCTCACTGTTGCTGTTATTTCAGCTTGCTGGTATTGAAACGAGTTAGGCTGGAAACAGAAGCCTGGAACAGTGCTGCCACCGGGTGTACGATATAGGCCGAGTGCCCCTTTATGCGTTCTAGCACATCTCGCTTCCGGCTAGTGCTCTCATCTGTTATTAACGGCCACCCCAGATACAACGAACGTCACTATTTGCTGCTATTATGGCGTGGGTGGGGGTATTCAAACGAGTTAGACTTGAAACTGAGGCATGGAACAACGCGGCCACCTAATACACGATGTGGGCCTAGTCCCCCCGTTAGCGTTCCAGCATGTCTCCATGCCGGCTAGTGCTCTGAACTGTGCTTAGCGGCCAGCCCGGACACAGCGAACCTCACTGTTACTGTTAATTCAGCTTGCTGGTATCGAAACGAGTTAGGCTGGAAACAGAAGCATGGAACAGCGCGGCCACCTGGTGTACGATGTAGGCCGTGTGCCCCTGTATGCGTTCCAGCACATCTCGCTTCCGGATAGTGCTCTCACCTGTGATTAACGGCCACCCCAGATACAACGAACGTCACTATTTGCTGTTATTATGGCGTTGGTGGGGGTATTTAAACGAGTTAGACTTGAAACTATTGCAGAGTTCATTCCAGGCTTCAGTTCCCAGTCTAACTCGTTTGAATACCCCCACCCACTCCATAAAAGCAACGGATAGTGACGTTCGTTGTATCCGGCGAGGCCGTTATCCACAGTTGAGAGCACTAGCCGGAAGCGAGATGTGCTGGAACGCCTACATGGGCTCTCGGCCTACATCCGTACACCAGGTGGCCGCGCTGTTCCAGGCTTCTGTGTCCAGCCTAACTCGTTTGAATAACATCAAGCCCAAATAACAGTAACGGTGAGGTTCGTTGTGTCCCTGCTGGCCGCTAAGCACAGTTAAGAACACTAGCCGGGATGGAGGCGTGCTGGAACGCTTACGGGGGGACTGGCCCACATCGTGTATTAGGTGGCCGCGCTGTTCCAGGCTTCAGTTCCCAGTCTAACTGGTTTGAAAACCCCCACTCACGCCATAAAAGCAGCAAATAGTGACGTTCGTTGTATGCGGTGTGGCAGTTAACCACAGATGAGAGCACTAGCCAGAAGCGAGATGTGCTGGAACGCATACAGGGGCACTCGGCCTACATCGTACACCAGGTGGCCGAGCTGTTCCAGGCTTATGTGTCCAGCCTAACTCGTTTGAATAACATCAAGCCCAAATAACAGTAACGGTGAGGTATGTTGTCTCCCTGCTGGCCGCTAAGCACAATTGAGAGCACTAGCCGGGATGGAGGCGTGCTGGAATGCTTACATGGGAACTGGGCCCACATCGTGTGCTATGTTCCGCGCACATATCTAGTTTATAGTGTTGTCCTACTAGAGAGGTTCCGCACATATATCTCATTTATAGTGGTGTTCGGTTTAGAGAGCTTCCGTACACATATGTTATGGACTGGAATTTGGTCCGACCCGTACAGTAGCGAGAGGTGTAGGTCATGATAAGACTGCGCGGATGTGCAGGCTGATCTGGGTATTCACATGTCTCAAAACAGTTGTGTTATTTAAGAGACAATCATTTAACAAAGATGTCAACTTTATAATTATTGGTCGATTTCGGTCAATATTCGTATCAGAATGTTTGTTATTTTACATGGATCTTAAATATCGTATTTATTTCCAAGTCAGGGATAATATTGAAAATTCGTCTGTATGTTATGCAGCGCTGTCAAGATTAAGCCATAAACTGTCCAAGCTGACAGCGGATAAGTACACATAAGTTTGATAAGTAATCTCATTCCAGAGATTGCAACAAAGAAAGTTTGACTCTTTGTCAACGGTGAGCCACAGGACCATAAACCAACGTCATAGGGCCAATATGTAAATGAGGTAATACATTCTGATATCACATGGTGCATAATAAACAATTTCATTGGTTAATCTAGTGTATCCAGTATGTTTGCACTTTTGGATGAAAATTGGAAATATATTTAGTGAGTTGCAAAATAGTTGTTCACAAGGAAACATCATGTAACAGTAATAAACGGACGTACAGCCGCCGTTTGGCGCGCTGGCAGTGGGTCTGGAGATACATCTTCAATTAACATGTTACATTCGTATTTGGTAATTTATTGAGATGACAACAAACAAGAAACATACAAAATAAAACTGTTAAACGTGGTTATTTGTTAAATTCATTATTTGGACAGAATGAGCTAATTCCCAATATACAAAAAAAAAGACAAAACAATGAAGAACACTTATGAAATCCAAATAAACAGACTACGAGACTTCAACCTCGTCATAGTTGGTGGAACATAATCCGGGTAAAATTCAACAACGGTACCTCTCGTCGAAGAAGACGGGAGCGAGTAGGCTCTAATAAAATGCACGGACGTGCGAATATACCGATTTCTACGGATATACAGGTTACCATGCACGGATTGATGGACACCTGCTGTTCGACGAAATTTCAAACGAACTCATTACAATTTTACGTTATTGAAGATGGAACTTTCACGATTAACGACGCCACACTACAGTTACAAACATATCAAGAAGACGGGAATACCGCAGATGTTTCGGCGAATACGGGCGCTGCCGAACGGTCGGTACATTCCAGATGACGACGCCGGACGGAACAATATTATAAACTTTCGAAACCGAATAGAAGACGACACGAAAATTAGCATTGATGAACTTGCACGAGAATTGGAATGTAGTTACCACTATTGTGTTTAAACATTACCCATGTTGGTTGTTCTGTGGAAACAAACCAGGTGATAACTCATTTCATGTGGCATGTCTAAAATTCAAATCCTGTTTTATATTTATATAACTTCACTTAAATTAAATACTATTTTTCAATCTACATGTACATAAGTTTAAGTACAAGTACAATTACTCAGATGAAACTATGCAAACCGTCACCTTTTTGTTGTATGTAAAACTACCTTAATTGTATGTTCGCTCATGTTATATAGAATATTGTATTTACACGTTTCATATAATACGCCTTTTGAATAGCATGCATTTCCGTTGTCGATAATATGGACATCACAAATATGTAGTTTTGTCAGAAATCGGAAACCAGATATGTAGCAGACTTCAGATTGTTGTTAACACAGACCGACTATATTTTCATAGGATAATAATATAGCGCCTGAACTAATATGGTGAAACAGGTATCTTTCTGCATAGCATGTTAGCCAAAGGGCCATGCAGCACGTTAGCCAAGGGGCCGTGCTTATACTTATGCAGATATATGAATTATTAATGACGCATTCTTGTCTTAAATATGGCATAATGAGGTATAAATCTTTAAATATAGATAAGTCGTATACGTAAAGTTATACACATACATGTCGGATGCCAATGCTCATGCTAAGTTGGTCGGTGTTTGAGTCTGGATGCTGATGAATGCGTGTGCTGGGGTCCATATGTGAGTGTCAGTGTATATATCTGTTAAACGAATGATGATGAATGAAAGGGATGGACCCATGTGAATGTTGATGTATGCATGTGCTGAATGTAAGGCCAGACTACAAATACTTTATTTAATGTGTGCACGGGAAAACTGTCAGTGTCTGCATAATATTGCTATACATTCCTCGATAAATATGTCCAAATTATTTCAAGACAAAATGGAGTCGACACATGCAGAAAGATATCCGTTACTGTGTAAAATGATTAAGAAAAATGTAATATGCATGAGCATCACGAAATACTGGACCTAAAATAGAGATGCATACCAAACAGTAACAGGCAGGCAACACAGCGTTATAGAATACAACACGGCCAATTATGCTATAAAATAACACGTCAGAATGACAAGTACGTGTACAATTAACTGTAGTAATTATGTTTCACAATGTCTAACAAACAATAAAGTTTGTTTTATCATATTAGGCCAGTGCATTTAAGTGCTAATAATGGTATACCCCAAGAAAATTAAAACACAAATGCCAACATCATTTTCGTATCAGGAAATATGTCCTGAATCACAGGAAAAAAATCGCAAGCGATCGGAGGGTAGGAAAGTCTTAATTTTTGGATTTAAAAAATCTACGAAAATATGTGAAAAATAATAAAAAACCATCACTTTGTGAAATACATAGTTTGAAATGCCACATGATTATTTACTAGCATACATATGCATGCTAATGTATGGCAGTTAGTATCTGCCAGATTATAATGTCCACTTCATATCCCCCTCTCCCCCCCCCCCCCCCACACACACACAACCGCCCCCCCCCCTCCCCCCCCCCCCCCCCCCCCCCCCCACTGTCCAACCCCTCATATTAGGTACGAAATGTTCAACTACATGCCTATATAATGTATTGTAACGGTATTGTAACTTGGGACGAGTTGACCAGCGCTCGCACGGTCGTTCCCCGTTGGATAGACGCCAGACAGAAATATGAGTTATGTCCCCTAGGCAGGATATACGCCATTTGTAGATAGAAACAATAAAGGTCATTTGTAGAACCAGCGGGGTTTTTAGTAATATTTAATTACATCCACTCGACGATACATATATGTAATTACAAACAGCGATAACTGTGCTTTAATCAAAGTACTGAAAGTACTGAACATAGGGTACTACAAGAATTCCGCCACGGAAGCGGTGTCACCTGAAAGTGCCTTGTCGGTACAAAAGAATGTTGTAGCAAGATTTTTGTTAAAGTTTCTGCATTACTTTGACATCGTTTACTTCTGTTTTGTGAATGAAATAGTTGGCCCCGGATCGAGTATATTAAAACATACAAATGACGTCATTAGGGAAACCGCTGACAAAATATTCAATGTATGGAAGCCCAAACTTGTTAGAATTTGATTTTTGTCGTATTTTCAGTACTTGCATTAATATGGGTATTAATCTACGCTAGATGTGTTATACTGTCATTAATTTGTTCCCCGACTGTAATTTATCACTTACTGACTTATTGACCCCCTTCCCTGAACGTAGAATTGACACTCATGTTGGCGTGTATTGGCCACCATAGACAAATGTCAATCAGGCAGAATTCGGGAATGTCACTGCAATCCGCTGTAAATCCATCGATAGAATGAAGATTAACATCAGTTAGACCCACACATGCGAGTTTTGTTGCGACACAATCGCGATCATTACAAAAATCTGGGTCAACAGGTAGCTGTAACCCCTTGATATCGTTTGTGTGTTGAACGCGTCGCGTAAACACGCGACGTGTTTATCCGGTGGAGAGTATTCGGAGGGGAGTTAACTCTGCCGAAAACTATAGCCTGTTACTAAATTTAGCGATGACTGCACGATTTGTGATTTGTGCAAATGGGGGCAAATAACAACTTGAAGCGTAACAAAATAATCCGATGTATTTTTGTACTTAGAACATCTGTTGTTGATATTGTTCAGTACAAGTAGTTTTTCATCATATTATTTTCAATTAGCGGTTGCGTATGACAGTTAAATGTTGAGTAACACAATGCATTTTGTTGTTATGGTTACTCCAAGATATCACTACGGACTAGCCCATCGAGGGGGGAGGGGGAGGGGGGGGGGGACGTGGCTAACTGTCCGACGCGATTCCAATATGTAGGTTACCCTATGTGAAAACCGCATGTACACGTAGCGGGAACGTTTATATTGATTGGTACTCGTATCATACACATTACTGGCAGAAGAAACGTTAACAACGATGTGCTTTTAAAAATCGTAACTTTTGATTACAAATTTGAATTGGGCAAATTGCGAATCCTGTGACTATTAAATAGTTCATCGTTACGGTAGATATGTGTAGTTGACCCTAGCATATATGATAGTATAGGATTAGAGCAAGTTCAGTAGATACAACATGGACGAATGTGTGTTTTGTCAACAGAACCTAGATGGCTCACAGGCAGAAGTTGTTCTGCGGGAAAAGGGGTGTTATACTATATTTAATATAAGTGAAGAACGGGGTGATGATATTCGCATTTCTGCAGGTCAAAGGGTATATACAGAATGTACAAAAACATATACCCAGCACAAGAATTACACGAGACCGTATCCCTCAACATCGACAGATGTGCGGGTATTGCGTTCTGATGATTTGTTTGACTTCTGAGAGAACTGTTTGTTTTGTGGCAGAGTAATCACAGACAACGAAAAGAAGAAGAAACGAGAAGTATTTCAAGTGAGAACAGTAGAATATAAACCAGAGTTAAATAGGATTTGTGATGAAAGAAATGACGAATGTGCTCGTACTGTCAAAGGTAGAATAGCGTTTGCCAAAGATTTGATTGCTGAAGAGGAAATTTATCACCAAACATGCAGTATCAAGTTTCGAACATATATGCAATTCCCATCATCAAAGACCAGAGTCAGTTCTGTGGAACTAGACACTAAAAGGAAGAAACGCGGAAGGCCTTTTGAGATACAAAGGAATGCAGCATTTCACAAAGTCACGAGTATCTGAAGCAAAATGACGACAAACAGATAAGCATCCAATATCTTGTGTCCAAAATGAATGAATATCTGACTGGTTCTACGTATGAAGCATTCAGTAACACCCATATGAAGGAACGGTTGGTTGAACAGTTTGGGGACAGGATAATAATAACAGAAGTGAACGGTATAGCCAATGTGGTGGCATTTGAAAGTAATGCAAAGACAATTCTGAATGACTTCTATATACGTCCGAAAGAGTCGGACCCCGATACAGAAAATAAAAGATGCATTGACACAGCTTCTCAATTGATCAAGAATGACATCAAGTTCATGGATACATCCAAACAAGTATACCCTTCCACATCATCGATGGAAACAATTGCATAAGGCCTCGATTATTTGCCTGAATCCCTACGACAGTTTCTTGAAACAATGTTTGTTGAAACAGGCAATGAATTGAAGATTGCCTGCCTCACTGGGGCAAGCAATTGTGCAAGCCGTTAGACCAAGGGTAGTCATATTGCACTTTACAGCTTGGTCTCGGTGTTGAAATGCACCATCACTTCGGATCAACATTTCTGATCGAATCTTTGAACAATCATGGATTTTGTTGCTCGTATAAAGAAGTCCAGATATTTGAAACAAGTGCAGCAATAACTTAGGGTACTGACATTCCTGGTTATTTACCAGGTCATTTCATCCAATACGTTGCTGACAATGTGGATCATAACATCGGTACGTTAGATGGTAAGGACACCTTTCATGAGATGGGAATAATCGCTGCGGTTACGCCTGCCGTGAAATCGTCGGCTGTGATATCCAGAATAAAGAGCAGTTCCGAAGATATAGCTGCAGTTGGGAAAATCAATCTATATTACAGCAAGCCTGACCGGGAAGCATTGTCAGCCATGGTGTATCCTTCGCTTCCAGCATTAATGGCCAAAGACATGACATATAATATCGACGTTCTATGGTTGGCTGCCTGGCTGCTTGGACCACGGAGACTGCAATGGAATGGCATAATACAAATAGTACAGCATGGTGAGTATCCTGGAAAAGCATCTGTATTGTTTCTGCCCATGATCGATCTTAGTCCAAGTGACGAAACATGCGTATATTATACTCTAAAGTTTTTATCTGCACAGGCTAAGCGATATGACGTGACACCGGTACTTACTTTTGACCAGCCACTTTGGTGGAAAGCGATGTTGTTGCAAAAACAAGAACCACCTAGTACCGATGTGAAGGGAATTGTCTTGAGACTAGGTGGGTTGCATGTGGAAATGAGTTTCCTTGGCTGTATAGGTCATCTGATGTCAGGATCGGGCCTACACGAGCTGATGGAAGTCGTGTATGCCGAGAACGTCGTGCCCCATATACTTAGTGGCAAGGCAATTTCCAGGGCAATCAGAGCACACACCTTGGTGTATGGCATACTTCATGGCATGATTCTCTCGAAGGTGTATGATGCAACACTACCTGGTTATGATGAGCAGCACACTTCTGAGTATGCACGACGCAATGGGGATGATGTAGTGGAAACACATTCACATGAATGGGACCATGAGCTATCCGAGCAGATTATTCTGTCCGAGACTGATTTACATGTCGACAATGATGATCACAGGTCACAGGCAAATATACAAACAGATGAGTCCACTGGGGTTCAAATACAAACTTTCCGAGAATAAACATTGAAGAGATAGCAAATGATGAGCTGATTCCAAATCCATTGGACGATGGTTCTGTTATAGCGGAGCATGTGTCAGTTCAGCTTCAAGAAACTGCAACACTATACGATGAACTTGTTACAAAACAGATATGTATGAAAGATGTTGTGGACTCAGACGTTCTAAGTACTGTCCAGGCGAAGTTATTGAAAGAAAAGGAGGAAATGCAAGGTAACAAAACGGCCAAACTTTGGATACAGTACCTTCGTATGATAGAGATATTGCTATCATTTATCAAAGCAGAGAGAACGGGCGATTAGCACTTGCCTTTGAAGTCTTTGGCTGACATGATTCCATTTATGGCAGCTTCGGGGCACAATCTGTACACAAAGTCTGGGTTGCTATATCTTGCAGCCATGTCAGAGTTGCCAAACACGCATCCGAGTACATATACGCACTTCACGAATGGTCTGCATGTAGTGAGACGAAGTCACAGATTCTGGGGTGGATTATCATCTGATCTCATAATAGAGCAGTTATTATGAAAAGTGTAAAGGCAACAGGTGGTTTGACACGCGGTCGAGGAATGACAGAAAGGCAACGAAACATATGGTTATTATCCATGCCTGCGTGTGCTGAGGTCAAGGCTACAATGCAACAACTAACCGGGGTTACATATGAAACCAGTGAACAACATAAGGAGGCAACACATGCGAGGAAAGAGACTGGAAGAATTATATGTATATACTCTACTTCCTTCAAGAAATAAATCCGTTTGAAACAAATGTTGACGTATTTCAGAGCATTGCAAGTGGCATTGCTTCTGACAGACAGGTGAACGTCGATGAAGCTGAAACAATTGGACGGCATATTGTAGCCGATATGAGTGGCAAACTAGTGGGTGAATATTCATTCAAACGCAAATGCCAAACTGTTAAAATGAGCACAAAAGCCACAGTAACTGTTGATGGCGACCAGGTCCATATAGATCCACAGTTGTTATTTCAACGGCTCGTGACTATTGCACAAGAAGAGTTATCTGCTGAAGAACGAGAAACGCTGTTTTCGTACGAATTATGTACTCACGCGCCAGCTTTGTTTGATTCCAGTGGTATGTTAAGAGAAGCCAACAAACCTGCCTTAGCTGATACTCTATGGGACTTTGTCAAGTCGGAAATGACCGGTCCTCCATGCAAAGTACAATATGTTCTAGATGGTGGAGCATTGTTGCAACGACTACCATGGGCACGTGGAAATACGTATACTGAGCTGTGTGACATGTACACCAACTATGTTGTTGGTAAATATGGAGAAGCAGATGTAGTGTTTGATGGGTATGAAGGGGGGGGGGGGGGGGGTGAGGGAGCACCAAAAACAGTGTACATCTAAAGTGAACAGCAAGTTTGTCTTCAGCTACGATTAACTTCAGTGGCAGCATGGTTATGCATTCCAAGAAACAACACTTTCTCTCGAATCCTGGCAACAAGCAACGATTCATCAACATGCTCAGTACAAGTCTCTCTGGAAAAGGATGTACAACACACCATGCTGACTGTGATGCTGACAGACTGATTGTAATGACTGCAATCAATTGTTCGAGGCAGACCGAGACTGTTGTGATTGGTGATGACACTGACTTGCTCATTCTGCTGCTTCACAGTGTAGACGAGACATCTAGAAATATCTACTTCAAGCCAGAACAAAAGAAAACTGCCAACACTGTCAAAGTTTGGAACATTAAAGCGGCAAAAGAGAAATTGGGGAAGGAATTGACTGATAATATCCTGGTGTTGCACGCAATACTTGGATGTGATACCACATCTCGTGTATTTGGCATTGGGAAGGGCGTTACTATAAAAACATTCCAATCCAGCAAGGCATTTCGAGCGTGCATCTATGTGCTTAACGATGATTGTGCTGCTTCAAACAGACAACACCTCATCAATGCGGGAGAACAGGCACTGGTGATAGTATATCGTGGAAAACAGGGTGACACCTTGAATCAACTAAGATTATTCGCTTTTACCAGAAGGTGGTGACCAGTACAACAGACGTTGAAGGAAATAGCCTTCCTCCCACGACAGCTTCAGAAAAGTATCACACACTGAGGGTGTACCACCAGGTAAAATGCTGGAAAGGAGATACCCTACACCCAGAGGACTGGGGATGGCAGCTTTGTAACGGAAACCAATATCGACCTGTTGCAACAGATGAAGCACCTGCTCCACAGAAATTGCTCACTGTAATTCGGTGCTCGTGCAAGGCAGAGTGCCGAACTCTACGTTGTACCTGCAAGAAACACGGTCTTCCATGTACTGTAATGTGTCGTGAATGTAGGGGCACTAGCTGTAGCTATTGCATGAATATTGATACTGAGCTATGAGATGTCGCAAAATACCACTAAATGTAAATGAAAATCGATCAAACCAAACTCCTGTTTTTTGCGATTTTGGTTATAAATTGCAATTTTTAACCCCAAAATGACGAATTACCTACTCTCCGATCATTTGCGATTTGTTTAGCACTGAGATACATGTATTTCGAGTAGTTTGGACCTCTTTATTAGATAATATGACCAATTAGTAATTTTTCATAAAATAAATCCTGTTTTTCGCGATCTTTTTATTAAATTGCAACTTTTAACCCCAAAATGACAAATTTCCTACCGTCCGACATTTGTTATTTTTTTTAATACTCACATACATGTATTTCGAATAGTTTGGACACCTGTATTGAATAATATGACCCATTAGTAACTTTTTATGCCACCGGGTTTCTGTCCGTCTGTCCGTCCGTCACACTTTTCGGTTAACCAATTTGCCGTCCGTCCGTCCGTCTGTCCGTCCGTCACACTTTTCGGTTAACCAATTTGTCACAGTTTCTTAAATATGCTGCAGGTGGCATCCGCGTTCGACAGACGCATTTCTTGTCTTAACATTATTCCTGTTTTTCGCGATTTTTGTTATAAATTTCAACTTTTAACCCCAAAATGACAAATTTCCTACCCTTCGATCATTTGCGATTGTGTTGACGTTATAAAGTACACGTGTTCTGAGATAAAAAAAAACATAGTGGCATTTGTGTTTTAATTTTCTTGGGGTATTATGCTATATGCCGTGGCCTATATGCACGCTGGATATCCGTGTGTATATTGAGAATTTCATAAATTTGTGCGACCATTTTGAACTCTGCAATCGTAAATAATTTTATTTATTTATTTTTTCAATGACATAATACAATTATATTGCTATCTGGAATAACCAGGATAAAGCGGAAATGCGGCTAATATAGTATATTTAGCTGTTAATATGTTTGTTTGGAAAATCCATACTGAGAATTACTATGCTAGGTGGAAATAAATACAAATTGTGTCCGATTTAATCCCGATACATTGCATCTTTACAGTCTGCTCTAGTGCATTTTTAATAAAAACCTACGAATTAAAAGTAAAAAAAAAGAATCTGCATGTATTTAAAAAATTTCAGTACGTTTATATTTTATACATTTTCAATGCCACCATGAACACGATTCTAACACTGTGTATGTCATGCATTTATCGTATTTGTATATTTGCAAACAAGTCATGTGTTCACAAAATATTTCCCATTACATTTTGCAGAGGTAATTATTTCGTCCTTGGCAGAGAAATAACCATTCAATAAAGAGAGCGTAGCTTTGTCAATACCAGTATAGGATTCATGCAAATATAGGTACTTGCATAGGCCACATAATCATTCTGTAATTGCTGTCTGCATATATCGGGAAAAATACGGAATCCAAAATTCAAAAGATTATATGTCTGAGCGTTATATCTGTATTCAATCAGCTAAACAACATGTATTGCCATTGTCATCAATCTTAGGCAAAATGCGATCTGGTTACTGATAATGTCACTGCGTCTGAACTATGTGAGATAAATCAAATAAATAGGTAATAATCACTATTCATGCGGATAACTATGTGAATTATTATAATAAATACAGAGATAACAAACAATTACAATGTTTGTTATTTTACATGGATTTTAAATATTGTATTTATTTCCAAGTCAGGGATAATATTTAACTTTTATTCAAAGAATTGTGAAATTTCTTTTATTTTTCACAGATATTAAAGTCGAAAATCTGCATATTAATTCGTCTGTATGTTATGCAATGCTGTCAAGATTAAGCCATAAACCGTCCAAGCTGACAGCCGATAAGGACACATAAGTTTGATAAGTAATCTCATTCCAGAGATTGCAACAAAGAAAGTTTGACTCTTTGTCCACGGTGAGCCCCAGGACCAACGTCATAGGACCAATATGTAAATGAGGTAATGCATTCTGATATCACATGGTGCATACTAAACAATTTCATTGGTTAATCTTGTGTATCCAGTATGTTTGCAATTTTCGATGAAAATTGGTAATATATTTAGGCAACTGTTAAACGTGGTTATTTGTTAAATTCATTATTTGGACAGAATGAGCTAATTCCCAATATACAAACAAAGACAATGAAGAACACTTATGAAATCCAAATAAACAGACTACGAGACTGCAACATCGTAATACATTCATAGTTCACAGCGCTGTCCCGTTTAGAGAGGTTCCGCACATACACGTAGTTTACAGTGCTGTCCGGTTTAGAGAGGTTCCGCACACATAACTAGTTTGCAGTGATGTCCGGTCTACAGAGGTTCCTCACACATACCTAGTTTTTCAGTGATGTCCGGTCTACAGAGGTTCCGCACACATACCTAGTTTACAGTGCTGTCCAGTTTAGAGAGGCCCCGCACATATAACTAGTTTGCAGTGATGTCCGGTCTACAGAGGTTCCGCACACATACCTAGTTTGTCAGTGATGTCCGGTCTACAGAGGTTCCGCACACATACCTAGTTTACAGTGCTGTCCAGTTTAGAGAGGCCCCGCACATATAACTAGTTTGCAGTGATGTCCGGTCTACAGAGGTTCCGCACACATACCTAATTTACAGTGCTGTCCAGTTTAGAGAGGCCCCGCACATATAACTAGTTTGCAGTGATGTCCGGTCTACAGAGGTTCCGCACACATACCTAGTTTACAGTGCTGTCCGGTTAGAGAGGTTCCGCACATACACTTAGTTTACAGTGGTGTCCGGTCTAAGAGGGTTTCCGCACAAATACCTAGTTTATAGTGGTGTCCGTTTTAAAGCTTGCATTGGTGTCCGGTCTAGAGTTTCCGAAAACATACCTAGTTTACAGTGCTGTCCCATTTAGAGAAATTTCGCACATATACATACATGTAGCTTACATATCTGTCCGGTCTATAGAGGTTCCGCACACATGCCTAGTTTACAGTTGTGTCCGGTTTAGAGAGGTTACACACATGTACTTAGCTTACAGTGGTGTCCCGTCTACAGAGGTTCCGCAAACATACCTAGTTTACAGTTATATCCCGTTCAGAGAGGTTCCGCACATACACGTTATTTACAGTGGTGTCCGGTCTAGATAGGTTCCCCACACATACCTAGCTTGCAGTAGTGTCCCGTCTAGAGAGGTTGCGCACACATACATAGCTTGCAGTGGTGTCCGGTTTGGAGAGGTTGCGCACATATACCTAGCTTGCATTGGTGTTCGGTCTAGAGAGGTTCCGCACAGTGCTGTCCGGTTTAGAGGCGTTCCGCACATACATCTAGTTTACAGTGGGGTGTCCGGTTTAGAGAGGTTACGCACATATACATACCGGTCTAGAGAGATTCCGCACGCACACATACCTAACTTGCAGTGGTGTCAGATTCAGAGAGCTGCCGCACATATATATAGCTTGCATTGGTGTCCGGTCTAGAGAGGTTCCGCACACATACATAGCTTACAGTCGTGTCCGGTTTAGAGAGGTTACGCAAATATACATTGTCCGGTCTACATTATTGCCTGACGCATATAACTGCTCACTGCCGCTTACTGCTAGAAGTAAGACACATCTCACTGCCCACTGCTACTTACTGCTAGCAGTGAAACACACCTCACTGCTCACTGCCGTTTACTGCCAGCAGTGAGATACATCTCACTGCTACTTACTGCTCACTGCTAACTTCACACCGACAGAACACTGACACTCTATGATCAGCAGATTTATACTTGCACGTCTGAGTGGTTGTAAATTGTCACCAGGAATTGCCACTTACGTGGATGGTCGACTTGGCGTTTTGCCCTGTTTTACAGTCTCAATGTCTCGTTTCGATGAGATCTGAAGTCTATCTCCACCAGGAAACTTAGCGAAAATCACTCCTCCGCGCCCGACCCACGATTGTTCAATTTTTTTCTCACGAACGAGTTTTCGTGCCTCGTATGAGAGGTGTTGTCGGTAACGCTAGAGATCCTCGTTGATGTACACGCCTCCTAAAGATTTTCGCGCGTCCAGCACTCTGTCTCTCGCTTTCGAGTTAGTGAATTTCACTATTATTGTCCTGGTAACACTTAGGCCCGGCCTGAATTTGCCCAATCTGTGGGATGTTCGCATGTTGGGCCATCTGGAGAAGCTTGGTGTCTGTAGTCTGTATCCTCGTTAAAATCACCGGTGTCGCCATTAACTCCATTGATTCGAAGGCAAACTCGCCTGGAATACTGCTCCTGCCTGTCAATGCTGGTTTCCAGGTTTTCCAGGCAGTCTTTGATTTTTGCGTTGTCGCTACGGAGGGTGGCCACCTCTTCCGTTAGCGGCTCAAGTTCAGCGATCCTCTGCTTCAGAGCGTCATTTTCTCATAGTATGGCACTGAGTGACTCTTTCAGTTGACTTAACTCTGTTTTAAATATTTCACTCAGCTCATTTTTAAGGCCTCGTTAGAGTTCCGGTAGCAGGAGGTCCTTAACTTGTCGGATAAGCTCTGGGATGTCGGCCTTTGTCAGTGACATTGTTTGTGGTGTTGGATCAGCTATGGTCTCGTCTGCTGAACAGAAGGATGCCTCTGAGAGTCTATCGGTGTCCGATTCGGCGTTAACTGTCCGAAAGTAGCTGTCTATTTCGCACTTCTTGTCCTCGAGCTGTTCGGACGGGGATGCTGGCGGAGCTGGGCTTACGCGTTTTGTCCGTTCGATGTTTTGATCTAGTAGGCATCTGTGTCGGCAGATCGCGTGATGTGTATAGGATTCGTTCACTAGTAGCTGACACGTTTGAACACAAAAGGCGCACTCGTCAGTTCATTCCCTTTGTGTATTTCAAAACTTTCATTACAGAAACATTGTCGAACATTGTCGAACATTTGTCCGCAAACTCATCACATGTTTAGCTAATTAGTCCATTGTAATTAATTAATAATTGAAGTTATATTCCAGACAAAAAATTGTGTTGCAATATACTCGCGCATGCGCAGTCATCGCGATACCTGCATTTCAGATTTAAACAAATGCATAACCGTTATCCACTTATGTGAATTCATACGTACGTGTATGTTGATAATATACAGTGGTGGTATTTTACCCACGATTGTGCTGACGTGTATGAATTTTACTGAATAACATTGACATAAATTTAGATAGATACACAGTGTGTAGAGGATTATAACGAAATATAACTCATTACCTTATATAGATCATCGGATACGGCGTTCAGTAAGTGTTCGTGGCTTCTGGTAAGTTCTATGTTGATAAAAAGGGACACGATGGCATGTTTTGAGGAGGCACATAGAAAAGGTGTACCGCTTTGAGCTGGCGCGTTATTATTGTAAATATTATTGTAAACACGTGCTATTTTTAAATAGTTTACGTCATATGTTGTAGACATGTTATTTGTATACCAGCGCAAACGCATTAACATTCGATATAAATTGCTAATAATACTAGTGTGTTAGATCATGCTGTTTTGGTGATCGACGTCGTGAGTTCGAATCCTGCCAAAGGAATACATTTTTCTCTCGCTTTTACTATTTGGCGCCAGAGGTAACGCACACATCCCGAAACAGTCGTGCATTTACTTTTACACAACATTATAAAACACTTCACTTTGAACCTAATCATTGTGAAATTCATTTTGCACATTCGTGTGTTATTGGGAAAGTCCAGCTCGACTCACTACAAATGCAAATATGTTACGGAGAACACCATGTCGAAAATAAACCTCTCACTTCAGATAATAAACAAATAAATAAATAAACGTGGATGCATGTGGTTCATAATTACCATGTCAATTGTTGTTACATGTAATAAAGATGCATTAAAAAGAAAACACAAAACAATATTTAAAAAAATAATAATATATATATATAATGGCCAAAGTGAGGATCGAACGCATGCAGTGCAACATTAAAATCAAGTGCCACCGTTGGCCGCCAGTTTACCCACTGCTCCAGTATGAGAAACTGCTTTGTCAATCGCAATATATCGATCATGCATGACTATAGCGACGCGCCATAATAAACAGGGAAATACCTACAGGAATTCCATGTTTATTTATACACCAATGTTTATATAAACAAAGCATGTAAACAACGCCATGTCAGGCTGGTATACTTATAGTATGCAAACTAATTCTGAAAATCGATTCCCAAAATAATAAATAATTTTATAATTAGCTCAAATACTCGTATCATATATTTAAACTATAATACAACATAGGAGACGCATGATATTTTAATTTATTTATTAAAAAATAATTGCAGGTTGTGTGCATCATTTCGGTCAGTACAAAAACCGTAACTTGTACAATACACTACATACCGTTTATTTAAGGTGAACTGAATATCGTGAAATAATGCACGAGTTATTGGGTCCAAACGATTGAACGTAACGAACTGGGTTTGTTTAGCGGTAGGACCCAATCATGAGGGCATTATTTCAAAATAATCAACTCACCTGGTTAAATAACAAAAAATAAATTTCACACATGATTTTTCATAGAATCAAAGCGAATCAATTGTAAAATATGGCCAAAAGATATGCGAATAGAGAGTCTCAGACGAGTTTCCATTTGATACGATATTTATTAACCCTAACCCTAACCCAAACGCAGAATTTATAGATGCGAGGTGCATACAAATGCTGACAAGTTTCATAAATATCATATCAAATGGAAACGAGTTTGAGATTATGTTTATAACTTCACCTTGTAAATAGCAGAAACTTGTAGATCTCCAATATGTTTCAGTGAGCAGACTAGTTCAAAATCTCAACAGAGAAAAATACTTTTAATCCTAGCAATAACATTATTATACATATGCCATGTAATAGGTTCCTGTTCTTTATAAACACTTCACATATTATAAAAATTTCTGTAAGTTGACTGAGTCACTGGTGCTTCTAATGACGTTTAAAGCACGACGACGTCAACGTCAAAATAGCATTGCTTTGTCACGCCATTACGGACGTCATTTAGAACCTCTCCATTTTGATTATGTTTGTATTTATTTGACAAAACGTTAGCGCATAATACGAATACGTAATTATGGTGATGCACCCAACCAATCAAATTCGCCCCAGATGTTATTACACGTGTGCCATATCACATTTATGAAATGGGTTAAAACACGTCGCAGCATGGCCAGTAAACGAGGAGATATAACTCACTGCAAATCAATAAGGTTCGTCCTTTGTCATGACAAACGTGTGTACCAACTGTGGTTTAAGATGCGACAGGCACAACTATTATTGTTATTTCATGGACAAAGCTATTGAAGGTGAACATTATACATCGATATAGAGGGCAAGTAACTAATCTGAAAGTTTTGAAAATAGGGATCCATACGGATTTTTTGACTTGACATGATAAACGTGTATACCGAATGTATGTGTCAAGTAGTACATGAGTTATTGCACGGAAAAGGATACGAACTGTGAAAATTAAAAATGGCGGCAAAGAGGAGATAAGTCGTGAGAAAAACATTCTGAAAAAAAAACGTTCTTCGTCCTTCCTTAATAAACATGTAACTATCCCGAATTCGGCTACGATTTGTCTTGTAGAACTAGAGTTAGCACGCGGACAAGGATAATAATGCGACAATTATATTAAAAACGGCTACAAAGAAGAGATACATCTTCCGAAAATTAATTCGGCTTGTCGTACGGGGCACCATGCAGGACAGGTTAATTATGTGTACAAAATTGAGTTTTGTAACACTAAAAATCACAAAATTCAATTCTGTGTCACAAAATTCAATTCTGTCAATTCTGTGTCACAAAATTCAATTCTGTGTCACAAAATTCAATTCTGCATACGTTTCCGTATACAAAAATTCATTTTTGATATAAGGATTCAATTTTTGTAAGACAGAATTGAGTTTTGTGAAGAAAATTCAGTTTTGTGGACAGAATTCAGTTTTGTCCACAAAATTAGTTTGCGTAGGATAGTCTATGTCATCTCTACGTTGATTGGTTGAGATCGTCTTAGTCCATTTTACTAGATGGTGGAGTACACTTGCAGGTTTAAATATTTCAATGCGAAAATATAACCCAATATATCAATATTATACTTCTTTATGGACAGATATTATTTTGGTTAATTATGATTACAAATGAGTGGTCACACCATATAAGCATATACTTTGAAGGAGAAATAAGAAAAATATTCAGAATTTTCCCTCAATTATGTAAACAGGGTCAAACATAAAGTAGCCGGGACATAGCTAGACCTGAGAGCATGCCCATATATAGAGAATACCAGGCTAGTGTATTTTGATATCAAGTTTATCAGGCAAGGCTAGGAAACGCGTAGGAATTCCGAGGCTTGCTGAGGAATTCCTACCGTTTCCGAGCCGAGCCTGATAAACTTGATATTAAAATACACTAGCCTGGTATTCTATTTATCAGGTAACGTTTTATGCTCGAAAATGACATAAGATGACGTCGTATTCTAACAGTAGATCTAACCTTGTGAAACAAATGGTATTGGATCTGTGTCTACTAGTTGCGAAGTTACGTGTTCGCAACTATGTGTCTACATGCATTATTTACAGTATACACCATCTTAGTATCCATGGTATCTACACAAATACTACAAATGGTTTCCTCAAATGGCCCAATACACACATTCTGTTTATAAACACAGACAGCAGTCAGAACACAGGCCACAGCGCGTGTATTATTGATTTAACTGGGGCAGATGTACCTTGCGATACAGAATACATGACGTCAGTACTCGCGGGAGATCTACATGTACATGAATTATGTGTACAATTATAACGCAAATGAGTTTAAATACGAATGGGTTTGTCAACGTTTGACTGTTTGGAGATAGTTGAAGCAAAATGGCAGAATGAGAAATGATCATCGGCAGAATGAGAAATGAATCATCGACATTGAATGTGTAGATCGGCGACCGTGACCCATTTCTCCAGTGCAGTTTCTGACCAATGGTAGTCCTTCTTACATGCGTGTGCAGAATTGACAGAATTGAATTTTGTGACACAGAATTGAATTTTGTGACACAGAATTGAATTCTGTGGCACAAAAGTGAATTTTGTGACACAGAATTGAATTTTGTGGCACAAAAATGAATTTTGTTGACAAAATTGAGCCATGTCCCACTTGGCGCCCCGTATGTCGTGATAAGATGTATTTACTTTGGTTACGATCCGTCCAGTATATTCAAGTTATTTTTAAAACGGGAGTATACTATGAGAGAATCATAGAGTGTACAGGTGAGGTATGCCAGGTAAAATTCGCCGTCGGTCTCCGGTATATCACAGCATATACGTAAACGTTCGTCTACTATGATATTTGTATGCCGGCATACCTTTACCATACGCGCATGTGTTGAGCGTCTGAAAAGAAATAAGGAAGTACTATTAGTTTTGGCTTGGTATATCTATCAATCTGAAGACATAAATCGACAGTTGATTGAACTTCAACATGAAACCATTAATGGCCCCCACTTCGTATACCAATCAGACATCCAAACCCGAACTTATCATCGGGGTGGGGGGGGGGATGGATCATGCATGGCGGATAAGGATGCATGTCCCTTCCAATTTCATTGTTCATTGACCAATAGTTCATAGCCTCAATGTTATTTACATTAACACGTTCAAAGTAATAAATATTATAAAGGTACATGCCCACTCAGTAGGCACAAACGTTCTTTATATCAGAGACATCATCTGAGACATTTTCTGGCACAATAAACATTCATTCACCATTACACATGGCATTATAATACATTTTATATCAAACGTAAATTTCGACACTGATATCAGGGGCGTTAATAGTGTTTCCTCAAAATGTTAACGGACATTACTTTGTATTGTCTGTATTTCTTTTTTGAAGTGCTATGATCAGACCTTATAATCCGTCGAAAATATATTTTTTTCAGGTGATGCATTTAATTAGTATAACTAATTAAAAAACATCATGCCTCATTAAGATATGAAAATAGCATGATTCAACCGCGAGTCACTATCAGTAAAATAAATATTACTAAATTAGTATATCTGTATAGCGGACACTCGTAATGTTTAGAACTGTTTAGAACTGGTGGAATAGTAACACAATTATACACGTATTTAATTCCTGTAAAGAACATTTAGTGCCTACTGAGTGGGCATGTACCTTTAACTCACAGTAATAGTATCGAAGACTCGATGCATATGGCGATATATACTGGCCATAGAGATATTGTAATTGTTGGCGATTTTAACTATAATACTTTGAACTCACAATCCAATAGAAAGGTGACTTCAATTTGTACTCAGTTTTCACTGTCGCAGTGTATTTCCTCTTCAACTCACTTCACCGAACATTCTGAATCAATCGTCGACTTATTGTTTGTATCAAATAGAGACAACATCGTTAGCAGCGGAGTAGGAAATCCATTTTTGCCACAAGAGACACGTTTTCATTGTCCTATATATGGCTTTCTAAAATTTTCGAAGCATAAATTTAAACCGTGTAAGCGCAAAATATGGAAATATGAGCTTGGAGACAACGACATGTTACGCAGAGATATATCAACCACAAACTGGGACAACCTAAAATCTGAAAATATAAATGAATACGCCCATAATGTAATTAATAAAGTCATGTCTGTTGCCCAAGAATATATACCTAACAAAAAAATACTTGTTCGACAATCTGATTTACCATGGATAACCACCACTATTAAGAGAATGATCAGGAAGCGGAAACGATTATATCATGAAGCAAAATAATCTAATAACCATTCACATTGGTTAAAATTTCGAAGTTTCAGGAATGACGTTATTTCAGCAATTCGGGAATCAAAGAAAGATTACCACACTGGGATAAGTAACAAATTAAAATCAGGTCAATTCCGTTCAAAAGATTGGTGGTCTACTTTGAAACATTTTATATGCGAGAATGAAAATAAAACAATCCCACCACTTCAACATAATGGATCAATAATCGACGATAACACGGGGAAAGCTAACATTTTAAACAACTTTTTCCGTGATCAAACTCTTTTACAAGAACCTCATGTTCCTTCACCCATAGTAACGCCTTATGCAATAACCAGTAGACTTGAATCTATCACCCTTAACGAAACAGAAATACAAACAATCCTTTCTAATTTGCCCATATGTAAAGCCTCTGGACCAGATGGCTTGAATAATCGTATACTTAAAGAAACAAAGTACGAATTAGCAACTCCCCTTAAATACCCCTTTAACAAATCAATTGAATGTGGACTATTTCCAGACGTATGGAAAGAGGCCAATGTGTGCCCGATATTTAAAGCTGGAGATCCTTCTCTCACTTCGAATTATCGTCCCATCTCCCTTCTTAACACTGTTAGTAAAGTTTTTGAGAGGGCGGTTTTCAAATATTTGTACAATCATTTTAATGACAATAATATATTAACACCATTATAGTCCGGGTTTGTACCTGGCGACTCAACTGCAAACCAACTGACATTCCTTTACAATACATTATGTCGTGCATTAGACGATGGGAAAGAGGTGATGGTGGTATTCTGCGACATAAGCAAAGCATTTGATCGAGTTTGGCACACAGGTCTTCTTTTGAAGCTGAGAGCCGCAGGTGTTACTAATAATAATATTCACGACTTGTTTAAAAGTTATCTTAATAATCGCAAGCAAAGGGTGTTTATTCTAACTGGAACCAAATTAAGGCTGGCGTCCCGCAAGGATCTATTCTCGGCCCTTTGTTATTTCTATTATATATAAACGATATTGTTGCGGACATAAATTCTAATATTCGACTTTTCGCAGACGACACCAGTTTATATTTTATTGTTGATTCGATACCTGGCTTGTATCATTTAATCCAAGGAAAACTGAATCACTACTTATAACACGTAAACGTAATAGAGAAGTACATCCCCCAATCCTCATGAATAATGTTAATGTCTCAGAAGTTGATAGTCACAAGCATCTAGGTTTGTATTTTAATAACGAGGGAACATGGCACCAACACATATACTACATAACCGGAAAGGCGTAGCTATGATCAATGTTATGAGAAAATTAAAATACATTCTAGATAGTAAATGCCTTGAAATAATTTATCTTACTTTTATTAGACCGGTATTAGAATATGCGGATGTCGTCTGGGATAATTGTACCCAGTATGAGAAGAATGCCCTCGAAAAAAAATCAGATTGAAGCAGCACGTATTGCTACAGGTGCCACTCTGCTTGTTTCAATCGAGTCCTTATACATATAAACCTGCTGGGAAACATTAGGAAATAGACGTCACTCCCATAAATTGTCCCTATTTTACAAAATGAAATCTTACCAATTACTTGGTCGATGTGCTTCCACCGGAAATAGATACGTCCCGTTACAATTTACGAAACCCTGAGAATATACAGATTTTACTGTCCAGAACCACCCTTTATTATAACTCGTTTCTACCATCCACAATCCGGGAGTGGAACTCTCTTCCAGATGACACACGGAACGCCCCTTCACTTAATTGTTTTAAAACCAAAATATAAAAAAATACCGAGGAGGTCCCAACCTACTACTACAGTGGTACTAGGTATGTCCAGGTATTACACACACGTCTTATAACGAAATGCAGTTCTCTCAATCATGATTTATATCGTAAGAACATTATTGACTAGCCCAACTGTAACTGTGGACAAGTTGAAGATGCCACCCATTTCGTTTTCCACTGAACTCAATATGGAGCACATAGAGCTCAACTAATAGACGACATACACACTTTTTGCCAACCCACCCTCCACACTATACTCTATGGTAACAGACAACTTGACAATAACTCCAATGAAGCCATTTTCGCATCAGTTAAACTATTCATACAAAACACCGGTCGTTTTTAATTCACCATATAATGATGCCTGCGTGTGCACATACTTATCACTAACTGACTTGGGGTGGCGATAAATGGGCATGGCTTGGTGTGGGAATAAGACTCCAACTCCTATTGTGGCTTGCTTCTTTCCTTATTTTTTCCATTTCATGTATCACGTAATTGATTATATAGAACCTATTGCCTGTACATTTGTGTCAATACTATATTTTTCGGAAATTTTAAATTTAATTGCTTTTATGTAATTGCCGTGTATCAGAGGATGCTGAAACCAGAACAACTTATAATCCAGAAAATATCAATTATCACAGAATAGAAACTGTTCTAAAACTGATGGCATGAATCTCTTGGTTTCGGCAACCTATGATATCTAATCACATGTAAGGGAGAGGATTTAAATAAGCTTCCTTTCAATCCAATCCCATTTGTATATTACTGTATATAGTAACATTGACATTGACAATGAACTTGTAAACAATATGCAAATAAAATATGTTTAAACTAACTCACAGTACAATTGGTGTTATTCTGACATACATTCTTATGCTTATCATGTTTAGCTGGGGAAACTATTTTATAATGTATGATATCACGTAAGCTTTCATAACTTCAAATATAAATTTGATGTTCAAATTTGTTCAAATTTAAATATTGATCAGCTTGTACTTCATCAGCTAATGTCGGCGCTAACGCAAGAAAAAAACCCAAATTACATGATAGGTAGGACCAATTGTGTATACATACGCGAAGTGGATGGTCATCCTTAGTGTGTTATATTCCTTATGTAGGAAGGTGAACACTTTATCCGTGATTCATTAATGGGTGCTATCTCACCTTGCTATATAGATGATATAGTTTGTTAATTTGCTGTCGTTTTGACCGATTTATATTAACAGCTCTCTAGATGACCAATTTAGTGCTGTGTGGCTCAACGAACTGGATATTACACACACTGATTAAGGGTAGTTTAATAGTTTAAGCATATACCATTGCTTTTAGTGGAAGATATGTGGTAAATCGTGTCGCACATCATTGTGAGAGTTTGAGGTAACGAGTGTAGGCTGTATTTGTGATCTTATAGAGACGTGGATAAGCAATACGGCTCGATGAGGCAGAACGGGATTACCGACCCCAGATATACGGGGGCGTGACTTCGCACAATCGCGGGTAACTATTCGTGACTTTCCTGATCACTATAAAGCGATTGTCAGTAAATATATATGTGGGTAATACGACGCCTTCCTATACTATATTGGATGTATATGTTGGCATGGCTTTTCTACATATGGTTAGCTACATTATAATTATCAGGTGTTTCCTTTGTATTTTCCATTATTTGTCAAACGCCACAAGCGTTGAAACTGACAGATGGCATGAACACACAAAGATGGCCGAGTTGACCATTCAATGAGTCCTGTATGATAAAGTAACGAGGCAATGTTACATATGTACATATATCAAGTCAAATTTATGAAGCAAGTATGTTTGAATCATATGTTGACCCGGTGTCCAATGAGTCTTTAACCTAGTAGTGCAGATGTCAAACGGCGATTTGAGCCTTAACCTAAAAGTACCGTCCACACGAAATGTTTTGATGGTTTTGATAACGTTAGTGGCTACTACGGGGCGCCATGCAGGACAGACAAAATTAAGTTTTGTAACATTAAAAATCACAAAATCCAATTATGTAAAATTCTGATATACAAAATTCATTTTTGTTATAAAGGATTCAATTTTGTAAGACATAATTGAGTTTTGTGAACAAAATTCAGTTTTGTGGGACAGAATTCAGTTTTGTCCACAAAAGTCAGTTTTGTCCACAAAAATTAGTTTGAGTAACTGATAGTCTATGTCATCTCTACGTTGATTGGTTGAGATCGGTCTTAGTCCATTTTACTAGATGGTGGAGTACACTTGCAGGTTTAAATATTTCAATGCGAAAATATAACCCAATATATCAATATTATACTTCTTTATGGACAGTTACTTTGGTTATATTATGATTGCAACACTAAGCTACAAAGCGCTAGCAAGTATGTTTCATCCAGCGTTCTCTGAAACTTACTTCTTCAGACGCCATTTTGGATCGCCGATCTGGGACCGTGACCCATTTCTCCAGTCCAGTTTCTGACCAATGGTAGTCCGTCTTACATGCGTGTGCCATATTTGGGCAACATAATCGAAACGTATGCAAATACGTATACGAAACGTATGCAGAATTGAATTTTGTGACACTGAATTGAATTTTGTCACACAGAATTGAATTTTGTGACACAGAATTGAATTTTGTGACACGGAATTGAGTTTTGTGGCACAAAAATGAATTTTGTGACACAGAATTGAGTTTTGTGGCACAAAAGTGAATTTTGTTGACAAAATCAGTATATATTTAATTTTGTTTTGTTTTTGTCAAGTTTATAAGTACAAAATTGAGCCATGTCCCACTTGGTACGGGGCGCCAAGTGGGACATGGCTCAATTTTGTCAACAAAATTCATTTTTGTGCCACAAAATTCAATTCTGTGTCACAAAATTCACTTTTGTGCCACAAAACTCAATTCTGTGTCACGAAATTCAATTCTGTGTCACAAAATTCACTTTTGTGCCACAAAATTCAATTCTGTGTAACAAAATTCAATTCTGTGTCACACAATTCAATTCTGTGTAACAAAATTCAATTCTGTGTCACAAAATTCAATTCTGTCAATTCTGTGAAACAAAATTCAATTCTGTGTCACAAAATTCAATTCTGCACACGCATGTAAGAAGGACTACCATTGGTCAGAAACTGCACTGGAGAAATGGGTCACGGTCGCCGATCTACACATTCAATGTCGACGATTCATTTCTCATTCTGCCGATGATTCATTTCTCATTCTGCCATTTTGCTTCAACTATCTCCAAACAGTCAAACGTTGACAAACCCATTCGTATTTAAACTCATTTGCGTTATAATTGTACACATAATTCATGTACATGTAGATCTCCCGCGAGTACTGACCTCATTTATTGTGTATCGCAAGGTACATCTGCCCCAGTTAAATCAATAATACACGCGCTGTGGCCTGTGTTCTGACTGCTGTCTGTGTTTATAAACAGAATGTGTGTATTGGGCCATTTGAAGAAACCATTTTAGTGTAGATACCATGGATACTAAGATGGTGTATACTGTAAATAATGCATGTAGACACATAGTTGCGAACACGTAACTTCGCAACTAGTAGACACAGATCCAATACCATTTGTTTCACAAGGTTAGATCTACTGTTAGAATACGACGTCATCTTATGTCATTTTCGAGCATAAAACGTTACCTGATAAATAGAATACCAGGCTAGTGTATTTTAATATCAAGTTTATCAGGCTCGGCTCGGAAACGGTAGGAATTCCTCAGCAAGCCTCGGAATTCCTACGCGTTTCCTAGCCTTGCCTGATAAACTTGATATCAAAATACACTAGCCTGGTATTCTCTATATATGGGCATGCTCTCAGGTCTACTATGTCCCGGCTACTATGTTTGACCCTGTTTACATAATTGAGGGAAAACTCTGAATATTTTTTCTTATTTCTCCTTCAAAGTATATATGCTTATATGGTGTGACCACTCATTTGTAATCATAATATAACCAAAATAACTGTCCATAAAGAAGTATAATATTGATATATTGGGTTATATTTCCGCATTGAAATATTTAAACATGCAAGTGTACTCCACCATCTAGTAAAATGGACTAAGACCGATCTCAACCAATCAACGTAGAGATGACATAGACTATCCTACGCAAACTAATGTTTGTGGACAAAACTGACTTTTGTGGACAAAACTGAATTCTGATCCCACAAAACTGAAATTCTGTCCCACAAAACTCAATTCTGTCTTACAAAATTGAATCTTTTATAACAAAAATTAATTTTGTATATCAGAATTTTACATAATTGAATTTTGTGATTTTTAGTGTTACAAAACTCAATTTTGTCTGGACAAAATTGGTTTTTGTATCAGAATTTTACATAATTGGATTTTGTGATTTTTAGTGTTACAAAACTCAATTTTGTACACATAATTAACCTGTCCTGCATGGCGCCCCGTACTTGGCGCCCCGTAGCTTACTAATCATGAAACAGACTTGGCAACCTTGAGGAAACTGAGTAATCCAATATAGCCGCCATAAAACCTTAAAATAAACACATATTTATTGACACATCCTCATTTATTTGTCTAATAAATCAACGATTTCATGTTCAACTATCGTCAATTTAAGGCGATGGACTAAATTGTTACCGGTATTGATATATCAGATGTAACAACTAGCATACAATTCAAGATGACCGCCATATATGTTCAAAATGTATATTTATAGCCACATGTATGTGTCTATATATAATGTATGGAAGCCCTGGAGGGACTTCCGACTTCTTTACTTCCGACTTCCGACTTCATCACTTCTGACTTCATTACTTTCCGACTTCATTACTTCTGACTTCCGACTTCATTACTTCCGACTTCATCACTTCCGACTTCATTACTTCAGACTTCATCACTTTCGACTTCATTACTTCCGACTTCATCACTTCTGACTTCATTACTTCCGACTTGATTACTTCTGACTTCCGACTTCATCACTTCTGACTTCATCACTTCCGACTTCATTACTTCGACTTCCGACTTCATTACTTCATTACTTCCGACTTCATTACTTCCGACTTCCGACTTCATTACTTCATTACTTCCGACTTCCGACTTCATTACTTCCGACTTCCATTACTTCATTACTTCCGACTTCATTATTCAGACTTCATTCACTTCCGACTTCATCATTCTGACTTCTCACTTCCGACTTCATTACTTCCGACTTCCGATCGTCTTATCATTACTTCCTGACTTCATTCTTCCGACTTCATACTTCGACTTCTTCATTATTCATTACTTCGACCGATCTTCATTACTATTACTTCATTACTTCCGACTTCCGACTTCATTACTTCTTATTACTTCCGACTTCATTACTTCCGACTTCCGACTGTTCATTACTTCATTACTTCCGACTTCATTACTTCAGACTTCATCACTTCCGACTATTCATCACTTCTGACTTCATTACTTCCGACTTCATCACTTCTGACTTGGAAGTAATGAAGTCGGAAGTCGGAAGTAATGAAGTCGGAAGTGATGAAGTCAGAAGTGATGGAGTCGGAAGTCAGAAGTAATGAAGTCGGAAGTAATGAAGTCAGAAGTGATGAAGTTAGAAGTCGGAAGTAATGAAGTCGGAAGTAAAGAAGTCGGAAGTCCCTCCAGGGCTTCCATAAATATGGCACAGTTTTCGAGTCTTCCTTACGATTATTGGTGTCTAAGAAATCATCCATGCCACAGTTAGTTAATTTGAGCCGTGACAAAATGGACAATTAAAATGGCCGACATATTGTTGGCAGGATTTGCGAGAATTAGCATAGGTAAATACAACTGTATGCTTATTTGGTGGTATTAAATTAACACAAAACCAGAGAAAGTTCATAAAGCGACATCGTAATTCACCATATTTGCGAAAGGGTAGCTTATGTCCGAAATGGGCAGATAATATATCAACAGAAAGTCCAGTCAAACATTAAATTTTACTTGCACACTATCAACTAATAAACTAACCACACACTAAGCAACAAGTCACTACGCATACATATGGTAATTGGTAATTGTAAATTATTATGGCTTACATGACATAATTTTAGTGCACTTATTCGCAAAGGGGGAGACAATACATAAGCTGAACTTACAATTGGCTCATACAAACAACATACTAATATTCAAGATTATAAATGTCACGATTTAAAGGTTTTGCTTCGGACAGGTTCGATCCCGCATTTAACCTGCTGCATTGGGGAAAAAGTCCCAAAATCTGAGCGGAATATCTACATCGAAATAACTATATATAGTAGGGGGGCAAGCACCCATACAATGAATTCTGTTCAACCCGAGAGAACAAAAGCAATGACTATTTATAAATCAATGCATTATATCATCCTGAACACGAATCCGGTGTCGGTCAATCAAATCAGGTGGAACAAGGTCATTTTTGGGGTCATTAAGTGCACATGGGTCAAATGAGTGCAAAGTTGACACTATGTACTTACATAACATTATAGAACAATCCGATAAAGTATGTTTTATTGGTGGTTATTGTTTTATGGGGCATATACAAAGCAATTCGGTTTAATCGGGCGGCTCTATCGTTGAGAGTATCAACATATTCAAGGTCCGCCAAGCATCAATATTTAGCCTGAAATGTGTACTTATTTGATGAATGAAAACAAATAGGCACTTGGATCTTGATCGGACGGACGCAGAAAACGATTTGGATACCATGCATTAATTTTAGACATAGATGGAGGCTATCATATCCATATGAATCCAAGATGGACGCCAAATATTCAATAATTCATCAAGATCAGGCAGCATTATATACACTGTGGTGGACCATATCTTGGTACTAAGCTAGATATGAACATATTAGTTTGATTTTCATCTGAGATACGACATTACAAATATAAATCAATATTTATGCTGTTCTTAAAGAGCGTGTTTAATTCAAAATGGCTGCCATATTTTCCAAAAACTCGAAAGTTATTGAATATAATGTTTACTTTTGCTTTACTTATGTATACTACTGCGGTTAAATCAGTAAGTTGGACACACTTGATTTTGAAGTCATTTGCAATTGTGTTTATTCAAAATTGTCACCTCATTTAGGTTATTTTAATATAGTGTGGCGCATTTCTTTTCATTTACTTTTAAATTTATTTATTGGACAAATTCACATGTGTTCAGACTAGTAGATCGCTGATAATACACTTGGTGATGCTCGAATTAGGTTACATTCGTTATAGAGTCAGAATATTAAAATATATGTACTGTTTGTTTTACATATTGTATTTTATTGAGTCTTACGTTATCATATACGTTGTAAATTGCTCTATAATGCCATATATGTATACACTACGTATTGCGATTGGTACATATGGTATAGTTCGGCCATGTTCGCATTAAAGTCAGATATCGAACTGTTATATGCTGGTGTGTGGCTAAGTACCATGCCATTTCAATCTATTTAGACTTAATTATAACCAAGATAAAACAATTTATGTAAAATACAACACTAATCGAATAGTATGTATTACAGTTTCTGTTTCCGTGAATATCCATACATTCACAAATGGATATACCCATATTTTTACACTTAAATTACACTGACATATTTAATAATTGTCCCATACAACCATACATCTGTATAAGGCAGATCAGCATATTCTATTTCAGCAAAACTTTCTGCATGACTGCTTGTATAATCATCGCTGGTAAATGGAAATATATATTCTCAATTAACATATATTCTCATCAACAAAAGTCCCGTCTCTTGCACTGAAATCAATATTGACAGTGTCTATGCGTGTCATATATATAAAACATAATTTGCAGTAACGAATATACATGATGTATAGGCCTCATATCAGCTATGTGTCAATGTTTAGCTTTACACGTTTCGCTTCCAGGTTAGCTCAAACCCGGTTAGTTGAAAATCCAGTTACTGGAATTGCGGTGTTGTACTGAAAAGTGGTTGTTTGGTTTGTGTACATTATTTATCCATGAATCGCAATTGCAACTACCCAAATACGTGCATATGAAAATAAGTTTCTCTGTTTGGTCTCTTACGATTTTAACTATATGTCGTATGTTGGTGTGTATTGACACGGACGGTGTGAACTTTCTGATATAATTCTAGATTAGCATAGAATAATCAACCATGTTCATTTTAATGCATTTAAAGTATTATATTCACATATGGTTGTGATATTATAATACACAGTTATGACACTTACACGTAACATGTAAGGACATTATATGACTACAAGATATATGATTACAGTGTATGGTATTTCCCATAAACAATGCCCTTCGTAACTGTGATACATATACATACATATGCATTCAATATATATTGTATTATGACCGCATAATACATTTTGATAACTTGTATTCTTTCTATGTACCAAACAATCTCATGAATGACCTCAACATATGTTCCATCATGAATTCACAACATATTGATCTCGATCGCATTATAGTTTAATATCCATACTCATGTGACTCACAAATGCTATCGCATTAAATCCTTCCTATGTACATAGTAAATGCCTACCTGTATACGACTTCTTGATATTATAGATAATCCAAGCGCGATTTTATTGTTATTGTTTACAGCATATGCCGTTTATGAACTGAGATGTAATGGTCTGGATGACACCTTGCATTGAATTCGTAGAATATATAGTAATGTGAATATGACTCACAAATACTGGTTATTAACTTATTCATGCATGTACTTACATGGCCTAGCACATGGCTACCGGCATATGACTACTTAAATGATACGTCATCCACAAGTTTATTTTATTTTGGGCAATAACAACATCATATGTCGTATATAAACAACTCAGATTCGATGACCATGATCACACCATTGACTCTATTTATATTCGATATGTATATGTTATATAATTCCCCAATTTTCAAGTAATTGATTGTGTCTCTTGCTACACCGACAAGCACACTCGCAGTGTCCATGTGCTGTATTTCCATGTTATTGTTATTCCATGTTCATGTTACTGTCGTCAATAATACGACTTTGTTAAACTAATAAATGTGTCGATAAATACTTTTCAGGTATAAATGGTGGGAATATAACGTATACAAATGCAATTCAGTGTCTTCTATAGCGCACTAATATGGAAGTTGTCATAATACTTATATAGCTCAAGATGCGATGGCGTGGTTTTCGTTTTATTATCCAAAAAGCTAAGCATACTTCTTCGCTATCTAAAAACGCTGCCTTCATTGTGTGGGAAGTGAATAACGGTAGTTCCCTTTGATATGTCAATATCTGTGCCTACCCTGTCGTGTACCGCGTTAATAAATTGATTATCGTTTTTCATAGATAGATAGTAGGCTTCGTTATAATGGAAAATGACACAATATCAGCATCCGCATGGAATGTACCGGTATCTCACGGTTTCGATGTATACAACAGACCCGTAACCAGACATTTATGAAACAATGAGTCTTTTCGATGGCTTGAATAGCCCGAGGCAACTGTGTGATAAAGGGGCCATGCTCTCCAAGACAATTGTGAAATCCAGATGGTTTGAAATACCATTTTATATATTCTCAGCAAATACTGAGCACATACATGTATTAAGACTCTCCTGCTTGCATCAATATTATAAAATAACTACGTATTGACAATAATTCTTATTTTAGTGCATGAAAGAGTGGACATCAAGACACGACGAGGGAGATTGGTGAGGGGGTCGTCCGACCGCACCGAACCCCTAGTTACGGACCTGTTGCAATAATAAAATTCAACATTGGTGTTCATGGTCGTGTTAAAGATAACATGATAGAGTTCCGGTTTAATGTTTACTGACTTTAAACAGAATATCGACAGCTCATTTCATCTGCATGGATGGGGACGGGTAACTGAATATTTGCATACAATTTCCATCCAGCCCTGACATTAGACAACCCGGATCTACTGCCAGGTCTTCACCACACTATAGTAACTTAGCCCCCATCCACATAAACGTAGTAGGATTACCACTGCTCGTATTACTCTTATAACGGGGTTAGCCGGATTCAACTCTCGCCTACAAGAAAGCTGAACATGCGAATAAGGGCCAAGCCAGGGATTATGCGCTCCACGGCAATTACCAACCCACCATCGTTAATTATATAATAAATTACCATACTCCCAACCTGCCACTATTTTATTTCTATCCGAATACATCTATTAGACACGGGCATTATGTTGATTCACTCAAATGAATGAATACCTAGATGTAATTGTAAATATGTTCCTGTTTCTTTTGACATTGTCAACATGTATTATGTTCCACTTCAAATCCAAGATCGTGACTATGTAGTCGTTTACTAACCAGTACCATGTTACAGCTAGGATCTATTGTTATCCATGAGTTGCACCAATATTTTGTTGATAGCTCATATTATAAAACTGTGCAATATAGTTGCCATCTCGGTAACTAAAATGGCGGTCATAAAATATTATTCTTTTTGTTGTCATCATAAACACTAACACATTGATGTTATGGTGTGGCATATGCTATGTCGTTGATGACTACCCTACTTAATATAGATGTGTCACAATGGTATCCATGTTGGCGGTCAATTTGATTTACGTTTGTTTGCGGGGACAGATAATTCGGTACAGTTTGGAACACAAGCCTCGCACTTTTAAAATATAACAAATATTATTTCCAATTATGATTCATTTCTTTACTACTTTGTCGATCAACAGCGCCTAAGAGCTTAAGCCATACTTAGCGGCAATCTTGAATATTCCAACATGGTCAAATAATAAGTATATTAGATGGACTCATTCATTTGTGCAAAGAACACATTCAATAATAACAAACAAGGCAAACAGCTGAAATATAAATGTGCATGAAAGTGTAGCTATATATTTTGTTTTTTACACACACATTTACTGCACGTCTGTGCGAATATTGGCGGCCATCTGGTATGTATATGAATTTATCAGTGGTGAATTGCTTTTATAAGTTATCAAAACGTATTTCTATGTATGTAAGCGCATAATGTAAGTACCAAACGCCATATAATAATCAAGTCAGAATATATTTAAGACAAAATGTTGATACCTGGCGGCCATCTTGAAAATCGCAAAATACACACCGGTTTGAACCACCATGAAAACGAAGCGTCTCATATATGTAATAAGGAAGAATATTCAAAAATGTAAACAACGTTATCTGATATTTGAAGCATGATATGCACGTACATGTCCATCTACTGCTATAAAATATGTTTTTGAACTCTTTGCACTTAATGACCTCAAAAGTGAAATTGTCCCACCTAATTTGATTGACCGACACCGGATTCATGTTCAGGAATGTATGATGTATCAATCTAGCATAGTCGTTGCTTTTGCTCTCTTGGGTCGAACAGAAATCGTTTTTAAGCCACTTCTCTTCAAGGTGCACCTCCACTAATATATTCAGCCCTGATATTATAATAACCTGACCTGTTGCCAGGTCCATACCACACCTAAGTATTGACCCCTACCTCTAAAAGTAATAGGATTGCGAATAATCATATAACTCATATAAGTGGTATATCCACATTCAACTCTCACATACAGTAAAGCCAAAGATGTATGAAGGCCAAAGCAGGTCTTCGGTCGGTATTCCGGTAAGAATAATTCCAGATAGTTAACTTACCCATCGCATGCTCCCACCTTCCACCCACGATTGCAAGGAAATACCATTATAACAGCATGCTGCTTGTTTAGAAATCACAGCATAAAGAACACATTTGTAAGTACATGAATACGAACTATGTTGGATATATGCACACTTGGTTAGTATACGATACTGCTGGTTAGACTAAAACTGTCAATCTATATACATGTTATCACAGGTAAACATGAGCCAGTACATGCATATGTTGGGGCATGTGACAATGGTTTTGGTAAAAATGATGTGTTCATGACATGGTCTGTTTCTCATAAAAAGGAATACGAAAAACGAAAAAATGAAAAAAGAACCATACAAAAACGGTAGACTGACTAATTCACTAAGCGTAGTTACAATAACGACACACTATATTTATCCCTGAAGTTATAATAACATGATGTGGTGCCAGGTCCTCAAGGAACACATATGCGGTTGTGTCTGGAGAAACGGGGCTTATGGGATCGATGACCAATGTAGCTCCTAATCAAATAGCACAGTCGTATAGCCTGATAACAATCCGTGTAATGGAATCTCAAAGGACGTCCACCCATGTGATGTATACCCAGCACCATCCGCCCAAGTAGTCGATAATAGTTAAAAGTAACTGAACGACGTCATATAACGTCACCGTCATCATGACGGAATCCTGAGTTGGTTAACAGAAACTCTAAGTTCGTATATTGAACGTGGTGAATATTGTTATACGATACTTACCTGTTCCAGAATCGTGACTGTGCCTTGGTTGCGTGACTGTGCCTTGGTGTACCCTCGAGAGGACGTTGTCCATACTATCTTGAACATTCATTATTTGTGTATATCTCGTATGTAAATATATCATCATTGTAACTGTATACCTTGTTGTCTCTTTCCACAACGTGCTTGGTGTTCCGACCCAACAATAAACTATCACAGTGTCACCCTGGCGTGACAATCGGACACAGGTGTTTTAATAGATGGTTATTATTTTGGTGTCACATGGGTATTTTGGTGGATTTGGGTGAATTTCGTTGGTTTTCTTAATTTTACCATCAACACTCTTTCCACTAGATACTAAGCAATGGATAGCGCCAGACGGAATCAATACATACGCAGTTGGGTATCAGGTGGAACAATAAGTAATTGCTCTTTGACAAAACCTCTTTGTGGTGCCGGAGTTCTCAAATAATATACTATAATACCTTGCATTACAATATAATTATTAATCTTATGAATATCAACACTCCATATTGGATGTGTTGCTCTACGTTTGCCTCCACCTTCCTGTTCGCTAGGTTGGTATACATATCTTAAACTTTCATTAGTACATATTGATTCCCTATCGTGTTGTAGTATAAGTTTATCAATGACGATTTTACTGCGCCAACTCGTTCTGGAGAAAACACTTATTCCTTAAGCTTCGTTTACTGACAAATCTAGTGTATCTTTCCTTGCTCAGATATGCTTGACATTTCACACACACATTGCTCCAATGCTCCTCTACCTCCATGTGACAAATCCACGTTTTTGCAGCCTCCGCAAATTCCACAGTCAAGGTCACATACTTCATGCATTCGAAACCTTAACGGCTTATACGTTATATTGTGTTTATATATTCCGTACTGATTTAGTTTATAGCTTAATTGATAAAAAAAACAACAGTAAATGCTATGTGAAGTAACATCTAAGTGAACTGTGAAAAAAAACGACAACGCATTAACCTTGTGGTAACTGATAACAATCAAATATATGACCACTACCTTTCATATGTCAGGTCCATAGACTTGGAAAAAATCTATATGTTTAGGAGTACTAACTGGGCCTCGCTTACTGACAAATCTTGTTCACGGTAGGGAATCATGTGGTATATTGTTTTGGTTTTGTGTAATGGTGGTACCCATGAGTTGTGTGGTAAATCTCATTTTTCATCAATGCGACTATGGCTCCTGATGACATGTTCCAGCCGTTAGTACTACGAGTCCGACAAATCAAAATTTAGCAGCATTACTTTTACATTTAGTTTTAACATTTTGTAGAGAAATTTCACAACTTCCAAATGCAAAATATGTTTATCCGTAATATGTCTACAGAATATTCAGACTAACTAAGTACTGAAGTGATAACGCTAAATTTGGTATTGTCAGCCTCATTATTAGAACATGAACATGAGGTTTAGGGTTAGGGTTAGGGTTAGGGTTGTGATTTACAATATTTACCTCACAACTTATGGGCGCCGCCATTATGCAGAACCAACACAATAGGCCACGTGATTCCACATTGTGTTGTAGTAGACGTTTATCAATGCAATTTCTATTTGCAGGAATTCCGAGGTGATGCTGGTTTTAATAGTGGTACTTGAATGGGCTATGCTTAGCCTTGTTTTGGGTATGTTTAGTTCCCACAGAAACAGAACGTTTTCACAACTTTTTCCCTAGAAATTGTGAAGGTGTCTGGGCATTCTGACTTTGTGAAAATGAAGTGCGGTTTTCGCCACAATTGTGAAATTTTGCAGAACTTGGACAACGGTACACCGTTTTTTGTTTGCATGAATTTAACGGCTACTATGTACATATAACTCACTATCTTTCCGAGTTGTTTAGTCTAGGAAGAGGAGTCAGACAAGGTTGTCCATTATCCCTATGCTTATTCATTATAGCAATATAACTATTGTCCGACAGTGTAAGGAAAAATACTTCGATAAAGGGAATAGTTATTAATGAAGAGGAAATAAAAAATACAATGTTCGCAGATGACTCCACGTTTTGCATGAACGGCTCTAAAGAATCATTAGAAGCACTAATCAATACAATAGACAATTTCGGAAATATTTCGGGTCTACGCTTAAACTATTCAAAGTCAATAATTTTCAGAACAGGTTCCATTAAATATTCTACTACTACATACTGTGATGAAAAACAGTTTTCTTGGACAGCAGACAGAGCTAAAACATTAGGTATATATTTCTCTAACGATAAAAACGGGGTTTAGGGGTTAGGGTTAGGGGTTAGGGGTTAGGGTTAGGGTTAACCCTATATGTATATGTATATATATGTGTGTGTATGTGTATATATCTACATGTTGTAATTAAATTGTGTTTATACATGATTATATCTGAAAATAAAAACTAATAAATAGAAGACAAAAAAAAGAACTCCCTGAAGTACAATCATACATGGGTTTTGTCAACTATTTAGGACGTAAATTTTGGACATAGTCAAAAGTTTGCATATCTCTTGATCCGTTAGTCGGATCCCTACCAAACTTCATCATATATAGCTTCCTCATATGATGGCTATCTAGCCAGTACCATTCATGTTACCGTGACCATGGTGATCTTGACCTTCATATCAATAATTTGGGACATACATACAAACGTTTAATATCCCTTGATCAGTTAGTCGGATCATCTCCAAACTTCATCAATAGCTTATTCACATTGATGGATATGTATTCTGCTGACCGTGACCTTGGTGACATTCACCTTGGTTTCAACAATTTTAGACTTACATCTTCTGATCCGTCATACCATTACCAAACTTCATAAATAGCTTCCCCACATTGATACAGATAGCTATCTATCCAGTGTCATTGCGGTGACCTTTATTGTCACCTTGTTGACCTTGACTTTCATGTCAATTGTTTTGGATGTACCTCCAAATGTTGAATATTTCCTGATATGTTAGTCGGATCATTTCCACCAAACTTCACCAGTACTAGAATATCTTCCTCACTTTGATGGCTATCCACCCATGTGTCTGCCTGAGTGTCCATCCTGCACATGGTTCGCTAGAGTTTCTGAATTATGTCATAACTTCTCTGTTCCTTTAAGGATTACTTAAATATTCCAACGCATCATACCTGTGGACAAATGCCACATCCATGCTACCCTTAATATAATATTGACCCTTTCACCTTCACAACTTTAGTTTGCGGGAGTTTCTCATTTCTGTCATTACTTCTATATCCTTTGAAGGATTACTTAAATATTTCAACACAGCCTACTTGTGGACAAATGCCACTCATCGATATTGCCCTTAATATGACCATGACTGTTTGACCTTCACAACTGTGGGTGGTTGGTCGGGAGCAAGTTAAGGGTAATTTAACGACCGAGGTTGATCCTCACCAGAATACATGATTTGGCCCCCAGGTACATTTTCGGCATTAAATATAACAAGATTAGTGTTGATCATGTTAATTTTGGGATTGGAGCTAAGTGACTAGTGTGGAATGCACCTGGCACCAGGTCAGGATATTCTAATTTCAGGCTGAATATATATTTTTCTGTAAATATTCAGTTCTGATTTTTCCTCATTATGGACAGGTTAAATACGGGATAGTCCAAGCCGTTGGCCCGGCATTAAATGACCTTAGCTGTCGATAGGCCGTTAAACCCCAATAATCAAATCAATCATCATACTATCACAACTTTGAACTTTTTCGCTCATTAAAGGTACTCTGTCTCAGATGAGGTTAGAAAATGGGGTATATGGAGCATTGAGTTGCCATCTCCACCATATTTGTATGTACAAGCTATCGTAAAACGTTTAAACCCTAATAGCTAGCGATGGGTTGTGGAATAGGGGTTAAAACACCTGACTTTCAATCAAGATGTGGGTTCAAACCTCGCTTTGGGCATCACACATACTTTCATAGTATTTCCATTCAAGTGGTCTGTCGGATGAGTCTTTAAACTGTGATACAGTCTCTATATGACCTTAACTGTTGCTGGGACGTTAAACCCATTCACTTTAACTTTAAACCCTAATAGATTATTTTCATTTTTTTATTCGATCTCAGGCTCATGGATTGTCTCCCGCTTTTCGACTTAGAATTTCACCATTTTGCCTTGTAACTCATAAAACTTCTAAACCGTATAGATGCTTGGTATGTAGCTTCTTTATGGTGTTTAGATGCACAAAGTGAATGTCTATTTTCGCTTTGACACTGAGCCATGGATTATCTCTGCCTTTTGGACTTGGATGTTTGCCTCGTTTGTTATCGAACCGATATGTGGGGCATCCGTATTCTATGAACACGTGTGTTACTGATTTCCTGCTTCAATTGAGTTATTGCCCCTTGTATACTGGCTACAATTCGGCGGGCGTGTATTGTGACCTTCGGAACTCTTGTTGTTTTTGTGCATATCCGCCATACCCACGGTCATAATCATTTAGTAATATTCACCTTGTCTGGAATGTATTACCACCTGACATATTTCACTGTTTTCTGTTTGTTTTACAGGTGTGACAACTATATCTGTTCTAACAACACGAACATGTGGTGATCCCATTCTGACATGTATCTTCACCAGTCCATATGACCAAAATCAACCTAGATCATGGGAGAGCAGTACAACTACTTTAGTCTTAGATGGTATATCAACTGACACAGCGAAATATGTTGAAACATTTCCAATGGACCCATCTGCTACCAATTTTACATTAACCATCAAAGATTTTGGACTTACCGATGCCAATGTTTACAGATGCTCATATGGTGTTTCTCCGCAAAGTCAATTCGTCCATATGTCATATACGTGTAAGTATTTTCAGGTCCTCATTTCGAAGAATAAAAGTTGTCCATCACATTTCTTGTAAGTTAATAACAATTAAACTGTAATAGGTAGAGGTTTTAAACTTTATGTTTAACTTTTTTTATGGAATTCTTATACAGTCCAACCTCCGGTAATGGCCACCACCCTGGATGGCAAGTGGTCTAGAACACCTGACTTTCAATCCGGAGGTTGTGGGTTCAAACCTTGCCTTAGGCATCAACAATACTTTCATAGTGGGTGGCAGGTGGGAGAATGCGATGGGTAATTTAACGATCTGGATTCGTCCTTATCGGAAACCCGACCGGATACCTGGTTTGGTCCTCACATATTTCTTAAGCATTCTTGTATGTGAGGATTAAATCTGGTTATACCCATTGTATGAGTAATACGATTATTGGTAATCCTATAACCTTTAAGGGAAGGGGCCAAGGAGTAATGTATGGACCTGGCACCAGGTCAGGTTATTCTAATTTCAGGGCTGAATATATTATATTTGTTTCTCGATGTAAATATTCCGTTCTGATTTTGGCACCCCCCCCCCCCACACACAATGCAGCAGGTTAAATATGGGATCGAACCCGTTGGCCTGGCCTTACATTAGCTTAGCCGTTTATAGGCCGTTAAACACCAATAAACGTTCATAGTATTTACATCCCAATGGTCTGTCAGATAAGACTTAACATGTGGTCCCATCTGTATATGACCTTATCTGTTGCTGGGACGTTAAACGCATTCACTTTCTTATTTTATGGCCCCTATGTGATAGCAAAGAGGCATTGCGTTACTCTTGAGGTTCCGTCCGTCCATCCGTGCGTGCGTCCGTATGTATGCCCTTCCGCATATATTTACGTCAAAACGTTTGTAAGCGTTTCTCCATCATGTAAAATCTACAATATTACTTGAAGGATTTCTTTAATATTTTGACAGTTCATTCACCTGAACATGTGTGACGCACTCACACCACCAATGACATGACCTTGACCGTTGTGACCTTTGAAATGGTGATGAAACACTTAGCCATTTTGTTACATTGAAAAGTTAGCAGGAATGTCGCCATCATGTAATATCTACAATATTACTTGAAGGATATCTTTAATATTTGGACACTTCATTTGTGTGACACAATCACACCACCGATGACGTGAACTTTACCATTGTGACCTTCAAAATGGTGCTGAAACACATAGCCATTTTCTTACGTCAAAAAGTTGTAAGACTTGTCTGCAGTACATAATTTATCAAACACTCATCATTCGTAATTTATTGAGACAGAAATTGAAAGTGAAGTACATTTGTAAATCAGCCCTTCTCGATATTTCCATCCGAAAACATTCTACAAGAATCGCAAATTTCTGACCGACTTGGCAAGGGTTGTTCATAACAAAGTTCCAATAGGAAGGCACTATTGTGTCGGTGGCTGTTCATATCTGACACCTACAACAGCCACCTCTACAATAGTCAACAATGTGTCTTCCCATGGGTGGCCAATGTAGAGAGGTTGCACTGTATATTCAAACCGCTTGAACATTCAATTTCACATACAATTACTAGTATTAGCACTAATCTTGTTACTCTGATAATGGGTATACCCGAATTCAACTGTCGCCTACCAGAAGGCTTAACATGTGCATACGGGCCATAATAGGGATATCGTGCTCACGGCAAGGATTAACCACACCATAAACCATTCACATGCTCCCAATCTGCCATTGTATTTTTATTTCTATCTGAATACAAGTATAAGACATGGCATTATGTGGATTCACTCAAATGGATTCAGAATTATGTTCATCTTGAAATCCAAGATCGTGACTATATAGTCGTTTACTATATATTACAATATTGCAACTGGAATATATTTTTATCCACGCATGCACCAACATTTTTGTCGCGCCTGCTTTAGCAGAAGGCGCGACTATAGTAGCCGCCTTTTCCGTCGTCGTCGCCCTCGTCCGAAATATCAAAAAGTTTGTACAAGCTTCGTCATCATGGTATAACTTTAATATTACTTGATGGATATTTGGAACACATTCATGTCGCAATTAACATGACCTTGACCTTTTTTACTTTCACATTTTTGCGGAAACACGTAGCCATTTTCTTTCCATAAACAAGTTTGTGTGAGTTCTTTCAACATCGTTTAACATTAATGTTACTTGATGGATTGCTTCAATGTTTGGACACTTTATACATGTAAATTTTTGGAACACATTCATGCCGCCATTAACATGACCTTGACCTTTTTTACTTTCACATTTTTGCGGAAACGTTTAGCTATTTGTTTGCGTCAAAACGTTTGTACAAGTTTCGAATCTTCATCATGATATAACTTTAATATTACTTGACAGATTGTTTCAATAAGTGGACACTTCATACATGTGAGCATTTGGAACACACACATGACCCAAATGACCTTCACCATGTGTACCTTCACATTTTTGCGTCAAAAAGTTTGTACAAATTTCGTCATCATGTATAACTTTAATATTACTTGACAGATTGCTTAAATATTTGTACATTTGATATATGTGAGAATCTGGAATACACTCATACCGTCATTAACATGACCTTGACCTTTTTTACATTCACATTTTTAGCAGAAACACTGATCCATATTTGTGTTCAAAATGTTTGTACAAGTTTCTTCATCATGATATAACTTAAGAAATGCTTAACGTATTGCTTCAATATTTGGACATTTGATACATGTGATCATTCGGAACACCCTCATGCCGCCATTAATATGATATTGACCTATTAATCTTCACATTTTTGCGGAAACACTTTGACTTTGCGTCCAAAAGTTTGTGCAAGTTTTTTCATAATCGTAAAACATTAATTTTACTTGATGGATTGCTTCAATGTTTGGACACTTGATACGTGTAAGCATTTGCAACACACTCATGCCGCCATTAACATGACCTTGACCTTTTTTCGTCATAGTTCCCACGCGTCAGGGAAAGGTCGGGAAAATTCAAGGTCAGGAAAATGTCAGGGAATTTTTATTTTTGTCATGGAAATTTGAATCATTCGGAACATCCTCATGTCGCCATTAACATGACCTTGACCTTTTTTATATTCACATGTTTGCAGAGACACATAGCCATTTTGTGTGGTATGGACATTTATTCTCTGTGTTTCCTTTTACGCCCCCGGTCTCGGAAGAGCCGGGGGCATATTTTGTTTGGACTGTGTGTCTCTGTGTCCGGCACATTAAGAAGTTTATTGAAGGTTCGAAATTCTGTTATAACAGCTGTATCCCTTGAAGGGTTACTTTAATATTTCAATACAGTATACCGGTGGACGAATGTCACACACACATGCTGCCCTTAATATGACAATGACCTTTTAAATTTGACAAATGTGTACTTTTTCCACATTAAGAAGTATGCCGGAGTTTCTCAATTCTATCATAACTTCTATATTTCTTGAAGGATTACTTCAATATTTCAACACAGCATACTTGTTGACAAATACCACACATCCATGCTGCCCGTAATATGAGACACGCCATGGGATTTTGCATCTTCGGTCATCTGCGTAATTTCATTAAATCCGCATGTACTCTGAAAATTTTGTCAACTTTTGACGCCACAAACGGGAAATATTGTAAATTGTGCAAACGTATTTCAAGTAATTACGCAGATGTCAGAATGTACAAAATCACATGGCGTGTCTCATATGACCTGTTGACATTGACAACTTTGAACTTTTTCCCACATTAAGAAGTTCACCGGAGTTTCTCAATTATCTCATAACTTCTATATTCCTTGACGGATTACTTAAATATTTCAACACAGCATACTTGTTGACAAATACCACACATATATGCTGCCCGTAATATGAGACACGCCATGGGATTTTGCATCTTCGGTCATCTGCGTAATTTCATTAAATCCGCATGTACACTGAAAATTTTGTCAACTTTTGACGCCACAAACGGGAAATATTGTAAATTTTGCAAACGTATTTCAAGTAATTACGCAGATGTCAGAATGTACAAAATCACATGGCGTGTCTCATATGACCTTTTGACATTGACAACTTTGAACTTTTTCCCACATTAAGAAGTTCACCGGAGTTTCTCAATTATCTCATAAATTCTATATTCCTTGAAGGATTACTTAAATAGTTCAACACATCATAATTGTAGACAAGTGCCGCACATCCATGCTGCCCTTAATATGACCTTGACCTTTTAACCTTGACAACTTTGAACTTTTTCCCACATTATAAAGTTCGCCGGAGTTTCTCAATTGTGTTTCTCAACACATCAACACTGCCCTTAATATGACCTTGACATTTTGACCTTGATAAATGTGCTTGTACTTATTTTGGTTAATTAACTTTTCACAGCCTCTCCAATCTGTCACTGGAGGCATTCGTGTGCTGACAGGCCACATTTCTTGTTTGATGTGCAATGATCATACATTATAATTTGTCGAAAATATTATATTTTTAGGTGACGCATTTAATTAGTATAAATCATTAATAAATATCATGCCTCATTTGGATATGAAAATAGCCTGATACCACCGTGAGTCACTATCAGTAAAATACATATTACTATTAAAATAAGTATATCTGTAGAGCAGGCACTTGTAATTTTTAGAACTGGTGGAATAGTGACACAATTATACACTTATTTAAAAGAACATTTTGTGCCTACTGAGTGGGCATGTACCTTTAAAACAATTGATGAATACATATGTACCAGTGTTAGAGGATTAATTATCAATTCTCCGATTGGGAGTTATTTTTTTATAAAAAATGCCATTCAATACTTTTGATTTCTGAAGATCTATGACTTGTATAATTGCATAGATAGGAATTGTGATGGACAATTTTATCAATGTGATAATTAATATGGATGGTCAAGGCACACATAAAAAAGTAAATAACTATTTAATACAGCATGAATTCAACACTGCTATAAGATTGCTAATATGCCGTTTAATTCCTCAGTTTTTATTGTATATTTACCATTTTTTTGTCTAGATTTTGAATAATCTTGAAATTATCTTGAACATGTCTGAAAAACATTGCACCCAGGCCTCAAACCGAAAAGAATACAAAACCAAAGAAGAAAAATAACCACGAGGTGCCAGATTCTTATCAATTGACACCCGGCTATTTATGAAATATTCCAAAAATAGCAAAGATGGATATTTATGGGTGAAATGATTAATGATGTATGTTTACAGGTTATGACATCACCTCCCCTGTGCCTGTATGTACTAATAACAAGATAACTATAACAGTGGACCAGGTGTACCCAGATGCACCAACAACATCACTGTCGGTTACTGATAGTGGCGGTACTACAGTGGTAAGTACTTCTAATTTTACAGAAACGCACATTTTACAACTTTGAATCCCATAAGGTTTACATTTAATTGATCTGTTGAACTAATGAAGTTATATTTTGAATTGGCATTTCAATGAGTGCATGCACTCTGGTCTGTCTATAGCAATGAATGCTCTTGCGAGAGTTGCAGATTTGTTTGCAATTTAACATGGAGGTAAATTTACTATCATTTCTGTTTCTCTTCTTGGAATTTGTTGATATTTCTCGTATCCATTGGGGGAATACATGTTGTTCATTTATATTTCATCATATTAATATGTTTGCCTCTAATCATCTGATTGCCTACCATATCTAACATACTATTTTACTATTATTTGTATTCTTCCTCTACATTGCTTGGCCTTACATGATACTCTTTTGTGTTCGTTGGCCTTTATAAGCACCATTCCATTCAATTCTATGGTGATTCTCCATCCTTATTAGACAAATTATTCTAGCTGATGCTTTTGTCCAAATCATTTAGTGTTCAGAACGTTTATCATACCGGTGGGTTGTTGGTCGGGCGAACGCGACGGCGTAAATTAACGGTAGGGGTTCCTTTATATGAATTAGGATTTGCCTGGTTTGACCTCCAGGTACGTTTGTCTCTTTGTCTCTTTTGTTACCTGTGAGTTGAATTGGGTTATTGCCCATTATAAAAGCAGAAATATTATTATTGATCCTATTGCTTTTGGGCGGGGGCCAAGTGATCCTGGTGGCGAGAACCTGGCATCAGATTAGGATTATTCTGATTTCAGGGTTGAATATATAGCTTTTTTATTGTAAATATTCAGTTTTGATTTTGGGATCCGATTTTGGGATCAATTTGTACATGTACATGTACTTGAACATGACATGTCAAATATTGCCCTCGTTTTCTTTGGCTGTCAGCCGTGGCATTCATGTGATGACATGCCACATTTGTAACTGACTTTGTGTTAACGGTTTGGCTTGTTGGTCCAGGTGATAGAGTACCATACACTACTTATCACTTATCCGCTCTCTATATGACTCTTACTACAATACACCTCTTACATTACTACTTCCCTTATTACTCTACTACTCAATATATGATATTACCCATATGCGACCTCTACCTTTAGTACACCTCCTACGATACCACATATATTTCTATACCCCTCCTCCTATACTACCTCTCCATCCATGATGCTATCTTCAGATACAGCCCGACTATACTCCTCTAGTTATCTATATACAATTAATGTCAATGATTACTCCTCTAGTTACCTATATACAATTAATGTAAATTAATCATGCATATAATATGTCATACTATTCAGTAATAATGAACATGAAACACATGCATGCACATATCATATCACAATTACAATAAATGTGAAATTCCCAAATGACGTTACCAAGTTTGTCACAGTTACAAGTTTGTCACAGTTACTATTCCATCATGTGTCATATTTTTGCACACTCTATATGTATCTCTTAATATGTGATAGTTAATTTCAGTCTATAGCATGGGACTGTACATGGACACGGTGGTTTATGCTGGCTGCACACAAATGTCAAGTTCCATCGTTGCTACACGAACGGTAGCATCATAACCCAATGACAGTTATACCAACTACATTGCATGTATATATCATGCAACACTCGCACATATAACATCAATTCCGATGCACACACTATAGCAAATGATCAATGGGTTACACAACCTAGCTACACACACTGTAGCAAATGATCACTGGGTTGCACAACGTAGCTACACGCACTGTAGCAAATGATCACTGGGTTACACAACATAGATACACGCACTGTAGCAAATGATCACTGGGTTACACAACGTAGCTACACCCACTGTAGCAAATAGTCACTGGGTGACTTAACGTAGCTACACCCACTGTAGCAAGTTACACACGAATTAAACCATATATGTTGTAGACATTGTAGCATGTTACATCTTGGCTACCATTACACAAACGTTGCAACACACACTGTAGCAAAGTATTACTGGTTATACCATATATGTTGTAAACACTGTAGCTTTATCCAACCTGGTTACAGTTACACAAACTTTGCTACACACACTGTAGCAAGTTACACATGCGGGTTACGCCGCATCTGCTACAGACACTGTAGCAAGTTACCCATGTGGGTTACACCACATCGGCTACACACATTGTAGCAATTTACATTGGAGCACGATTCTGCCTCGTCTACACATAGCCTTCCGTCACTGGTCTACTCTAGGCGAGAATGCTGCGCCTACACCCGTCGTTACGTCTCGGGTGGACACTGCAATACAAAGTACAGCTACATTTGCACTTGCACCTTGCTATAAATTAACATACTTGCATATTAATAGTTGGTACAGCATTCACAAATACAATCCAGTCAGTTTGCAGACAAAAGTGATGCACACATTTATGTAGCCAATGAAGTTCCAATGTAGAAAATAAAAATGTCTCTAGATTCAACTATTGTATCCCTTATCTCTTACATCTACTTCCTAACAACACTACATGGTACTTATGCCAAGTGGGCTGTATAAGACGACGTACATCCTGAATATTTGCACAACACACATCCAACTTCACCAAACTTTCCCAGCTGACTGTCCAGCGTATTCCCACTAATTTCTCACCTACGGACATTTACTCACCCTACCTATCTACAACTAAGCCTAGCCATTGTGAGATAATTACACAAAGCCTTGACCTTGTTCAGCTAATTGGGCCATATCTATTGCGGTGGTTGGCTTTCCCTCCCTCAAAAACACACTTAAATCCTTACCGGTGATGTTAAGGAGCTGTTCTCGAAGTAATAAATCCTTTACCCCATCAAAGCTTTGTTCAGTTTCACTTAGTTCCACCCACCTTGTGAAGTAATTTTCTATTCTCATTACAAATTGACTAAATGTCTCACCTTGTTCTATATTTGATGTCCGAAATTTTCTGTGAAACCCTTCCTCTGTCATCTCATATCGCTTTAACAGAGCAGTTTTTACCTTCATATAGTCACTAGCATCTGCTACTGTCATCCTAGTGTATACCTCCAAAGCTTTAGCTTTTAACAAAGTACTAAGGTAAGTTGCCCACTGGTCTTCTGGCCAACCTTGTGCTATTGCTATTAACTCAAATCGTTTTAGATAGGAATCAACGTTATCTTTGGTTTCCTCAAACGGAGGTAATTTAGGGACCTTTGGTATTGAAGGTGAAGAACCGGAATGTCTGTTACTGTGTGGAGTTCGATCAGATTCACTACTGGATAGTCGCAACATTTCACTTTCCAACTCAAACTCTTTAGCAAGTCTCTCCTTTTCTTGGGCCAACCTCTCACGCACAAGTAAACTAGATTGTTTTGCTATCTTATATTCTCGCTCTCTCATCCCGTTCTATTTTAGCATGTTCCGCTTTCTCCAATATATCCTCTCGCTCTCTACTAACCTGCTCTTCCACAAACTTCTGCAGAGTTTCTCCACTATACCCTAACCGTTCGCCCAAACTAATAAGCTTTTCCATGGTGACTTACCTTTGCATCTCAGTCCACGAACTGAGTTCAAAGTATACCCCTATTCTAATCAGTCACTGTCAAATTAAAGTATGAAAGGTAATTAGCTTACCGTTACCCGGATTCTCCACCAAAATGTCACACCTCAATTAAACTCGTGACTCAGAAATATCAATGGAGTATTTATTTAAAAAGATATACACGGTATTTGCACTGTACAAAACGTATAAGGGTGTGATAGAGTACCATCCACTACTTATAACTTATCCGCTCTCTATGTGACTCCTACAACAATAAACCTCTTACATTACTACTTCCCTTATTACACTACTACTCAATCTATGATATTACCCCTATGCTACCTCTACCTTTAGTACACCTCCTACGATACCACATATTTCTATACCCCACCTCCTATACTACCTCTCCATCCATGATGCTATCTTCAGATACTGTCCGACTATACTCCTCTAGTTACCTATATACAATTAATGTCAATGATTACTCCTCTAGTTACCTATATACAATTAATGTCAATTAATCATGCGCATAATATGTCATACCATTCAGTAATAATGAACATGAAACACATGCATGCACATATCATATCACAATTACAATAAATCTGAAATTCCCAAATGACGTTATCAAGTTTGTCACAGTTACAAGTTTGTCACAGTTACTATTCCATCATGTGTCATATTTTTGCACACTCTATATGTATCTCTTAATATGTGATAGTTAATTTCGGTCTATAACATGGGACTATACATGGACACGGTGGTTTATGCTGGCTCCACGCAATGTTTCACACAAATGTCAAGTTCCATCGTTGCTACACGCACGGTAGCATCATAACGCAATGACAGTTATACCAACTACATTGCATGTATATATCATGCAACACTCGCACGTATGACACCAATACAGCTGCACACACTGTAGCCAATGATCACTAGGTTACACAACGTAGCCACACGCACTGTAGCAAATGATCACTGGGTTACACAACGTAGCTACACGCACTGTAGCAAATGAGCACTGGGTTACACAACGTAGCTACACACACTGTAGCTAATAATCAGTGGGTTACACAACGTAGCTACACGCAATGTAGCAAATGATCACTGGGTTACACAACGTAGCTACACCCACTGTAGCAAGTTACACACGAATTACACCATATAATTATGTTGTAGACATTGCAGCATGTTATATTTTGGCTACCATTACACAAACGTTGCTACGTATTACTGGTTATACCATATATGTTGTACACAAACTTTGCTACACACACTGTAGCAAGTTACACATGCGGGTTACGCCACATCTGCTACACACACTGCAACAAGTTACCCATGTGGGTTACACCACATCGGCTACACACACTGTAGCAATTTACATTGGAGCACGATTCTGCATGCTCTATCTGATGCCAATTTAATATCACATCCTCAGTTGACAAAAGGGTAATTAACACACCGTTGTAGTCCAGTGAAGATCTTGGGTCACTGCAAATGAAATACTAGTAACGCCTGATTAATGAAACTACAAACAGGACAGTACCTGATTAGACTGCACCACTGTACAGACTATTCTGATGCTAGTAGTCATAGGCACAATTATACAAAGCATAGTAATACATTAATAATCATGTAACTTGGTAAATATTTGGCCTATTGCATTTAAATAATACATTGTGTTACCATGTCTCTTGAATGGCTTAACATGTGAGAACACATGATGATAATTTCAATTGCATGCACTCGGGACACTTCAAAGAATAAGTTGACTTGTAGGGCTTTTATCAATTAGGAAACAGAAGAATACATTATTAGCGTACCGTAGCATATATGATACATACAATATAATAAAGCATACAGTATCATATAAACATATAAGCGAAGGTCCATATACCTGAAAAGACGGTCACATTCAACTGGTCGTACAAACTAACGAGACCTATTTAGATTGTTTCTATGTAGCATTAGAAACAATATTCTGCTGGTGTACTCGCGCGCAATTGTTGCGGTCACTATGAAATCCAAGATGGCGGCCAAGATGGCGGCCAATTTTCTAAATAAATAAGACGTTCAACTTTTACGCGTATTTCAGTCAATAATATGCAATTTTATGGATCTGTTTCAATGGTATCGTGTGAAAATGTAAAATACACACGTTTAATGTTGTTCACTGTATACAGAAATCAATATAGCTTCCAAAATGGCATGGAAGTGGTGCTAATGAATGATCTAGTGGGTTACATGAATAGTGCATTGGCCTCTCTGAATGTTGAAACATCATACACAACACAGAATCTGAAGTCACGATTGGTGCAAAAAATTGGGACTAAAATTGATTTCTGGCACCCAAAGTGGACAGGAGACTCTGAATACATATATTCTAATGAGATTCCGATAGGTAAGCTAGTTCGTAATTCAATAGAATCTGACCAAAAACTGACACAAGCTATTGATGATTTGAAACAGGGTGAGAAAATGTCTCACAATGCTATTAATGAAATACCCAAACTACCTTGGCCTCCAGGCCCAGAAGATATGACAGAAGACAATATTAACTTGCCGGATGTACTATATAATGAATTAGTGTTTATGTTGGCTAGTGATAAGTTCACTGACACATGTATGGATAATGAAACCCCAGATGCAGAAACCGATTGCCCACACACAAGATCAAGAACACCTTCCGGAATGCAGGACATGTCAATCAAGTGGAGAATCGGCAGAAACTTAGTGAAGCCAGAAATGCATAAAAAGGTTATTTCCATTGGTCAGGACATCGTGCATGCTGCAAGTTGTCGCGTGACACGTGTATTCTTGTACATTCTGGAATCCGTATAATTGTATGTTTGTGGTGTGTGGTACTGTGTTGTATTGTTGTGCGTATTATTGATTTCACATCCCTGTGATTCCACATACCTGTGGTTTCACACACCTGTGATTTTTACACACCTGTGATTTAGCATGTACATTTGCCATGTACAATGTGCGTGTAATAAGGGGGCTTATGTTGTATTGGTGGAGATACGTTTATGCGTGTCCTATTTGCGGATTTAAATATACGTCTATTTTATGAGCAATGTTTTACTGATGTCACGCCATATTTGCCACAGACTATGCGTGTGTGTGGTAGAGAACTCGTTGACTGCGTGTGCTGGTTTCGCTAGGGAGAAGACCTTTTAGTATTACGGATGTCCACTGTCCGTGCCAGCCGAGTTTGTCCGCGTGTCAGTGTTTCACCATATAAGGGACCTTCTGTAGGTGAAGCCAGTATACAGCGCAGACCATACCATGGTCTGCCCTGTTATGTATGCTACGGGTTAGTGTTTCAGCATAGCCTGGTACTGGCCAACACGGATATATCAGATCCTATAATGGTGATGTTTTGTGTCGTGATATTTCCGTAAATGACCACGATATTTGAGTTTAGTATGTGCTACACTCTCATTTGAGTGTATAGCCGTAGGACCGATATGGAGGGGTTTGGCGGGGCCAAGAATCGACCTTCGCATTGTCGAGACCAGTCGAGTAGATTTCGGATTATGAGATCTGGGTCTATAGTGTGCAGATTTATGGTAGTGTGGGGTATACCATGTTGGATGGTATTTATTCCACGAGGGCTGTACACTGGTTTGGTTGAATTTAAGGCGTGGGAACATATATTTATGCCAAATATAACCCACGGGTGACATGGCAAAAGCCATGGTTTTGTAGTATTTATGTGAGATGTCGTACGAGGGGTAGGCATATCCATTATTCCGTGCATGGTTTCACTGTGCGTATATAAGCGATGTCTCGCTATGTGTTGGCGGGACACATATATTCTGGTTACAGAAGACTAGTACTGTATTCACCAGTGACACGGAGGATTTTGGTATGTACCTAGAACATTTTATTTCAGCTGTGATTTGCCGTTGTTCGATTCCCGTTTTAGTCTGTTGTGCATCCTGTCTGTCTGTCTGTGCGTATTCGTCCAGTAATTGGAGATTCATTTCATTTTTGTAGCCTCTTGAGAACGCTCCAGCGAGCCACATTGGACGTTTTTGGTCCACTCGTTTGAGGGCAGACCCCAGTCAGTGCAGAGTATCGGGTCGTCCGAGTGTCCGTACGTCTGTCTGGCGCAGTGTGTGTAGCAGCTCCGGGTACAGGCCTGTATAGAGCAGTGTGTGATAGCTACCTCGCGTTCAGCAGACAGTCACAGCCATAGTTTAGTGAAGTGAAACGCCATACACACATATCATATCATTATACTACCACCGAGTTGAATGTCACCTGAGTGAAACTTTTCCCGGCGTCTTAGCCAACGTGATAATCGCCATTTTGTATTATATCGGAACTTTACATCCGGTCTACCACTTCCGGTATTACAACCCATTGATTCACCATGGATACTTTTACATCCGGTCTACCACATCCGGGTTGCTACAGTCGAGTGATACCATAGGAACTTTACATCTGGTCCACCATTTCCGGAGATAATACTACCTGTGGAACTTTACTTCCGGGAACCAGCTTCCGGAACATTATCGTTATTGACTATCATGTGATGTAACCACATCCGGCTTTGACTTTGACATTCATACTTTGGAAATATATTGCATAGGCAATACATATGTATACTTTGATAGTGTATGGTAATACTCCTATCATGGCATATCCTGGCTAAAGGATTGTAGTAAGACTACATATATTGTTTATGGATTAATCCACTTGAAGTTGGATTATAGCCATATTGTTGACTAGACCTCATATTGCGGGTGAGGCAGACCTTGGGACCTTGATACTCAGAGGTTACACTATCTATTGAGATACGCCAGCACTGGGGTAGCTCAGATGATTGTCATTTTGTCCTCCAATGTTCGTTATTCCATGTTATACTTGTATGTTATTTCACTTTGATTAGCGATCATCAAAGTACTTGTGCATTGATACTATTGTCCACTACGGGACCATTGAGATACCACATACCGAGTTTATTCGTCTATAGCTTTTAAGTTGCGTTAAAGTATAACAGTCGATTGGCTTACAACCTTGTAGTAATTGAATAGTATCATGCACAGTACAGTGATGTTCGCATATCAATGTATCATGTATTCCTGTGTGTTCCCCATGTAATATAGTGTACATTATAAGTGATTAAGTGACTACGTGTACTTATCTACTCTGGCCTATCCCTTACACTTCAACTGCATTGTTACCACTTTTCGTTCGTCAGATCAAGCTATATTGGCCATAACGTCATAACAATTGAAGTATACTTGGTTCATATGATAATTGGGGGAGACAATTTGTCTCGATCATTCCTGACCTTGGTAATGACCTTGACACAAGTAATGGTCGGATACAAACCGTGAAACATGTCATATTAGCAAAAGCGATACAACATAAAACAGGAAGTTTGGCAATGGTTACGTTGCTGAACAAACATCAACACTGCATAAACAAATCAATGCTGCAGGAAATTGACACTGCAAATGCTGAATTGATTTTACTCAGAAATCAGCTTGGATTCCACTCACCACAGGGCATGAGCCCCAATGTGCCTTGCCTGTTTGGATGGGACAATAATGACTACAAAAACCGAGGACATTTCACCGGATCTCTACAGGTGCATGATACTACCGGGTACATGCCACAACCAAGACTACCTGTAATAGACAATGACCTGGATTCAGAGCGCTGTGATAGAGTCAGTTATCCAAGAACAAGGCAGAGAGCCATCAAAGTTCCAGATGATAAGATTCACACATGTATTGTGGGCAAGCGCACCGATCCCCCGCGACATCAGGATGCAACGATACTGTTAACGCGTATAGACCAGGAACTAGTTCAACATGAGAATGACACGGACTTGGCATGGAGAATGACACGAATGGGGGAGAACTATGTAGACAATGTACAGCCATCGGATCAACAGGTTTAATTGCAATATACAACGTTCGGTATCGCCCACTGTTCCAAATGTATTGCCTCACAAGATTGGATACTGTCAAACAATCCACAAGCCTCCGGATCACAATGTAATATATACGTTTCTGACCAGGTCCGTCGAGATGGTAGATGAAGTAATGGATGATGATCATGGCAAAGGTACTTGCTCTGTCCAAGTGGTTGTGGATATGGGAATCTGGACAAAGGCAATGGAAGTAATTCTTGCAGGTATTTGATCCAAATATGAATCGTATAGTATTGCACCAGGGACCGTTTCACACAGCAATGCGTTTCATGGCGTGTCCTGGATACATGTTTGGCAAGGCCGGATTGCGGGACATATTCATAGAAGCAGGAATATTGGCAGAAGGTTCAGTTGACAGAGTTCTATCTGGTGAGCACTGGGAGCGTGGGTTCTATGCCTACTCGTTAGCTGCTGAAGCATTCGAGCGTTTACGGTTCAAAACATTTGCTCAACAGTTTAGACAGTGATGAGCCACTGGTAGCACTCAATGCTGAAGTCGACGAACTACGCCAGAACATATCAGCTGAGAACCTGAGCAAACTAACACATTCTGCGAACTTCGCAACTGTCACATCAATGTATAAGGACTTCGTTTCATCACTCGGTCCAAATGGCAGATTTTGGACAACATACCTCGAGATCATCGGGATCCTGTTGCGACATGTCCGCGCCTCCCGTACTGGTGACTGGTTCCTGAACATCAACACTGAACTGGAAATGCTTCCATGGTTTATTGCCTGTGGACGAACGGTGTACGGCAGTATAAGCCAGTGTATCTGCTGAATATGCTGAAACTACAAGATACACACAATGATGCGTACGACCAACTTGTGAGTGGAAACCTATTTACAATACAGAAATCAGAAACAAACCCATTTGGCAGAGTACCAGCTGACCAAGAAACAGAGATGGGCGTGAACAGGGACTCTAAGTCACCAGGTAGTATTGCTGACATCAGTATGAAACCTGCTGCAACACTCAAATGGGAGATTTTGTCGACTCAACGTGCCGAGTTCATGAAGCGGTGTAAAATCATCACTGGCGAAGATGCTAGTCAAGTCAAAGATTTCAAAGCTGACGACGCTGGTAGGGCTCGCATAAAAGATGACGAGTACAAAGTACAGCAAGTTATGGAGACGATTGAAAAATGGACCAATCCGTTTTCAGACACAGGACCATTGTGTCATGTAACATCAGGCCGACAGGCCCCCGAAGAGGTGTCTATATACTTATTGACTGCACATGAGAAGGGGAAACACGAACTGGTGAATTTTTCCAAAGAACGACTTCAGCCGCAATGTGATAGTACACCCACTGATGAAACAGAGAATCTCCAATCTCAAATGCAAAGTTCAGCAGGAAGTGAAGTCAGTTTCTATGCCCCGTGGCCAAAGTAAAAACTGAAAACATTTGACACTATGACGAAGGGTAAACGATGCACATTACGAGATGACAAAACGCGATTACGAGACACTCGCGATATGTTCCACAAGATGATAGTTCTGTCAATGGAAAGGGATCTAGAGATTGACAAAGTGTTAGAATTTCCATTAGGACCATTTCCATATTATCTTGCTACGGCAGATGGTGAGTTGGTGAAAACATCAAAGAGTGTGCTTATGCACGAGTTGGAGAATATAGTGGAAGCGACAGAACCACCGATGATTGGCCAACAAACCATCCTTATAGATGCAATGGTACAGCTGCAATGTCTAAAACTGTCGCCCGAAACAACATTTGGAGACTTGGCGGAAACAGTGCTGAAAACTATCACCAGGATCGACCAAATGTCAAATTCAGCCACTATTCACTGGATCGTTGACACCTATACAACCATGTCAATAAAGAGCTCTGAGCGTGATTCACGCATGCGATATCTCGATGGTTCATTTGTCACAACAATTAGTAGCGCCGGACAGAAGGTGGATAAACAGTTTAAGAAAGCACTCAGAGACGGTAACTTTAAAGACTCCCTATCCGAATTCTTCATCAGAGAATGGCAAGATGACAAATATACACAGCTGCTGGGGAGAAATATACTATATGCCACGGCAAAAGACAAGTGCTACAAGTTCATCGTACATTCACACCAGATGGAATGTGAAGCTGTCCCGGAGTTGGAATATAAGATGGAAGAAGCCGATCAACGGTTAATATTCCATGCAAAATACGCAGCACGTCAATCGCCACAACCAGATACAATCGTCATCAAGTCCCCAGATACAGATGTGATAGTGTTAGCTTCTGCCGCCTGTGGACTAGGGTGGATCAAAGCGAAATGTCTCTTTCTCACTGGGTCTGGTACTAAAACACGATATGTCGATGTCTCAGCGATAGGTGAGTCCCTAGGAGAGGCTGTATGTGAGGCGCTTATAGGCGCACATCCGTTCATGGGATGCGACAGCACAAGTGCGTTCAAGGGGCGAGGAAAATCTGGTGTTATCTGGCTGTTGCAAAATGACTCCAAGTTTTGCAAGGCAATGACCATGTTAGGAAAGGAAGTTCAACCATCAGTTGAGCTGTTTGAGAGTTGTGAAGAAGCAACATGTATATTCTACAGTTACAATGCGAGAGGAAAGAAGCTCAATCCCGTTCCAACATTGAGAGTTAACGATTATCGCACTCTACTATTCGTATCCGGTACATCAGACCCGGAGAGGTTGCCTCCTTGTCAAGATGTGCTGCGGAAAAAGATCCGTCGATCAAACTATCAAGCGTATCTCTACAGACATTGTTTGGACCAAGCTCAAGCACCACCACCCCCTATTGGTCATGGTTGGACTGTACAAGGAGATCACCTGACAATAGACCGGATGGACGTATCTCATGCTCCTTCTGAAATACTAGCAATGACATCTTGTAAATGCAAGACAGATTTTAAATCGAAGAGATGCAAGTGCGGGAAAAATAACCTCAAATGCACAAGCCTGTGCAAGTGCAATTCAAACTGTCAAAATCGAACCATAGATGTACGTTCTGGGGGTTTATTGCCGTCAACCTCTGGGGAGTCAGACGATATGCCACTAGATTCTGAAGTCCTTGATACACGTACACAGGAAGCTCTTATCGAAGGCAACGACTACAGTTCAGATGAATATTATTAAAGGGATTAGAACTGTTTATATGTCATGTTAATGTTAACTGTTATGATTCAAAATGATCAATCAGCATAGTGTTTGCGTATATTCTGTAGCTCCAGAACGGATGTCTATACAATTTGAAGAATGAAATTCGACGTGGTCAGAACATTGATCAGTACTATAATTGTAGTTACTCATATATTCATGTATAACGCATGGCGGCCATCTTTGAAGCATAATCTACGCAAAGAGAAGTATAAGATAACATTTTCTTTATTCTGCAGACATGTATGAGAGCTGCATTGTATCAACCTTATTCCGTAAGACGAAAATACGTACGTGTGACATGATAACACCACTTTTTCTTCAAAAAATATGAAATATTTTATATAAATGGCGGCCATCTTGGATTTATACAGTTATTCAACTACACTCCAAATATATTCTAAAGATGTCCTGCATCCAATACATTGGTTTAGCCTCGTAAATCACCAAATATATCAAATTATAGCTCTCATATAGTGAACTGTATTTTTGGCGGCCATCTTGGACGCCATCTTGAATTTGAGAGTCACCGCAACAAATGAAAAAGAGTACACCTCTGAATTATTATAGCAGAATGTATTTCCTAGCGAAATATCACAATGCTTTTAGTTTGTACGACCAGTTGAATGTGACCACTAAATACCCCCCTAATTTGATATTGGCCCCTCGCTTAATAGGGATTCCCAAGAATAATAAAGCCTGTATAAACAGACATTTTGTGGGAAAATGTGACATCGCAACTCAAGTGACGGTTGTAACGATATGGCCTGTTGCTCAAGGTTAACATCGGCGTGACGGACATGTTGATAAATATTACTGGTTGTAGCTGGTTGATACCAGATAATTCTGATAATTCTGATAATTCTGAGTATGCAGAACTACTCCGTTGTTAGTAAGGTTCCACAGAATTGCAAGTTATATGTTGACCACAACAACAACGTTACACGGTATCTGTGACAACGACATTGGCACACCGTGCGGGTGTTTCACTGATGGAATGGAAAATAGTGTAGATCCAGATCAGCCTGTGCATCCGCCATTCCATCAATGAAACACCCTTCATGCTTCTAACTAGCAATTTTGATCGGTATCAGGCTACAATAGTGTGCTATTTTGATCGGGTCACAAATCCGATAAGCCCCTTTTCTGCAGTCACAGTAACAAATACCCGTTCAAGTAAACTTTTGTGAGACATTTCTCTCTATGATGTACTTTTAAAGTCTGTTCAACATAACATAATGCATGGAACCAGTAAATTTCCCATACAATTTAATATGAAAAATAATTGAACTGAAATTTACCGTGTTGTGATCATGGAATAGATTATAGACTATTCCCATATACATGTATATCTATCCAGTAACACTGAAATTCCTTGACACATGATTGCACATATCTGAAGACATAACCAAACATAAAACGTTCGGTAATCCATATATGTTTTCAACTGCTATTATTATATTTTGCTAGACTGGTACAACAACAAGTGAGAATAGTATAGCATACACCGGCCATTTCACCCTGACCTGGACATCCACCAACACAGTAGCTGGTGGCAACTATATATACTCTGTTTGGATTACTACCGTTGATACAGAATCCAGCCTTGCAACTGGTGCTACCGTAACATGTGGTACGCAAGAAATTCAACATTATCATGTACTCCAATATCGTACTCAAGATCCAGCAGTTGATTGGTTGAACATGAGCGTTGCTCAAGTTTGACCAATCAATATTTTTGGTTTTTAGTTCAAATTTTGAGAATGTATGGAATAATACAGACCCCAGAACATATAGAACCACAAGGTATCGCTATCAGATGAAGGTCAACAAGCAACTTCTCAACCATATTGACAATACTGGATCTCATACTACTGGATCTAATACTGGATCTCGTATTATAATTTATAGCTGGGATGGGTTGTGGCCTAGGGGTTAGAGCACCTGACTTTCCATCCACATGTTGTGAGTTCAAACATCGCCTTAGGCATCAAACAATCCTTTCATAGTATTCCATCCCACTGGTCTGTCGGATGAGACTTTAAACTGTGGTCCCGTCTCCATATGACCGTACCTGTTTCTGGGACGTTAACCCCATTCACTTTCACTTTACTATAATTTATAGCTTTGATCTGACACTGAATGGTGAGGGTGATATAGCAGTACTATGTTTCTCTTGCCCATCACATATTCATCAGAAAATATGAAAATCGGCCTGAAAAATCGGACTATTCAATTATTGTTTCACTTAACAGAATGCTGCTTTCATATTTGGCTGATGCATTACCAACATCATTTCAAACCATTCTGCACAATTCCAATGCAATGTGAAGGTCGTGTACTTATGACTGACTTTCCATGAACTTCAGAATTTGGTAAATCACTTCTGTGTACCTTGATATCATTTTCTGATGCCTGTCAAACACCATTCTACACAAAGCCATTTGACCTCCAAAGTCAAGGTCATACACTTTGTTGTCTCATAAACTGGTAAATCACTTCAGTTTCCCAACATTCAAATCTTTCGTATTTGACCGATTCCGTTCTAATATTATGTGTAATTCTTCTCAAAAGCACTGCTTTATCCGAAGGTCATTGTCATAAGCTCCAGATAAGTTTTGTATCTGAAGAGTATTATACCCCCATATTGAAAATAAACAACAACACTGTTTGTTTTTTGCAGCTCAACTAAGTAAATTTTCAATTGCATTACAGTATTTTCACTACTAAATTTGCAAATCAATGCATATTTTCACATTGCTGTGAGTAGTTTATCCGGAGAACTGCTTTGCTCATGTCTTTCTAATATCCAAGCAAACTCTTGGTTTCTTCGTTCCTCATGGGGGCATTCCTGTTCCATACTTCTCGTGCATTTTCAAGTTTTCAGAATGTGACAGAAACACAACACATTCATTCTGACTATGTATATGCCCCATATTCGATAGCAAAGGGTGCATATTACGTTGCTCTTGAGGTTCCATACGTTCGTCCGTCCGTGTACATTTACGTTGCTAGAGTCGAAAAGCTAGTAAGAATTTCTCCATCATGTCATATCTTCAATTATTCTGGAAGGATTGCTTTAATATTGGGACAGTTCATTAACATGAACATGTGCGACACACTCGCACCACCAGTGACATGACCTTGATCTTTGTGACCTTCAAAATGGTGCAATTTCCTTACATCGAAGTTTGTAACACTTTATCAAATCGCTTGGAAATCTGTGCAAATTTAACTTTTCCTTTTATACACAATCTCTAGTTAATGTCCAGTATGCCATAGGGGCTTATATCCATGTTTTACAAACATAATGTCTAGTTAAACACAGGCACTTTGTGGTTTGAATGACAAAATCCTCTTCTAAACTATACCCCATTTTACTCTGATAGTTAACATCTAGACAGGTAGGACATCCGCAATAATTTCAAGCAACCGAAATGGTACTAGTGTATCCTGGGCTCAGTTGGCTAATTGTAACACTCACGACGGCCGGGAGCAGCAGGGTCCAGGCCTTTGCGTGCGTCACAATTACTAAATTAGCAAGCCAGACCAAATGTCTCATGGGACAGTTGGAGTCTACTGTCAAAATGGGGTGGTGGATTTCTATATATTCAGCATTGACCCTACAAGTGGCATGAGTGCGTGTAGAAATATTTATTTAGTGTGTGGGGCTGAAGAATGTGCATTTGTGAAGTTATTTCCCAAATTAAGAATATTCTGCTGCTAGCTATGCTTGCTCCAGCATCATTGCAAATAGCAGTGCCCATAAAGCGAGTTCGGCTGACAAAGCTACCAGTTCCGGTAGCGAAAAAATAAGGTGGTTATGATCCCACTTTGAAAGGGTGTTATATTCTGATCTGGCATGCGTACTTACATAACTGTTAATATTGGGACATATATTCTGCTTTTCCGGAGTCTGCGTCGGCGTTGTCGGCGGCGTTGTCGGCGTCATCATTCAATGTTAAGTTATTGTGTTACGATCATTACTTCAACACCTTATCAGCTACAGTCATCAAACTTTATACATACCTTTACTATGATATGTAGATGAAAACACGCCTTTTTTTTTCTTGTGCCCCAGGGTCAAGGTTAAGGCGGGACAAGGCGAGACATTTGATTCCGCGGAATTCTTGTTTAATCAATCACTAATTTAAAATCAATCACTCAATAATATTAAAGACAAATGTCTTTCTGCTGATTAACAACCGTGTTTAGCCTTAGCTAACGTGACATAAGCATTGATGAATTCTGTTGTTTGGCCATCATTTGTCAATATCTACTATCATTTCATTGTTATGTCAGTTGTAACCAAACGTTTTAATTTTACCACCCCCCCCCCCACACTCCTATTCGATAGCACAGGATGCATATTGTGTTGCACTTGAGGTTCCGTACTTCCGTACGTACGTCCGTCCGTGTACATTTATGTCGGGAAATATGTTGTAACAGTTTCTCCAACATGCAATATCTTCGATATGAAGCGAATGATTGCTTCAATACTTCGACACTTGAATCACATGAACATGCCATTGATTTGTGTCACCATCGAAATGTCGCTAAATCACTTAGCCATTTTGTTATGTCGAAAAGTTTGTAAGAGCATCTTCAACATGTAATATCTACAATATTACGCAAAGGAATGCTTCAATACTAGGACACTTGAATCACGTGAATATTTGTCACACACTCGCGCCACCATTAATACGACGTTGACCGTTGTCACCTACGAAATGTCGCTGCCATTTATAAAGTCGAAAAGTTTGTAAGAGTTTCTCCAGTTAGAGTCTAGTATGCCATGGGGGCACATCCATGTCTTACACATATAATTTCTAGTTATGGTTGCTTGGCCTTCCTTACATGCGTGTTTAGATTTGTCTGACATACCTGCTTACGGTGGGAATGTTTATGCTGTAGTCAATGGTGGATATTTATCGGTTACTCAAGATGGGATCAGTGTTTCCGAATAGCGTGACGTCATGTTTTTTCAGATATGTTTACAGTAGATCTCCTTTGATATCTTTCTAATGGCCATAATATTGGTGAAAACATTGCGTCAAGACTTTCGCTGACTTCTCTCATAAAATATGTTGAGATATTAGTTATGAATTCATTATAAATACATGCACATGTATAGGTGCTCAGATTTAAACAAATAATGGTGTGTTCAGTGAGCTAGCATTTTACCTGTATTGGTATTGCTTAGCATTTTAAAGGGGTTTTATACCCACCAAGATAGTGGAGAGCACATTGTGTGCTGCCCTTATCTGTCAGTCCCACCCGTGTAACTTGTAAAACATTCAAACAGTAATACTAGTAGGTAGAGCTAAGGGTGGTACTCTGATAGCAGGCTATTTTTGTAATAGAATATGGTACATATGAAATATTAAAAATATGAGCATTTTAGTGAACGAGTTGTTTAACAACTAGGGCCATTTATTATATATTACTATACATGCATTTGTTCACAGGTTTCTGACTTTTACTTTGTGGACATTTAAGCCATGTATAATAACATATAATATGAAAAATATAACAACCTAAGGACCCGTCCTATCCCTGATCATCATATGATTCAAACATAATTTCTTCCTAAATGTGACGGGATAATTGTATAACATATATATGAACTTATATTACTGTATACTACATGGTTCATGGAGTGGCCAGCTCGGCCATCTTTGTGTTTTCAAGCCATCAGCCAGTTTCACCTCTTGAAATAACGGAACATATATATAATGTAGCTAACCATACATAGAAATGCCAGGACAACACACTCATACGGTAGCTAATATCTGGTAATAAATAATGCCCCATATATGTGATTTTGACAATTAATATTTCATTGGAAGTTTGACAGTATACGCATGTATATGCAACCGTAAACCATGCATAAATATCATTAACAATTGTTCTCAGTATTTCTTATTTATCAGAGCTCTCAGAGCTGTGTGTGTTAATTACGTCATCAGCTGGGAAAATGTACCTTACAACGTTGGCGACCATTGCAGCCCCAGTTCAGCCACATGTCCATTTCATTATCTGGTTTGTTTCAGAAACAACGGAGGATGCCGGTCTTTCTGGAGGAGGTATTGCCGGCATTAGTGTCGGCTCTGTCGTCAGCTGGGGCATTGTCATCACTGTATGTTGCTTCGTGTGCAATAAGGCTTGTTAATTTTGCAACCAATCCAACCGTCACAAAATTCATTCACCATTTTACTCCAACATTTATGTATTGCATTCATCATGTTTTGCATGCTAGAAGGAATGGGCCATGGGCCATGGCCTAGGGGATATAGCATTGGACTTCAATACCGGAGGTTGTGATTTCAATCCTCACACTAGGTGTGAAAAATACTTACATAGTATTTCCATCCTACTGCTCTGTCAAATGAGACTTTAAAATGTAGTCCCGTCTCTGTATGACTTTAGCTGTTGCCGGGGCGTTAAACATATTCACTATCACTAGCACTTTACATGCTAGATATTGTTTTGGGCTTAAATGCACAAAGTGCTTTTTGTTACCACTTTTCGCCCGTCTGCCTGTCGTCCGTCCACACATTCAAACGTCTTCTTCTCACGTACCACTGAGCCAATGTTGGTCACATAGATGATACATAGGTGGGGGCACGTCATATTTGTAAAATTGGAGGTCGTTGCATAATTCAAGATGGCCATCGTGTAAAAGTAGGTCAAATTCTTAAAAAAATATTCTCAAGTAGGGGTCAAATTTAACATTTGACCGTATATGGTCATTTCATATTATCAAATCTAATGTATCGACAAGACAATCACTCTGGAGCATTTTGTGTCGAAACCGGATGATTACGATATCCAAGAAGACCGTCGTAAAGTCAAAATGTTATCCCTTTATTAGAGATTTCAAACGTCTTCTACTCGTGAACCGCTTAACCGATATATGCCAAACTTCACATGTATGGTCCGTGGGTGAAGCCTTTTCATATTTGTTAAAATGGAGGTCATCTTATAATTCAAGATGGCCGCCGTAGAAAAATATGTCAGATTCTTAAAAAAACCTTCTTCTCATGAACCACAAAACTGATTTCGATGAAACAGGAATGATCGGCAGTCAACACCGTTTCCGACTTGTTAACATGGTGGCCCCGGGGTAAAAAATTGGCGGGGTCAAGTAGAGGTCAAATTTCACATGTAACCGAATATAGTCATGTCATATATCAAATCGAATGTATTGAGGAGACGACCACTCATTTATTGTCGAAATCGGATGATTAGGTCATCCAAGATGGCCGCCGAATGGTGAAAAGGTCATCAAACGAATGTTGGTCAAACTTCGCAGGGATGATCTATGGGTGGGGGTCTGTCAGATATTTAAATTTGTATGCAAAAAAAAAAGAATGTCAAATTTTTAACAAAATCTTATGCTCACAAACCGCCTGACAGATTTCTACAAACCTTGACAGTAATGTTCGACAGTCAATGCTCTTTCAGATTTGTAAAAATGGTGACCCAGTGGTAAGAAATGGGCGGGCTCGGGGTTCAAATAAGGGTATAAATTTCACATTTGACCAAATATGGTCATGTTATATATCAAATTGAAGGTATTGAGGAGACGATCACTCTGTATCATTTTTGTGTCGATATCGGATGATTAGGTCATCGAAGATGGGCACGATAAGTTCAAACCAATATCTGTTTATTAGAGCTTACAAACAGCATTTTCTTACTAACCGCTTGGCCGATGCTGGCCAAATTTCATAGTTATTGTTTTTCGGTGAACAATTTACCGATTTTTCAAATTGGAGATGGCTGCCGTATAAAGTAGGACAAAATCTTTAAACAACGTCTTCCTATTATAATCAACAGACAAAACTTTGTAGAAATAATGAATGTATAATAATGCTCTCTCAGATTCACCTGCATATATTTATATAATAACCAGGTGAGCGATATCGGGCCACAATGGCCCTCGTGGTGATTTTATGTTTAGTGAATTATGAATCAACTGTCTATATTTTATTACCAAAGCGGTGAATCATAGTTCTATTTTTTTCGAAATAACTGCTCAGTACCATATATACCAGTATACGTACATTTATGGAGAAAACAGTCAAACCTTTCAACCCTGTGCGGACTCTGACCATCATTCGCATATACACTGCCTTATATGACCGACTCTGATTATTGGCATATATAAACATTAAGTTCAGAAATCTAGTAGCATGACTAACTGCAAACGCATATTTGACAGCGTGTGTATATATGCTGAACCTGGTTTACACTGGTCACGGAGCAGATAGAGTGCCTTTACGCAGCTAACAATCCACATGGGGCGCGTGCCTTACATTGGTGGTACATGTAACCCCAGTAGTTGTGAATAAAGCACCGAACGGTGCTGGTGTCAGTTTAGGTAGAATAGTGAAATATGTTTACATATTCTTCTACCACCTCAAAACTAGTCACTGGGTGGGAATTATAATATACCATTGTTTTAAGTGTACGCCTCCTGCTGAGATAAGGGACTTTACGACATAGTGAAACCAGAGTAACCCCAGATCAGCATGCGCAGCGGCGCAGTCTGACCAGTGCCAACGCTGTTTTCCACTAATGCAATGAAGTAGCAGTAAATGTGCCTGCAAATATATTTTTGTGTAAGAGAAATACTATCTCCTAAGTTGTAATTGTCATAGTGTCCTCTTATTTCAGACGGTCGCCCATATATGATAACTCCACAGTACTGGTCAGGCAGATGGAGTGTGATGCCCACCAATTATCTCGTTGTATTTAACACCAAAATGCACATTTCTGAATTCACAGTCAGTAATAATCAATCTAAGCACCATAAAATTAATAAAGTAATGTCCCGCACTTGCTTTCGAATTTCGACCATCAACGCGAGGGCTCTGAAAATATTAAAATGTAAAACGAAACCCACCCTAATCTCTTATCTCCATGTATATGTGGAGGTTGAGAACAGTTGGGTCAGGGAAACTATATATATTTTAATTCTAGTCTCTCCAAATATCACTGTGAATGTGATCATCATACACTGTTTGCATGGTCTATATTTCGTCTATAATATTTTGTTTTTGACTTGAATACATGTGTGTGTGAGTGTGTGTATGTATCTTGAACAATCATGAGCTTATTTACCGACTCCATTACTGAGAGCGGTTGTCCCTACTCACAACAGATTGCGCATATTTCATGTCTACACTGGTCTCTCATCTGCAGATATAACACATGCCAATTACCCATAGTAGTAAATTGTAGAGAGTAATCTTTAGATGCGACACGCCATGTGAATTAGTACCTTGTACGTCCCGAGTTTGCTATCAAATTGAACAAGCGCCATGATTTCTTTTATATTCTATGTTCCTTAGTCTACCATCATTGACGCCATTGATCATGTCAGATTACATAAACCCGGATTAGGGCATGCAATTGTTAACTAAGGATTAACGATTGATAATCATTGTTTATTGCTACTAAAATATCTATGCATGCATGCATGGTGAAAATTTGGTATGATGGATGTGTATTTCGTCGATAAAACTATCATTTCAGCTCACATGATGATGCAATGAGATGTACTAACGCATGTTCGTGTATGTTATTGTCTCATTTTCATTCCTTTGTACACCCTATGTGCCATTGTACATTGCCTACACGATGTTGAGCAGATAGCACGTGGTCGGATAATATGAACACGCCTACATGTGTAAGTAACTCACCTGGTCGCTAGGTAAATCCATTATTGTCTCATTTTCTTTTCTTTATACACCCTACATGTATCTGCAATTGTACATTCACTACACGATGTTGAGCAGATAGCACGTGGTCGGATAATATGAGCATGCTTACATGTAAGTAACTCACCTGGTCGCTAGATAATTCCATTCATATTCGTATAATCAACTCATTGTATAGTCACGCTAACAAAACGTAAGCTATAAATAGAAAGCGACGACTGTTGCACGGGTAAGTTTTGACTATACCTGTCGGTTTAGAAAGGAGACCTTACTCGATTAGTACAGCTCATTACCAGTCTGTGCAATGTCACAATCTGATCAGGGTATACGCTACCTAATATTCAGTAAATATAAAATAATGACTTCATTTATATCTAAAACATACATTTAAATATTATATCGAATATATAAGTATCGCTGCTGTGCCATAGGTGCGGTCTCAGTGACAGGCCACAAGTATACATGTACCAGTCGGCAACCGACCGTGCGAAGCGCCTTACCTGTTCTTTGTTTGATCAGATCATTGATCGATCACACAGGAACAGTTGCATCATATAAGTAATGGCTTGTCTTCGATGACCAGCATATACAAGGTTTATCCGGACCATGCAAAATAGTACAATCCGTGTACCTTACGTATTATTAAACATCAAATATAGATGCACGAAGAGATACAGTCGAACCTCCCCGAACGGCCACCTCTCTATAACAACACCCTCTCTATAACAGCTGCTATTTTATATCCCAAATGGATGATTTCCTCTGTATCTAACTCTTCGACTGCTTAGCACGAACATTCTCGTCTGCTGTTGTTTTTGCCTTCTTTCTCAATAAAAACATGTTTTGACAGAATATTAGAATCATTTCCATTTCCATTGGAAATGATTCTAAAATGTTGCCAAAGCATGTTTTGATGAGAATTATCGAAGAAAATAAATAAACAGTGGATGACAAAATTTAATTCAGCATTAACCTCCCTACAACAGCCACCTCTCTACAACAGCCAGTTTTGCGTCTTCCCATGGCGGCTGGCTGTTGTAGAGAGGTTTCATTGTATAGTGTAAATATATTTACGTAACACGTTTAATAGATAAAATAATCAACAATGAGCGGTGTTAAATTAGACATAATACACAAATGACAATGGCATATGTATAATGGCATGTATGGTAGACTCTCGAACTGCACTGTAATGCGACGTTGTCACACAATGACTGTTTTTCGTGTTTTCCGTTTTAGTGTTTTGTTTGTTTTATTCGTAGGTTTGGAATTTTCTAAACTGTTGCATTGTCCGCTCTATCCTTTCGATATGAAATCCCGAAGCGTGTATGTACTTTTACATGTTTGTTCCCTGTTGTGTTGTGTTATCTATACCCTATGAAAATGAGCATACATATTTAAATACAAACCAACACCTTATGCATTATTGGATCGCACCGCATCTCGCTCGTTGCGTTTATCGCATTGATCCGCGATGGCGAACGGAAGCTTCACTTTACGTAATACTGAACGACGCTGTACCTTAGTGAGATGCATAGCGAAGCTTCCGTCCGCCATGAGGCAGCCTCCATTCAATGGCCTATCCTTAACTATCTGATATCAACTGTGATTATAAATCCAGGCTTACAAGCAACACTTATATTACTATCTGGCGACATTCATCCAAATCCAGGTCCGGTTTCTGAATCTAAATCAACATGCTCCGAATCTACATATTCCTACATAGATATTATCAACAGTGGTCTGAGCATCATGCACCTAGATATACAGAGTCTAAAACCTAAAATAGACATACTGAAGATAGAAGCTAAACCTTATGACATACTTATTTTTTTACTGAAACTTGGCTTTCACCAACAATATCCAATGACGTATTGCATATACCTAACTTTACTGATCCATTTCGCTGTGACATAATATATAGGGTAGGTGGTGGGGTAGCAATCTATGTAAGGGAGGGCATGCATGCAACACCACGGGAAGATATATCTGTCCCTGGCATTGAATAACTATGGTTAGAACTATTAGTAAACAAAAGAAAATTCTTAATAGGAGGCATACATAGGCCACCGGATTCAAATAATAATCAGTGGGCATTGTTTGAAGAAAGTATTGATCGCGCCTTCAACCAAATATGCGAAAATGTAATTATTGCAGGGGATTTTAATATAAATGTACAAAACTCCGATTCAAATAGAATAAGTAGGCTTATCACATCATATAATGCGGAACAGCTTATCACTACGCCAACAAACTTTACTGAAAATGCAAGCTCTACGGGGCGCCATGCAGGACAGGTTAATTATGTGTACAAAATTGAGTTTTGCAACACTAAAAATCACAAAATTCAATTCTGTGTCACAAAATTCAATTCTGTGTCACAAAATTCAATTCTGTCAATTCTGTGTCACAAAATTCAATTTTGTAAGACAGAATTGAGTTTTGTGAAAAAAATTCAGTTTTGTGGGACAGAATTCATTTTTGTCCACAAAAATTAGTTTGCGTAGGATAGTCTATGTCATCTCTACGTTGATTGGTTGAGATCGGTCTTAGTCCATTTTATTAGATGGTGGAGTACATTGCAGGTTTAAATATTTCAATGCGAAAATATAACCCAATATATCAATATTATACTTCTTTATGGACAGTTATTTTGGTTATATTATGATTACAAATGAGTGGTCACACCATATAAGCATATATACTTTGAAGGAGAAATAAGAAAAATATTCAGAATTTTCCCTCAATTATGTAGGGTCAAACATAAAGTAGCCGGGGACATAGCTAGACCTGAGAGCATGCCCATATATAGAGAATACCAGGCTAGTGTATTTGGATATCAAGGCTAGGCTAGGAAACGCGTAGGAATTCCGAGGCTTGCCGAGGAATTCCTACCGTTTCCAAGCCGAGCCTGATAAACTTGATATTAAAATACACTAGCCTGGTATTCTATTTATCAGGTAACGTTTTATGCTCGAAAATGACATTAGATGACGTCGTATTCTAACAATAGATCTAACCTTGTGAAACAAATGGTATTGGATCTGTGTTGCGAAGTTACGTGTTACGTGTTCGCAACTATGTATCTACATGCATTATTTACAGTATACACCATCTTAGTATCCATGGTATCTACACAAATACTACAAATGGTTTCCTCAAATGGCCCAATACACACATTCTGTTTATAAACACAGACAGCAGTCAGAACACAGGCCACAGATCGTGTATTATTGATTTAACTGGGGCAGATGTACCTTGCGATACACAATACATGACGTCAGTACTCGCGGGAGATCTACATGTACATGAATTATGTGTACAATTATAACGCAAATGAGTTTAAATAAGAATGAGTTTGTCAACGTTTGACTGTTTGGAGATAGTTGAAGCAAAATGGCAGAATGAGAAATGAATCATCGGCAGAATGAGAAATGAATCATCGACATTGAATGTGTAGATCGGCGACCGTGACCCATTTCTCCAGTGCAGTTTCTGACCAATGGTAGTCCATTCTTACATGCTGTGCAGCAAATTGACAGAATTGAATTCTGTGGCACAGAATTGATTTTGTGACACAGAATTGAATTTGTGGCACAAAAGTCAATTTTGTGACACAGAATTGAATTTTGTGACACAGAATTGAATTCTGTGCCACAAAAGTGAATTTTGTGAAAAGTGAATTTTGTGACACAGAATTGAATTTTGTGGCACAAAAATGAATTCTTTTGACAAAATTGAGCCATCTCCCACTTGGCGCCCCGTAAGCTCTCTCATATACCTAATAATTACTAAAGACGCTAGACATATACTTACCAGCTTTGTTGCCGATCCCTTCATCCCTGATAGTATGAGATACCACTGTCCTACATTTGCCGTATTAAAGATAAAGACGGCGAAAGTCACAACATATAAAAGAAAAGTCTGGCTCTACGATCGAGGAAATTATGACAATTACAGAACAAAGCTAAACTCTGTCAATTGGAACGACATTCTTAATACAGGAAATTCAGATATCACAGCAGAAACAATAGCAAATACAATAATAGAGATAGCTACTGAAACAATACCCAACACAATAGTCATTATACGACCGAATGATATTCCATGGTTCAATAATAGTATTAGAAAATTAATAAGGAAACGAAATAAAATCCATAAACGAGCTAAAAATGTGAATACAGATATAGTCTGGTCTAAGTTCCGAAAAATAAGAAAATGTAAATCAAATTATGAAAATAAACTAATAGAGAAGGTTAATTATACTGAAACTTCAATAAAAACATGGTTTAAACTTGCAAAACAATTGAAGGCTAAACAAACCTCTACGACAATTGCTACATTGCTCTATGACGGAATTGAAGCATCAACGGACAAAGAAAACACTGAATTACTTAATTCCTTCTTCTCAAAACAGTCCACCATTGATGACAGTCCAATGACTAATCCACTGCCACCTCACACACAACCAAATATACCCAATATGACAACAATCACAATATCTTCGACGGATGTAATCAATGCTATATCATTAGTTAATCCAACAAAGGCCAGTGGTCCTGATTTAATCAGTCCCAGATTACTCCGTGAGGGCTCTCGTGAACTTTCAGTACCACTTTCTACGTATTTCAATACATTACTAAGTAATTCATACTTCTCTTCTCCATGGAAACAAGCGAATGTTATACCGATTTTTTAAAAGGCAGATCCTTCAAGTCCACAGAACTACATACCAATTTCCATACTCAGCTGCATTGGTAAGCTAATGGAACGATGTGTTCATAAATATTTGTACAATTTTGTGGCCTCAAACAAACAATAAACTAACATCATACCAATCGGGTTTATCTTAGGCGATTCAATTGTAAATCAACTTACTTACATCTACAACGATATTTGCAAAGCAATGGATGATGGAAATGAGGTTCGTGTTGTTTTTTTGTGACATATCAAAGGCGTTTGACATAGTCTGGCATCGAGGCCTTCTTTACAAACTTTCATCTATCGGAATATCTGGTTCTCTTCTCGAATGACTTAAGTCGTATCTGTCCTCTAGAAAACAACGTGTAGTATATAGTAATTCCGCGTCTAATTGGTCTACTATCAATGCATGAGTTCCACAGGGATATATTTTAGGACCTTTATTGTTTTTGATATACATAAATGACATAGTCCAAGAAATTAACTCCAACATTAGATTATTTGCAGATGACACAAGCTTGTACATAATAGTCGAAAACCCAATATCGGCAGCAACTGCATTTAATAACGACCTATACACTATAAATCAATGGTTAAAAACATGGTTAGTGACATTCAACACCTCCAAGACAGAGACAATGATTTATTCAAGAACACATAATAAACCACAGCATCCAGCAATTAAAATGAACAATCGTCCTCTTACAACTGTTAATGAACATAAACATCTCGGAAAAATTATATCAGAAAACGGAAAATGGTATCCGCGTCTCGTCATATCTAAATAAAGCATGGTAAAGAATTGGCATATTACGATCTCTGAAATTCACCCTAAACAGGTCAGCTCTTGAACGCATGTATTTTTCTTTCGTTCGACCTCTTTTGGAGTATGGTGATGTTGTATGGAGTAATTGCACAGACGTATTAAAACACCAGATCGAAGCAGTACAGATAGAAGCTGCGCGCATAGTGTGTGGAGCTACTAAACTTTGTAATATGTAATTGCACAGACAAATTGAAACATCAGATCGAAGCAGTACAGATAGAAGCTGCGCGCATAGTGTGTGGAGCTACTAAACTTTGTAATATTATTAAATTATATCAAGATCTCAGGTGGGAATCCTTAGAAAACAGACGAAATAAACATAAACTTATACTATTTTACAAAATGGTAAATAAACTATCTGCTGGTCAGACGTGTGGGGCCATTTCTCCGTATAGGGTCCACGTGTTCATATATATGCATGTTTATATGTACATGTGTATATGTGTGTGTTTTTGTACGTGTGAGTATGTGTATGTATAATGTATATGTATAAGTATGTATGTGTGTGTGTGTGTGTGTGTGTGTGTGTGTGTGTGTGTGCGTGCGTGCGTGCGTGCGTGCGTGCGTGCGTGCGTGCATTGCGTGCGTGCGTGCGTGCGTGCGTGTGTGTTTATACATCTGCTGTTTAATAGGTTCAAATAACAATCTATGTACTACCCTCGTATACTTTCTCATTTCGTTTTTACATATGAGAGGAGTAGATATATGCATTGTCAATCTCCTTTGATAAAGCTACCCATGCACCAATCTCCAAATTCGTATAAATTTAAAACAATTGCTGCAGATATCTTAGTACTATCATTACCTCATCGTGGGTGAATATGTGTGTGTATATATGTGTGTATATATGTGCATATATACGGTATGATATTTGGTAATGCCTGTTCACTATGAAAAGCGATTGGAGGGAGATTGGACACGATGGGCTACATATGTTTATTTTTCTAAGTTTTTGATAGATCGACACATTGCCGGGAAATGCACGACAAATGAGAAATTACCAGTTTCGTTTTTCAAGCTATTTTTTTGTTCATGCTAACCAGTAGCAACACCATATACAAGACAGTTAAATAAACAGCCCCATCCCGCGTTACTCAGTAACTGTTTGTTTAAAGTCTGACCCCGGTCCGCAGTGTCCACCATTTGTAATAGCAATGAGTATTAGTATTGTTTGCAATATATACTGAGCAAAACTAGAAACGTCCCTCCATGTTTAAGGAAAGATTCATCAAAAACCAAAAGGGTTACTTTTAAAAATCAAAATGGAAAAACAAGTTCATTCATTTCTGTATCAAAGCCAATAAATTGTATTTGGATATCTTGTTAAATATTCGAGAGATAACCGGCCAAGGGCGGTAGGGTCAAAATCAAAAATCACAAAAACTCAGAAATGTGTTACTTAATGTTTAGAGATGGAATTTCAATAAGTAATGTGGCAAATTCAGTAAATCTCGTTAGTACCGAGTGTGGCCAACATTTGCATGAATGCATGCAATGATCCTACGCCGCATCGACGTGACGTAACGCAATACCAGTGCGTTGGGCAAATTCCTCCATTCCCGTTGTAACGCCCGTGTAAGATCGCGAACATTGTCAATCTGATGGTTAGCTCGTGCTTTGCGGCCCAGCTCATCCCATATGTGCTCAATGGGATTGAGATCCGGGGAGACCGCGGGCCATGGCATGACGTCGACGTTGTTTTGCTGTAAGTATTGAGTGGTGACCCTGGCTACGTGAGGGCGGGCATTGTCGTGCATCAATGTCACACCAGGACCATGCTGACGGATAAATGGTAAGGCATGTGCATTTAGCACATCTGCAACATAACGTTGTGCATTGATGTTGCCCTGTACAACAACCAAATCTGTCTTCCGGTTTCCCATGATCCCACCCCAGACCATTACGCTCCCTCCCCCAAACCTGTTCTTCTCAACAATGCAACAATCGGTGAATCTTTCATTTTTACGCCTGTATACCCGTAATCTTCCGTCAGCATGACTAACTGTGAACCGAGATTCATCGGTGAACAAAACTCGGTTCCAGTCAGCCCTTCTCCAGTTCAGATGACGTCGCGCCCATAACAGTCTGGCAGCACGGTGACGTTGGGTCATTATCTGACCAGTGTACGGGCGGCGTGCCCGGATTGGTTGGGCGTTACGACGTAACCGGTTGCGAATGGTCTGCCCTGAGACACTGTATCGCCTAGCAGTGACTGTGGCTGCCAATCGACGTTGACGTAAGTGCGTCAACGTAATGTAACGATCGGCTCTAGCCGTCGTTACACGAGGCCTACCAGGTCGCTGCCGGTCGTGAACAGCCCCAGCCTGCTGGTACCGGGCTGCAAGACGATCAATCGTCTTCCGACAGCAACCAAACCGAGGCGCGATCGCCCTGGCGGCCATCCCACCCGCAAGCATCACAATTGCCTGATTTCGCTCGTTTTCGGAAAGCCGTGGCATATCGAAAACAGTGAAAAATTAAAAAAGTTTTTTAATTTTCCGAATAGCCCCTATCGCATGAATGGTACGACATGAACTGAATCACCTTATCGATGACAAGTATAGCGTGCACGTGCAAAAAGTGGAAATCAACGTTCCGGTCACTGGCCGCTATGTAAACCGTGTGTATCGGCTAAACTCTACACGATCGTATTCTGAACATCGCCACGGTTTAAAATACATGTACTTTGAACATGTGGTACATACATAGACAGAGCTACACCGGCTATAAAACAGGGACGTTTCTAGTTTTGTTGAGTATACGTTTATAATATACTGAACAAATAAAGTTTAGCCCGATTATCTAAATGTATGTCAATCTAACAGTAAGTTGTATGTATGTATACTATGTATGTAAACCACTGGGGCGTGAGTGCATAAACACGGTAACACCTCTCTATGTCCGGTAAAGTCGTGCCGTTTACTTCCAAGCGTCAATAATCAATAATGACACATTGCACGTGCAGGGCGAGTTGGGAGCGGTCATTTGAGTACAAACCTACATGAGTCAATTCGATTGTAACCACAACCCAATAAACCGCTACAAAAACGTAGAAAACTAGACATGGGACGCCGTGCGGGGATGCCGTTAGAGCGACGTCAAATTGCTATTGGAATGCTCACTGCCGGGATGAAGGTTTGAGACGTCGCCCGGCACTTCCAAGTAAATGAGAGTACTGTTGGACGTCTGAAGAAACGATTCCATGAAACGGGAAGGGTAGCTGACCGTCCACGTTCAGGCAGGCCACGAAATACGACTCCATGTGAATACCGGTTTATCGTGACGTCATCTAGACGTAACCGGTTCATGTCTAGCAGACAGTTACTCCAGCGTGTGATGACTACTACAGGAACACGGATATCGGATACTACGGTCAGTAACCGGCTACACTCGGCACGTTTACGAGGACGTCGACCGTATGTTGGAGTGCCATTGACGTTACGCCACCGCGCTGAACGACTAGCTTGGGCACGGGCTCATCGCAGATGGACTCGACAACGCTGGAACGAAGTCTTATTCACGGATGAGTCGCGTTTCAGCCTTCAGTTTGCTGACGGAAGGAAACGGGTGTGGAGGCGAAAGGGGGAGCGGAATGATCCGACTAACGTCATTCAACGTGACCGGTATGGAGGCGGCAGTGTCATGATATGGGGCGGAATTTGTCACCGGGCCAAGACTGATGTTGTTGCTGTTGCCGGGACCATTACAGCTGTCAGGTACTGCGACGAGATCATTCGGCCAGTCGTACTGCCGTTTCTTCGTCGATGTCAGGCTCAGATATACCAGCAAGACAACGCCAGGCCGCACACCGCGCACCATACGATGGACGTACAACGTGCACACGACGTTGAGTTACTTGCTTGGCCAGCCAGATCTCCGGATGTATCCCCCATATAGCACCTGTGGGACTACCTGGGGCGGAAGGTGGAAGAGCGTCAAGACGTCATCAACGTTAGAGATCTGCAGCGGACACTCATCGAGGAATGGAACCGAATTCCTATGGACTTTGTAAGGAAGTTAATCAATAGCATGCTACGTCGTTGTAATACCGTAATTGCCGCCCATGGAGGCCATACAAGATACTGACTAGTGTATGACTTTTGCTGACTGACCCCTGTACATATTGACGTCAGATGATTTCATGGATTATGAATGTGGGATATTAAATGTGCTAACAGTTATTGCTTATTAAATGAAACGATAGGTTGGATGTATTTTTGTATTGATATTTCCCCAGACAATAAAGATATTCACTGTACAGTAGAAATTAGATGTGCAGACATATTTTCAATATTTATTGAAACGGTCTTTGTTTATACATATACCATATTCATGTTCCACAGGTCTGTGCTGTCGGCGAATTTAACGACGCACGGACGTAAGATTGACATTATCAGTGAATCCGTATAAACTTTTAAAAACCAACATCAGCATTGCGGACAGTGTAGACCACAATTGGTCTATGCTTTTGCGCAGACCGATCGTGGTCAATCTTCCAGTTTATATCCGGCGCGTTGGTGGGGTCGCCAACAGTACATGCATGCGGTATAATATTGGTGATAGCGAAAGAGGAAAAAATAAAATCACTTCTATTCCCACTTAGTAAAGCTTGGTCTACTCTACAGGTATACACCAATCACTATTCAGTCGATCAGTATACTGTCATTATGTGTCTCCATTGTTTAAAACACACTTAATATAAAACACTGTACAGATGTTTCCTCTTACCTAGATCCACACTGTTCACTATTTAGACAATAAGTCTTATCTCAGTTTGTGTACATTGTTTACTGCCTACACAATCCAAACATGTGCTTTACAACAGTTGACACAATTGGAGACAGTAGTCGGGTTGCACATTATACCCAGCAAGATCAGAATCATGTTGATGGTGGCAGTTATCCAGATTCAGCAACATTTGAATGGTGAGCGGCGTAGCCCCTGATCGGACTGCACCGATGTTCAATCTGATCTGGGACTATGCTGGTCACAAATAAAATAAATCCTGTATCCGTAAGTTGGTTAATTTCATTTAATTTTACGATTTGTATAAAATGTATGCGTTTGTTATCGTCTCGTTTTGTAATATGTTGTCAATTGTCCGGTTGCATGTATGAGGCTCCTGCAGGAGTATGTATGTACAGTGGAAGATCGAGTAAACAACTATAATGAACTAATTATTGTATTTCAATATGTACATGTATGCATACGTAAATAAATAAACTGTTAATTTAAACTGAATATTACAAACCGTCTCGTCTTTGTTTTTCTTTTTTTCTTATCGAAACCGGAAGTTGTCGTGAGCAACATTCCCATTGTAAACGTGTTTATTTTACTCTGATATAATTAAGCTTGACAACCATTTTTATTGCGAGTGAATGTTTTTTTTATCACGGATCATTTGCATACACAAGCAGTAAAGTGTTTGCAAAAGATCGGCGTAAAATAATATTCAATAAACGAAAGTAGACAGGTGCGAAACATCATATCCAAAGAAAGTGTCTATAGCACACTGGTTCATTAAATATACAAAATCTACAAATAAAATTTAAACGAAATTGCACAAAATACAAACAAAAATAAGTGAATCACTCATAATTCACTGATGTGACAGTTACAATTCAATTAAATATTTAAAGGCGAATTTTGTTCAAATTAATTCATTATCGTGGTCATCTTGACGTGGAATTAACACCGTTTAACTTTTAAATTCGTGATTTAATGTCACCACCTGTCAAGCGAAACAAATCAAACAGACCACCAATCGTGATATTCACACCTCGTTAGGCAAACAGATCAGCTGGCGACAGACTTACCTGCTCGAGCTATCAATACTACTTTACGTTGATTGACTGACCAAGGGACCGTGACTTCGGTTCGAGAGTTCGACTTTGTCGTAGTTCGAGTTTTAGGTAGAAAAATATATGATTTATATAGGGAAATTTTTCGGGACCACAGGACGAGTTCGAGTTTTCCGGAGTGTTCGACAGAGACCGGTTCGAGACATCGATCTTCCACTGTATGTACATAGTGTGTGAATGCTCAAAGGACATTTATTATAGTAGAAATAAGATGTGCAGACATATTTTCAATATTTATTGAAACGGTCTTTGTTTATACATATACCATATTCATGTTCCACAGGTCTGTGCTGTCGGCGAATTTAACGACGCACGGACGTAAGATTGACATTATCAGTGAATCCGTATAAACTTTTAAAAACCAACATCAGCATTGCGGACAGTGTAGACCACAATTGGTCTGTGCTTTTGCGCAGACCGATCGTGGTCAGTCTTCCAGTTTATATCCGGCGCGTTGGTGGGGTCGCCAACAGTACATGCATGCGGTATAATATTGGTGATAGCGAAAGAGGAAAAAATAAAATCACTTCTATTCCCACTTAGTAAAGCTTGGTCTACTCTACAGGTATACACCAATCACTATTCAGTCGATCAGTATACTGCCATTATGTGTCTCCATTGTTTAAAACACGCTTAATATAAAACACTGTACAGATGTTTCCTCTTACCTAGATCCACACTGTTCACTATTTAGACAATAAGTCTTATCTCAGTTTGTGTACACTGTTTACTGCCTACACAATCCAAACATGTGCTTTACAACAGTTGACACAATTGGAGACAGTAGTCGGGTTGCACATTATACCCAGCAAGATCAGAATCATGTTGATGGTGGCCAGTGTGCTATAGATTCAGCAACATTTGAATGGTGAGCGGCGTAGCCCCTGATCGGACTGCACCGATGTTCAATCTGATCTGGGACTATGCTGGTCACAAATAACATAAATCCTGTATCCGTAAGTTGGTTAATTTCGTTTAATTTTACGATTTGTATAAAATGTATGCGTTTGTTATCGTCTCGTTTTGTAATATGTTGTCAATTGTCCGGTTGCATGTATGAGGCTCCTGCAGGAGTATGTATGTACAGTGGAAGATCGAGTAAACAACTATAATGAACTAATTATTGTATTTCAATATGTACATGTATGCATACGTAAATAAATAAACTGTTAATTTAAACTGAATATTACAAACCGTCTCGTCTTTGTTTTTCTTTTTTTCTTATCGAAACCGGAAGTTGTCGTGAGCAACATTCCCATTGTAAACGTGTTTATTTTACTCTGATATAATTAAGCTTGACAACCATTTTTATTGCGAGTGAATGTTTTTTTATCACGGATCATTTGCATACACAAGCAGTAAAGTGTTTGCAAAAGATCGGCGTAAAATAATATTCAATAAACGAAAGTAGACAGGTGCGAAACATCATATCCAAAGAAAGTGTCTATAGCACACTGGTTCATTAAATATACAAAATCTACAAATAAAATTTAAACGAAATTGCACAAAACACAAACAAAAATAAGTGAATCACTCATAATTCACTGATGTGACAGTTAAAATTCAATTAAATATTTAAAGGCGAATTTTGTTCAAATTAATTCATTATCGTGGTCATCTTGACGTGGAATTAACACCGTTTAACTTCTAAATTCGTGATTTAATGTCACCACCTGTCAAGCGAAGCAAATCAAACAGACCACCAATCGTGATATTCACACCTCGTTAGGCAAACAGATCAGCTGGCGACAGACTTACCTGCTCGAGCTATCAATACTACTTTACGTTGATTGACTGACCAAGGGACCGTGACTTCGGTTCGAGAGTTCGACTTTGTCGTAGTTCGAGTTTTAGGTAGAAAAATATATGATTTATATAGGGAAATTTTTCGGGACCACAGGACGAGTTCGAGTTTTCCGGAGTGTTCGACAGAGACCGGTTCGAGACATCGATCTTCCACTGTATGTACATAGTGTGTGAATGCTCAAAGGACATTTATTATCCCATATCACGCCCCATTGCATGTCCACCCACTAATCCGTTTCACGCACCAGGCATTCCGACCGGCAACGCCATCTTGAATGCATTAATTTAGTAATATAATGATCTTATAGTTGTTCACACGAAGCGCGAGTGATACAGTGAAACTCAATTTCACTAACGACAATTCCATACATATTATCAGTAACAGTAGTTACATGAGCGTAAGCCGACAGGTAAATACGTGATTGTATTCACACGGTTGATTAATTGACTTTGCCTTGGGCAAATTACCTACTAAATTGTTCCCGTGCAGCACTTTGGTAACATGTGACAATACGTATTGTGTTTCGCTGGGTTACATTATCGAGTAGGTACAGAGGATTATCAATACTCGGTTCGCCGGACAATTTACATTTTCCATTTTTGCTGACCACCAACTGGACAGTTAGTATCATTTTCTCGTGTGTTGGTGGACAGTGGTCAGTTACCTGACTATTGTATACAGATTAATTCGCCGTATTAAAGTACGGATAAGTTGAACATTTAGAGTATGGTCTAATCAGATACATATTAGTATTACGTTAGATGATCAGTGGTTTTGTTCTTACATTAGCTTTGCTTCCTTTTTGTTTTGATCGTTCCATACTAGACAAAACGTTCACGTCCGTCGTGTGCAACATACAACATTAGTATGCACAATACACCATGAATATCTTTTCGTATATCTGGATCTGTATTTGAACAAAAGTTTTTTTGAATGGTCAAAAGGTGTAATATCATGGAAACTGGACATTTTTGCATACATCTATGTAATATAGACCAATAGTTTATGTGTTAAGGAAATTTATTTCTGAACTGTGCAGTAGTTCTTCAGGGACATTGTGTATTTGATGTGTGGGTTACAACACCTGAATAGTAAGTAATTATATTTTGAGAATATATTAATTATTGTCCGGTGTCACATCTAACCCATTTGCACTGCAGTGTACCTTGTTTAATTGATAAATATATGAGTGAATGTGAATGAGTGAGTGTTATTACGTTCTGTGTTCTGTGTTTTGTGTGTATTCGTCCAATGTCTCATGTGTGTTAATTGTGTAGAGAAACATACGTATATACAATGTACTCGTTTAATATCGTAAATGTATATTTTGAATATTCTTTTTGGCTGTTCAATTTTGATATACATTTATATGTAACGTTCTGTTAACGAAAGAGCTGTATATCTTTTCGGTGTTTTCGGTCACATGACATTTCGCGACTTTTTCGATATTTGCTTCGCGACTTTTTCGATATTTGCTTCGCCACATTTCGCGCTGTAAATTTATTTTAGTATTGAACATTGTAGCATGAACTGTAGATCGTGAATTGTAATAGCCACACTCGGAAGTTGTTCAGTGGCGCTATGCTGAACGGATTGCATATGTACACTGTATGCTGACGTTGACGACATAGATTGCCGGCAGGCTGGGAATGCACCAGTCAGGCAGTTTTGATACATACTGCATAATTTATTTCGCACAGACAGTGACGACATGCAGGTTGGGAATGCCCTACCGCTAGTTTAGTTTCTGTCTTCTGAGTTTTGAATTGCATTGTGATTCCTGTATACCATTGAATTGTAAACATAATTTTGGACGGTGTTGTAGTCAAGTTGATACTTATTACTTGAGAGTTGATTATCATGGCTACCGGTGGTCCTGGTGATAGTATGAAACCTTCAGACTTTGGTCTCATGGTTGAAGCACTTCGGCGGCAGGGAGACTACGTGGTTATGACCAAAGCGGAGTTAGAGAAATTTAAACCACCCAATCCCATGGATAGTAGTACTCCAGCCCACAAGACAAGAAACTCACTGAGTTCCTCACAAAGTCTGAACATCTTGTGAAACCAAAGTTCACATTTCAGACACCAACCAGTAGTATGCCAAGGCACAGGTTCACATTTCAGTCACCGGAAGTAGATGCACCTGCCCAGACACCAATAGTCAACAATAGCCTTAGTGTTCCGTACACACCCACGGTACCTAAGTTGCCAGTGTTTTCTGGGGATGAACCACCACAGAAAGGAGACACAACCTACGACGTGTGGCATTTTGAAGTGATATGAATTATGGCAGACGATTCACTTAATGAGCACATGAGAGTACAGGCCATACGAAAGTTACTTCCAGGCACGGCACGACAGATGCTTATCCCATTGGGTGAAATTGCCAGTAGTTCTGACATAGTTGCAAAGGTTGACGGATTATTTGGCAACGTCAGCTCCAGTGGTGAGACTGTCATGCAGAGGTTCTACACTGAGAGCCAGAAAGAGAACGAATCTGTAACAGCGTTTGGTTGCAGATTGGAATCTCTGCTACAGATAGCCATCGACAACGGGCATGTAAGCTCATTAGTCAAGGAAGACATGCTTCGATCCAAGTTTTGGACCAGTCTACACAGTGATCAACTGAAGAGTCAAACCAGACACAAGTACGACACAATTAAATAGTTTGATTTACTGCTCGGAGAAATCAGGGCAGTAGATCTAGAGATCAATGCAGTTTCAAAGACTGAAACCAGCAGGGTTACTGGAGCCAAGCCAAAACATAGTGTTCAGCATCCGCCTGTTCAACAGCCGCCAGTGCCGTAACAGATCAACACGATATACGAACTGTCTGCTCAGATGGCTGAACTGATGCAGAAATTAAGAGAGCTAGAGCGAAAGGTGGATCCCAATTCTCAACCATTTAGAGACAGAAACAGCGAGGATCGGCCACCTCCAGTTTCAGCTCAAGCTTATAATCGCGTTAGTTCCACGCGCGGGGATTACCATGGTTACAGAGGGCATGGTAATCACCGGGGAACAGGACGCGGTTTCTCTGGCGGTTATCGTGGTGGATATCGTGGAAGCGACCAAGTGTACCAGCAACAGCCAAAAGAGTAACCTCCTCCATTGATGGGCGAATGGGGGATGGTGAAGGTCTACGAAATAGCCCTAAACCGGGAACCAAAAAGTTGTATGACAGATTAATAGGGTCTGCCAATGAAGCTCAGATCAACATATGTGGTGTTGATACGGTCGCGTTCGTTGACAGTGGTTCTATGGTAACTTGTGTTTCGGAAGACTTCTACAAGTCCTTAGATCCTCTACCAGAATTGCACGACATGACATAGTTTGACCTTGATTTTTACGGAGCTGAAGGTGGAAAGTTGCCATTTTCTGGATGTCTGGAAGCAGACATTGTTGTACCATTTCTGTCTAATAATTCATGTTGTATTCCCGTACTGGTGATGCCTATGCCATGGTACAATCAAAGAGTTCCAGTTATTGTGGGAACTAATATTATCAGGTTATGTAAATCTTTACAGGATACATATACCGAAGACATACCAGATGCATGGCAGACTGCGATAGACAGCATGTGTGTTAGCAACTTCATACCAGTGAAGACCACTAACAAATTTCCAATTAATCTAGGTCCCAATCAGGTGATGACTGTGAATGGATTAGCGAGGAAATATGGCAGTATCGAGACAGCTGTAACGGAGCAAATAGACACATGTCTGGCAGGAAGTCTTACAGTTCGTCTGCGAGTGGTATCCTTAAATAGGAAAGCGGGCAACACTGTCGGAGTTCCTGTCAGGATTTGCAATTTGTCAGCACATGATGTTAAGATTCCTCCTAAGTCAAACATATGTAACCTGAAAGAGGTGAGTGTTGTGGATATGTGGCCCCCGAATCCTGCAAGTTCTACTGAAAGTGGAGAGGTTGACTCCCATGATAAATTGAAGGAGCTTGGTCTCGATATCAAGTACGACAATCTATATCCCGAGCAACAACTCAGAGCGCAGCAGGTTCTTGGGAAATGGGAAGGTCTGTTTTCCAGGTCATTGGTCGACTTGGGTCGAACTGATCTGGTCAACATACCATCAAGTTGACGGATGATTCCACATTCAAGGAGCCATTTAGACGCATTCCACTCGGGCTATTCGAAGAAGTAAGGCAGAATTTGAGGGAAATGCTTGACTGCGGAGCCATTAGGGAGTCGCAAAGTCCATATTCTTCCAACGTCGTACTAGTCCGGAAAAATATGGATCTTTACGGTTCTGTATAGACTTCAGGAAACTTAATAATAACAGAACAGTTAAAGATGCATACATGCTACCGAGGATAGACGACACCATCGATACACTTGTGGGGAGCAAGTACTTCAGTAAACTAGATCTTCGATCTGGCTACTGGCAGGTAGAGCTCGCCGAAGAGGACAACGCTAAGACAGCGCACTTTTTCTGTGGGCGGGCTTGGTTTCTATGAGTGTAACCGTATGGCGTTTGGATTAACGAATGCTCCGGCTACGTTTCAGCGCCTTATGGAAACATGCATGGGCGAACTCAACCTCAGAGAATGTCTGATCTTCCTAGACGACATATTGATCTTCTCGAAGACTTTCGAAGAGCATATTCGCAGACTGGAAGCAGTCTTCCAGAGACTTTACACACATGGATTGAAACTGCAACCATCGAATTGCGAGTTATTCAGGACTGAAGTCAACTACCTGGGACATGTAGTCTCAGAAAAAAGGTATTCATACGGATCCAGACAAAACTGAAGCTCTCATCACTTGGCCAGTACCGACAAACGTGAAGTCATTGCTATCATTCCTTGGCTTCGCAGGGTATTACCGACGGTTCGTTAAGGACTATTTCAAGATAGTCAAACCCCTTAGCGATCTTCTGGTCGGACATCCTACCAATAAGACAGCGAAGACATTCAAGAAGAAGAAAACTCCATGGGTATCGGGTGATGACCAGCACCAAGCCTTTGACGTTACCATTCAGAAACTTACTTCACCACCAGTTCTGGCTTATGCAGACTTCTCCCAGCCGTTTATCGTCAACACCGACGCTTCAACAGATGGGCTTTGTGCTGTCATATACCAGGAGCAGGATGGACACGAGCGGGTTATAGCTTATGCGAGCAGAGGTCTCCACCCAAGCGAGAGAAATTACCCTGCTCATAAGCTAGAATTGTTGTGTCTGAAGTGGGCCTTGACCGACAAGTTTAAGGGTTACCTGTATGTCAACACTTTCGAAGTCCGGACAGATAACAATCCGCTGACATATGTCACAAAGACGTCCAAGCTTGACGCCACCAGTCATCGATGGCTAGCTGCGTTGTCTACCTTCAACTTCAAGCTGACATATCGAACATGCAAGAGCAACGCAGACGCAGACAGATTGTCACGACAACCACAACTTGAGGAGCATATGTTTCATGAGGTGATACAAGCCATAAGTCAAGCGTACTTGATACCCAAAGAATTCTTACCGCTGGCGGAAAATATCGTTGTCATTGACTCATCGCATCTCGATGCAGACGACTCAGAACCACACTTTGATACTGGCGAATTTTCGAACATTGATTGGCGAAAAGAGCAAGAATCAGATGATACTATATCCGTTGTACTGGATCTGATGCGGCAAGGTCACCATCCGAAGGATGGCATTGGCACGTTTCCGCCAGAATTTCAACGATATAGTCGTGAGTGGAAAAGACTACATATTCGAGATAGTATTCTCTACCGAGAGACTGTTCTTGATGGTAAACCATCCTACCAACTTATGTTGCCATCTGCATTCCGTGAAACAGCCCTAAAGGGATTACACGATGACGTCGGTCACCAAGGCCGAGACAAGACCACTTGGCTAGTAAGACAACGTTTTTTTCTGGCCAGGACTTGAAGCTGATGTTCAACGGAAGGTAGAGAAATGCGGCAGATGTATTCGGCGGAAGACTCATGCGTTACCGAGAGCGGAACTGGTCACTATCCAGACGTCTAGACCTATGGAGTTGGTCTGCATTGTTTCCTGTCGTTTGAGCGCTCAAAAGGTGGTTTCGGGGACATATTGGTCATCACTGACCATTTTACCAGGTATTCACAGGCTATACCGACTCGTAACCAATCTGCGAAAGCGACAGCGAAGGCACTATATGACCACTTCATTTGTCACTATAGCTTTCCTGCACGACTACATAGTGATCAGGGGTGCAATTTTGAAAGCCGTGTAATAAAAGAGTTGTGTTAAATAGCAGGGGTACAGAAGAGCCGGACTACTCCGTATCATCCCATGGGAAACGGCATGGTTGAGAGATTCAACCAGACGCTTATCAAGATGCTAGGTACCATGGAAGAATACGAGAACTCCGACTGGAAATCCTACGTGGCACCATTGGTACACGCATACAATGCTACCAGACACGATTCGACAGTATTTTCCCCACACTAACTTATGTTTGGCTGGCACCCACGCCTTGCCGTAGACGCTTTTCTTGGTGTGGAGAATCCTGCGGAGTCTGCTGGTAGTCGGGAGTCGTATGCTAGGAAGCTGAAAAAACGGCTGGACTATGCCTACAAAGTAGCTTCAGCAGAGGCCAAGAAAAACAGTGCCAGATACAAAACCCAGTATGACACCAAGGTTCGAGAATCGACCCTGGAAGTGGGTGACAGAGTTTTGGTCAGGAACGTGGGTATCAGAGGCAAACACAAACTGGCTGATAAATGGGAACGAGACCCATACATTGTCCTGAGAATTCCAAACCCGGAAGTGCCTGTGTATGAAATGCGGAAGGAATCCGGAAATGGGCCAGTAAAAACCCTTCACCGGAACTTACTTCTGCCCTTCATGAGCATAACATGTGTTGACCCTCTGGTACCTGACGATCTAAACCCGACACCAGAACAAGCGACAGGGCAAACAACCCGGCGAAAGACGAGAAAAGCGCCAGAAAGAACAACATCAAACACAGATTATGATGTTACTACAGATTGTAGTTCAGATAATGAAGCCCTGAAATATGCCATTCCTGCTAGAAGGAAGAATTGGCGCAGACCAAGCGGCGATTCAATAATGCCACCTTCTGCCTCATCCACTAACTCCTCACGAGTCAGTAATCGGGATCAGGCAAGTCTAACTTCTAGTAGAGAAACCACTGTTAGGAACAGTATTATATCATCCCGTGACAGTAGAAATGAAAGTGTGACATCAAATGGCACACCTATATCTACAACCATATCTCCTGCTGCTATCGAGAGCAGTAGGACAGAATATGATACCATAGGAGATGAAGCGAATGACACCAGTTGGACCAAGGCGGTCAATAAGAGATCGAAGACCACCTGACAGGTATGGCAAATGGGTCATGCCTTATATAATACAAATGGACGAGAAAGATGTCATATATGTGTAATATATTACTTGTTTTTAGTATTGGTAGGCACCTGCCTATACTATTAACACTGATAATATGGGGATAAATGTCACAGGATATTTCAATTGTCAACATGTACATAAAGCATTAACGTTTGGGTTTACATGTTTCGTTATTATTCGCGTAGTAATACAGTAACAAATAGTGTATGCATTACTTGATTGGTACATGACATTTGCATGCATGTCAGTGTAATGTATTTGTTCATAATGCAACTCGCGTTAATTATGGATAAACCAAAATGGACAATTGAGCACTTGTTTTTGCAAAATATAGGATATATACTCGGTTATATAGTAACCGTCACGTGCGTAATGATGTTATTCGCGGAAACAGGTACTCGCGAATCGCATTGAAGTCAGATGATAGAATGTCGGGAGTCATTCTCTCATTGTGGGGGAGAATGTCACACGGTGACATTTTATAACATAAGTTGGTTAATTTCGTTTAATTTTACGATTTTTATAAAATGTATGCGTTTGTATCGTCTCGTTTTGTAATATGTTGTCAATTGTCCGGTTGCATGTATGAGGCTCCTGCAGGAGTATGTATGTATGTACATAGTGTGTGAATGCTCAAAGGACCTTTATTATCCCATATCACGCCCCATTGCATGTCCACCCACTAATCCGTTTCACGCACCAGGCATTCCGACCGGCAACGCCATCTTGAATGCATTAATTTAGTAATATAATGATCTTATAGTTTTTCACTTACCTGAAATTATATTTAGTTACTAATTTGATATTATTGGTAAGAGGTTGTCGATTGAATACATGTGATATGTCATGCCTTTGCTATTTCACTACCGCGCAGTCTGCTCAGGTTTACGCTGTTTGCTATAAAGAGTTGTGCTGAGATTTATATATGTAGTATGTGGGTGGGGTGTTGGTGGGTGGGGTGTATTCTATTTCCATACAATCCTTTGTTTAATGTAAACGGTTACTTTGGTGGGCTACGATGACTGACACTCCTTATTGAGTATATTATTTAGTCGCTAAGTTACGTCAGACATCGTACCCTACATATGTTTACATGTTGAACCTGATTAAATGCACAGGGAATTTATCAAACTGTAAACTTATAGAACCCTGTGTATTTATTTCAGGTCACCTCTTCTTTGTTCATAAAAATGAACTCACAGCCTTTGCGTGTTTATAGTATTTAACCCGTTGGAGGCAGAACCCTGTGATACAAACATCGTAACATGCCACTTCTCAGCTGTCGGGCCTAAAATATAGAGAACAGCGCTTGTTTAGTTTGAACCCGTCCTGCTGTGTTACCAAGTCGATATCGTTAAACACTTTATATGTCAACCATAATTTGTTCAATAGTTACACGGCGTACTATGTTCATGATCTACATATTTAAGAAACAGTTTTTCCTCATGAACATCCCAGCTATTATAGTTGAGTTAACACTATAATTAGTGCAACGATATATGCCAGTAGTATATGGGAGTCAAAATGATACAGGTTCCCTCTGGGAGCCCCCCGCTACGCGTTGTGCCCCCTATAGGGAACCCGTATCATTTTTGACTCCCATATACTACTTGGGGTTTCCAGACACGCACGCAGAAAAGCACTCTTCAAGGTGGAATACAATATGATTTATCGAAGTCTGATGTGGAGACCTCCTAGGAGGAGGCGAAATATCGCCAGAGCTTTGGTGGAGGAGGGTCTCAGGATTCTCGCCGAAGAAACCGAAACTAGGGAAACAGTTGATAGGGGTAGGAGGAAAATAGTCTGGACCTTCGGGAGGGGGGTAGACTGGGAGATCGCTAATCGCATAATGAATCAAATTTGCTCAGAGATGACCACGGCATGTTATCTAAGGTATTCGTGCTCATATCGTATTAGGACCATCGAGACCGACGCTACGATGATCTTTCACAAAAAAACTCACCAGGCAGTCCGTGGATAAACGAGATCGCCAACGCTGAGAGTTGGATAACCGATAGAGAGAAAGGTCGAATGGAGATCGACAAAGTAGACAGACCAAACACAAAAGGGACCTTCGTTCGTTGGATATCGGTCGAGTGAAGATGATCATCGATGCGCAACAACTGCTCATGGTTGCGGGAAAACTCCCCGATTGTTTAAGACAGAATAAGGGAATGTGTTCCGCCGACACGTACGACGACTACTTGTGTCTGTTTAGGTGCATAGCCATACACCGTGGAGGGAAACCCGACAGGTGTTGTAGGGAGACACGAGCTCTGGCTCGCGAATACCTCGGTCATGATAACGGACCGGGTAGTAAGGGAATCCCTCTGGACGATCTTAAGAAGGTGGAAGAGCACTTCAAGCTGGGCATTCGTGTCTACGAGCCCACCGACGACGGAGTGTGGTACCTCATGAAGTCTCAAGCAAACGATGACGCGGTTGGGGAGAAGACCATGACGATAGGAATGTTTGGAGGTCACTCGTTCCTCATCAAGAACCTCCCCAACATGACGAACGAGTACGCGTGCAACGGATGTCAACAACGGTTAACAAAGTCGTGTAACATGCACAGGCACGCGATTACCCGCATGGGTGGGAAGACCGTGGTGATATGTCCCGGATAGACAGACCGCAGTCGGCATACGAGAAGGCGTTCTACCCCAAGAGTTCCACGAGCGCGATGTCTATTCAATGGCTGGGTAGAGAGGAGAAGAGGGTGGGAAAGCACATACATCACGCGAGATGCGGTGACGGGGGCGATAGGTGGGTGGCCGGTGATCCGGTCGACGGCTACTCTCACGAGACCAAGACCGTGTTTCAGTTTCACGGATGCTACTGGCACGGGTGTCCGAGGCATTGTAGGAGAGGTAACGCGTCATGGCTGTACAGGAGGACGAACATCCAAGACGACAAGATAAGGAAGGTGGGTTACGAGCTGGTGGTGATGTGGGAGTGCGAGTGGTTGAATGAGGGGAATCCCCACTATCCACCACAGCGCGAGGGGCGACGACTCTGTACCAACACCAGATAGTCTACGACTTCGAGGCGTATCTCGACAAGTCCAAACCCACGCGACCCACCAATGACCTGACCTTCGAGGTCGAGCACGTCCCTATAGCTGTGTCGTTGGGGGATACCATGCACGAGGGGATCACCCACATCTGCGAACGAGACCCCGACACTCTGGTCGAGAAGTTCGTGACCGAGCTGCAGAGGAGAGGCAATGCCATCAGGGAGGGGGTTACGAAGAGTATCTGCCGACCGACATAGAGATGCTATCGAAGCCACAGCAAGCAGTACCTTGTCGAGAAGTTGGCGGCTACCGTCAATAAGGTGATGGTCGGAAAGAGGGCCAGCACGACGATGTTTCTGTTTACCCCGGAGTTTAGATTTCTTGACATCATCCAGTATCTGGGACCCGGTACCACGTACGATAGGTGGGTTAAGGCGTACGACTGTAACACGGTAAAGTCCCCCTTCTTGTACGAGTGGCTCGATAGCGCGGACAAGCTCGACCACCCGGGGCTGCCGGACTAACCCGAGTGGTACTCGAAGTTGAAGGGTGAGTACCTACTGTTTGATGTTGGAGTGGAACGAGTCCAAGAAGGTCTTCTGATAAAATGGGATGAAGACGTTTCAGGAATGGTTGCAACACTACACCGACTTGGACGTCGGAACGTTCCTGGAGGCACTGTCTAAAATGAGTTCTACAGGGGTAGGGGGGTGGACATACTCAACGATGCGGTATCTCTGCCGGGGGTTTCTCGTCAGTACCTGCTCCGCGGGTCGATCGATGGGGAGGCGGACACGCCAGAGATGTGGTCGCCGGAGGGCGAGACTTACGCGATGATGAAGGAAGGGTTGGTTGGTGGTCCGCCCATAGTGTTCTCCAGATACGCCGAGGCTGGCAGGTCGACGATCAGGGGTCAGATAGGGAGTAGGGAGGAGAAGATGTGCAGGGCGGTGCTGGGGTACGACGCCAATGCGCTGTACCTGTCTACCCTGTCGAAGGACATGCCGTGCGGGGAGGAGAAGATATGGATGTGGGACGAGCCGCCTGAAAGTCAGTCGCATATAGACCGTTTCGTGAGGAGGGTCAGGCGCGACGAGTGGTTAGGATTTGCAGAGATAAACGTAACGAGATAAGTTCTCGGAAATGTCGCCGCTGTTCATTAATCGAGAAGTCGACGAGACTGAGGTTCCGCAGCACATGAAGGACTACATGACCAGGACCGGGAGGACTAGGATCGAAGGTCAGAGAAAGCTCGTGAGGGCGCTGTCCGCCGTGAAGACGATCATATACTCCCCGCTGCTAAAGTGGTATCAGAAGCACGGTCTGGTCGTCAAGGTGATGCATATGGTGATAGTCTACACGCCCGGCAAACCGTTTCAATGGTTCGTGGAAGAGGTCACCGCCGCCAGACGGACGGGGGACGTCTACAAGAGCAAGGCGGTGTTGGTGGATATATTCAAACTGGTTTACAACGCGTGTTGTGATAAGCTGATAGAGGCGCAAGAGACACCTGAACACCACATATACGAAGGATGAGAAGATTTTCGACCGGGCACTGACGTCGGCGTGGTTCGACGACCTGGATGAGATTGGGGAGGCTTACGAGATATCGAGCAGGAAGACTCGAGTGGTGATCAACATACCGTTTCAGTGTGGCATAGCGGTCTACCAGTTGGCCAAGCTCCGGACGCTGGGATTCTACTACGACTTCTTGGACAAGTACGTAGATCGCAGAGATTTCGAACTTATACAGATGGACACTGACAGCATGTACTTCGCGGTGTCGGAGAAGACGCTGGCGGCGGTAGTGAGAAAGAAGATGAAGAGAAAGTACGAGAAAGGTGAGTGGTTGGCGTGGGACGGATGGAGCAACAGAACTCCGGGACTGTTGAACCTGGAATTCCAGGGGTATAGAGCCATCGCTCTGTGCAGCAAGTGCTAATACGTGGGGGTGACGGAAGCTCTAAGCACTCGGCCAAGGGGATATCAAAGAGATTTAACTATCTGACTTGGGGGAGGTACAAGAGCGCTCTCGAAGGGGGTAGGTGCATGGCGGAGAACAGGGGATTCCGAATGGTTAACGGTGTGATGAAGATGTACAAGCAGGAGAAGTTGGGGTTGTCAGCGTACTACGACAAGAGGAGAGTGATGGAAGTCGGGGTACACACCGAGCCTATAGATAGTTAAAAAATAAAATGGACTCTGAAAAAGGGGAAAATACTATGGACTGACCGAAAGACTCTGACGAGAGTCTGACTGACGAAAAGGCTCTGACGAGAGCCTGACCAACCGACTATCACTCTTCTGACGTTGGATCCACACCGAGCCGTTGTTTTAGTCCAGGGGTAGCTGGGTGTCAGAAGGCACCGCAATAAGTTCTTCGCGAACAAACCCGCGCGATGGAACACTGTCGAGGTAGTAGAGCACGGGCTCATCGGGTTTGTTAATAGATCGATCCAGATTAATATACATTAAGAGACCACATGGAATCAGTCGCGCGGCGGCGGCCGCCTTCAAGCTGCCTGGGCTGTTAGAGGTACCGGACGGCAACATCCGATGGAAGCCTTTGCTCCGCTAAACCAACGGGTCGCCCGCGCGAGACGGCAGAGGGCTTGTGCGATACCTTTTTCGTCTTGATGGCATTCACGGGCTTCTTACCAATCAATCTGATCACCCGCCGTTCAGTGCAGAGACCACGGCGGGCAGTCTGGTCACCCACTCGGTCAATCGAGTCTACACGTTCTTTGGCATATTGGTGTCCGAACAGCCTCTCAGCCAGATTCCGATTGAACCGCTCCACGATCCCCTGGTCCCGGTGGACATCGACGCGGCCGCGTCTGACATTGTGTTTCGCCGACAGATGAGAGACCGCGCCCATGAACTCGCGGCCAGGATCGACCTGGAGAAGATTCGGCCATTTGAGAGGGCTCCTCTTATATATTCGGGAAAGAGCCTCGACCACCTCCTTGGCCTCCTTCGTGGCCAGTGGCTCAGCCCCCTTATAACGACTCTCTAAGTCAACGACTGTCAGGGCGTACTTGTACGTCTTGCGACCTACGCGATCGTGAGGGAGAAACCGTAGGTCTGCTTGGTGGACTTCGTTCGGCACCGGCACGTCTAATATTGGGCCTGGAATATTGCGCGGCTCGGGCAAATAGATCTGCCAAATGGCCTGCTTCTTGAGCAATTCATTGGCAGCGTTTTTTGTTTGAAACCTTGGCCGCCGCGGCGAGGTTCTTGATGGCCGCGAGTCCCTTCCAGTAGCCGCAGGGGCTGTAGTATATGCGCGCTAGGCGAACTGATAGTTTGCTATCAAGCAGTCTCCAACATGCTTTTTCAGATCGTCCGGTGACTGCGTCGTCAATACTAAACCTCCCCTTCCTTTGTTGGAAGTTTCACTGCAGCTGCTGTTTAATTTATGAAGGAACTCGGAGGAATCTACCATCCGCTTTGCGAAAAGGGTGGCCGTGTTTTCGTCCTCGCGCCACGTCTCGACAGAATCTTGGGTCAAACGGATCAGAGACTTTGCGCCAGCTAAACGGTGTTTAATGGCCGTGTGGCCTACATCAAGCAGAGCGAAATAAAGCTCGTCAACTAACATCGTTCTATATATATGTATTAAAAAAGTTCAAATGCTTATTGTTTTGCAATATAGTAGTTAACGAGGCCTGTCGCAACCATTCCCACAACGACGACCGCGATCTCGCTTTATTTTGGCGCCTCTGACGGCACAAAGAAGTCTGAAAGCTGGGGCTCAAGATCCAGCGGCGCGAGACTTTTCTGCGGATATGTCCGCGCGTACTCGCGGATGGCGGCGTCCAGTCTCCAGAAAGTTTGCACGGCGTGATTCTCGCGGCGAAGATCTTCGTTGATCCAGTCCATACGGGCAGTTCGTTTTCGTGACCATGCTGCGTGTGCGCTCTGTAGTTGTTCTAAAGCTAAATCATGACGCTTGCGCTCCTCATCTATGTCCGAGCTTCGCATATTCGAGAATAGAAAATTGCTACCGCTGAACGCCAATGCGTTCACCACCGCACCACCTACGAGCATTGCGAATGAAACCACTATTTCCATATGTTAGCCGGTAAAATTACAGCTTTAACTAGATAAACACGGGTCCCAACTGCGGACGCTACATCTAAAGTCACGAGACCAACGTCTCTCGCAGTCATGTCCAACTTGGGAGCGGGCCCTCCGAAGACCATCTTTGATAGTCCAGCAAACCCCATACTGAGGCTCGATATCACCACGGCGTGATAAACCGCATTCACTATAATTTTACCATCGTATTCAGCCATTACAATAAAGTTATTGCATGTGAAAGGGATCGCGAGCAGTGTTTAAATGGGGCGCAATCGGTTTCGGAACTTCATTCGGAACCGCAGCTGGTTGTCTCGAAAGGTAGTTCCGCAGCGGGAACACACACAGAGTGCCTGCAACTGCCAGACCACTACCAACAACACACGGGATGATCCAGGTCGGAGCCCGTTCCGCAGGAACTATCTCCGATTGTGCCGCAGCTGACTTCGGATGTTCCGCAGGAACCGCCTTCGGGTATTTTGCTGTTTCAACATCAGCTGGAACAACTAACGACTGTTTGACCTCTCGAAGCTCGTCGAGTATTCTAGCTATTCTTGTTTAGCTTTTCGGGCAGGAGCCGCTGCCCGCCCAACTGCCTGTCTTTTTGGGTTTTTATGTCGTGCAATCGGAGATTGTTCCTGCGGCGCAATCTCCGATTGTTTCTCCGTCACTCTCGCGGGTACGTCTTGTGTCATCATTTTCTGAGCTTATAGTTCATGGGCATATGTGTCCAAATTGACAGTGCTTAGCTGTGGTCAACGCGGTTGTTAGCGGTGCAAAGAACATGCCAAACTTGTGGTTTGCAAGCTGTTCTTAGTGCGTGTCCGACAAAGGGGCCAGTCTCGAGGTCGTCGACCAATCCCGATTGATTCTGGATTGGCAGAAACGTACTCGCCGCTGCTGCGTAGAGCTGAATGGCTGCCGCCCCTAGGGTTTTCGGCATCACCGCGCCTAGCCGCGATTCGTAACGGGCATACCATTTCTCAATCTCTGCGTCTGACATCTTATCCACCTGGTCGACTGTGAGACGTCGTCCCAGATACTGCTCAGCCTGCCCCCACCCCCACCCCCCTGCAACCAGAGCAGCGAGCCGTTGGCGCCGCTGGTTTCTGACGTGCCGACAGCCCTGCCGAAGTCGTGCTGACAGTCGTTCCTACAGTTCCAGCCGTGTCTGCAGTCGTTCCTACAGTTCGAGCCGTGTCGGCAGTCGTACCGACAGTAGGCACGACTGTCTCTTCCATTAGCTGATCGAGAAGTTCGTCACAGTTCATTGTGTTTATCACAATCTTAAGCAGTGCTATTCTGACTCGCCTCATAAGTCTAACATATTGCCAAGCGCACCACCCGATAATTATGATCACCGTTATGCTCGCAGCGCAGCAACAAATTGATTCCCACATTGTTAAGCATTTGTTAAGCATTTGTTAACAATTGTTAAGCATTTGTTCAGCATTTGTTAACAATTGTTAAGCATTTGCTCAGCAATTGTTCAGCATTTGTTAACAATTGTTCAGCAGTTAATAACGATCGTTAAGCTGTGTTTATTACAGTCTAAGCTGCGATTAACACTTTGTAAGCAGTTGGTTGATCAGTCTTTAACAGAAGCTTGGCGTGCTTAGTTTCTGAAAGCATGTGTCGAACCTCCAGTCGCCCCTCGTGCGTTGGGATAACGTCGTTCTCTCGAAGACAGTCATCGAATGAGTCTCGGTCCTTGCAGTGAAAGAGGGCGACACATACAATTTGTCACTTTTTCTAGCCCCGAGTGCGAACAGGGCCTCCTCGAACAGCATCAGCATCAGCATCGCTTTTGTCTTTCGGCATCTTGCGATGGCGAATAACTCGGTCGTAAAGTATGGCAGCGCGCCCGGCGTACTGGGTTCAAATCAATCGCGCGAGTTCGGGCATCGTGACCATGTCGTACTCCAGCGAAACATTATCTATTAAGTACGTCGATGTCATTGGCTATGAGAACTCGGCCGTAGTCGTTGAACGTTAGTTCGTATTCGAGGCGGTCCGCTAAAGCACTCTGATAGTATGGTATATGGCTCTCCAGCAACTCAAAGTTGAGTGGGATTCACGCGACGTTATCAACCTTGTCACCATCCCCGATTCTAAGTTTTCGCGCTCTTGCGCCGTCTTCCACAGGTCTTGGTAACAATGGTAGACGCCGCTGTCGTCGATCGACATCACCTCATTACCAGAATCTTTTATCGTGGTCTTCTTGACGATGGCACGACCCAGGTTCTGAACGACGGTTCGGTCCGCGTCTGTCGATATCAGCGAAATACTGAAAGCGATGCGGACAGTCCCCGGCACAATGAAGTCGTTAGAGGTTGGGTAAGCGGGCCAAGAACTGCTGGTTCTGGTCGATCGTCGAGGAGGTGTTGTTCGTAATGACCACGCTCTGTCACACGCCGTTTGCCCCGAGTATACTTCGGTATGGATTGAGTTTGCAACCGTATTGACTTGAAGACATAGTTTCGATGAAACTGAACAATACTATTAAACCCGTATGGTTATTTGTTCAATACGATGGCTGGTCACGATATTGGCATGGACGAATTCGATCGCGACGATCACCTCGATGATGAAAACATCGATGACGACGAAACACCCTTCATAGAGACGCCAGGAACTTCATCCGGCGAGGAAATAGGTGGCGCTACCAACACCGTTGCTCTAAGCCGGAAATTACTTGAGTTAGCTGTAAGTGACTGCTACAATTATTGGGCAGAAAAAGAAGAGTGGTAAAACAATTATGCCGGCCCGTGTTGTAGAAACCCTACAGTCTACCGACGAAACGATGGCGAAGACGGCCGCCGCGATAGAAACGGTCAAACTCAGCGAGGTCCCTCGTGTTGCCACCGACGCTATTCGCACAATGGAGACCACGTTCAGTGAAGACGAAATACTCAGCACGATAGATGACCCACCGTTGAACCTTCACGAACTCCGTGGCCTATATAAGGCTATGTAAACAGTCCGGGGCGAACTGGTCCTTAACCTCTCCAAACTCACGGCGCTGGATGAACATAACGTGCTAGAAGAAAGAAAACTGGAGGGAGCCCGTGACGATAGAGAATCTATCGAGCGGATCACCGAACGCATGCGGTCGTTGTGGGATGAAAGAGAAGCTCGCTTGGAGGCTGCCTCGACTAACCGTGAGTTGCTCCGCACCCAAATAAGTCAGATCCGCAAAACAATCTCGAGGGCCCTGCACGAGGACACGACACTCGGTGAGCGTCTTCGCACTCTGTTCAGAGAGCAGGGCGTCACAATAGTAAGCATCCTCACAGCGCTCAGCATGACAATATCGACCCTGCAGCCTGCTGTATGTAATCGACGTGAGCTCGTTTTGGAGGTAGCCAATCGAAGGTCATCGTTGCGGGGTTAAAATTCCCGGCGTTCCGACAGACGATGTGGGCGCCGGAGTGATCGTGTCTAAAATTCGTCTGCGTACAAATCCCGTGGCACCAAATGAGAACGTCCCCGAGGCCAGTGCTGCTCGGAAATGCTTTCTGGCACCAGTCCGCGTCTTTTGGGACCCAAACTTCGTTACAAAGTCTTTCGAACACCCTACGGTCGTATGCGTTGGAAATGGGATTCAAGCGGCAGAGTGATTTTCTGTTCTTTGAGAATCCGCCTAATAGTGTAGCACACGTGAAAGTTGTAAACGGCCCTGAAGAAGGGATACTACGCGGCCAGATGGTCCTGAGAGGAAAGCCCGCATCCGGCTGTTGCGCACTATACGGCGAAGTTGGGCTGATTCTGCCAAAACTGCATCGGTGTCGCTTTCCACCCGTTCACTGCGTCAATGGTAGTAATCTTGGGCAGCTTATACTGTTCAAATATGTCGGGGAAGTTGGTTCGAAAACCAGCTGTTGAGCCGCGAACTTAGATAGTGGGGTGCACTAGTCGGGGAGCGCCCGCTTTAGCGCCGTAGACCCCGCCGATCAGGTACTTTGCATCAGAATTAAAGCCAAACGCCTTGGTATCCAAGAAAGATATTATCATGTTTGCTACTGTCACTAATGTTCAAAGGGATGCTTGCACACTTCATAAGTCAATCGACAACTGCTGCGGGAAACGCCGGGCCGGCCTCAGATCAATCACCTTCACGGTCGGATGGCGCAACATCGAAGTGGACGAAGGGTTCGCCTACATGAAGAACGGCCCCCAGTAGTAATAAAGCTGACCCCCGGTCTTTGGAGTTTGAGAGAGCTCCAAGTATTTGTTGCGTCGGAGCTTGATGGTCGAGCCAGCCTCGCAATCTCGAAAGCCACCGGATTCGAAACCTTGACCGTCGATCCCGGCAGCCGGGTAAGGGTCACCCCGGCGTTGGCCGTGTGACTCGATTTTACAGTAAAATGGTTTGACCCAGGCGAGCACGGCGGCAACGATCCAGTGGGGTTCGCCTTCACGAAAACGATCAGGGTGCACCTGGATCGGCTGAACACATCGTACAACACGTTAGATGGTACCCCCAGTACTCTCCTTAAGGTCGTGCACGCCAGCGACTGTTTCTATGGCGAGACCCTGACCCTAGACTTCCCAAATCCCGAGATGAAATGTTTGGAATTTGGTCACACCCGCGAATTGAAGATCTCTATTTTATATGATAAAGCGCGAGAGTTAAAGAACGATTACATGATTTCGATCGTTCTCGAAATAACCGATTAAACATAATATATATAGTTACATATTAATCATGAGCATATACGGCCCATGTAGTTCCAGCGCAGAATAGGACGTTCCCGTACAGGCGCAGCCAGCAACGAAAAAGCCACAATGAGCAGGATGGATCAGAAGGCATCGCAGGCCCATTTAATGGCTCTCACGGCGATGGGCATAGTGCATCGAAAATCATTTCAAAGGCCCCCCGTCATAACAGTTTTGGCCGAGGAGCGGGGTGCACTGCGCTCGGGGACCACGAATATTCATTCGGTGCCAACGCGAGCAACACATATACGGGATACACCATGGCAGCGTCCGGGACGATTGTGCGAATGTCGGTCTGCTCGGTCAACTTTAAGGGACACGCTACTACCGAAGTCCGAGTGAATATCGTCATGAACGGTGAAGAGCAGAAGCTTGGCGTCACCAAGCACGCGGGGCAGAGGTCAGGGTTTACGATATTCGATAATGACACTGCAATTGAAGTTCCCGCCGGTAGTGTTATTAACTTTGTAACAAAACTCGCTGACCAAGGGAGTTCCTCCACTGTAGTAACACTGTTAATTGAACTTGATTTATGATGAATGACGAGAAATTATATCCACACTTACCTTCAGGGACGGCCGACCCGGCATCCTTTAGGATGACCAGGATCGTCAAGATACAACAGATTCTCCAGCATGAGTGAGAGACGCGGACGGGTCATGCAAAGAAATATAAGCGGGCAGTCAATGTTGTCGATGGGGTGAACACCAGGCTATCCTCAACTTCCGTTGTGAGCGGGATGGGGAGTGTGTCTTTATTGTCAACAGTCGTCGCCGCGCCGATCGCGGTGGCCTTGAGTGCGGTCGCGGCAGGGGCAGGCCTGCTTTGCATTGCGAGCAGACTCGTGGCCCGCAATCTCGAGGCGTTATCGACGTTATCGTGTCGAAAGCTATAGCCGACAACGATATATCAGCTAGCAAGTTCAAACTGGTCGTTGAGGAGATGGCCAGGTACCAGGAGTTAAAGGGCGCGATCCTGTCCAAGGCCCGACCACAAATTCTCGCGGACGAAGACGTAAAAAAACTTGTCATGGAGGGAAGTGCAGACGAGAGAAAAAATCTCCTCGCCCGCCTCGGGACGTGATATGCTTATTCGTGTGTTTACGGCAGCAGGAGATCCCTCCACCATACAGTCCAGCTGTTCCGTCGGCCCCGCCATATGGAACATAAAACGTTTTCGGGCCCCGTTACACCACCGTGGATACGGCACCCACCGACCACCATACATATCGCTTAAAGATGAGTAATACACCAGCGGGTTATCGTCATACATATATATATAGAGCTTATCGATACTTTGTCACATGTGGTTTAAAATTAAACAAATACACGAAACAATTACACTGTCGTGTTTACGTCACCAGCATACATATCGCTTAAAGCTGTGTAATACACCAGCGAGTTATCGCTATATATATAGCGTGTCTCGATACTTTGTAGCATGTGGTTTAAAATTAAACGTATACACGAAACCGTGAAATACACTCGGCTATAAATACGCACATGTTCATAACCCGTGTAATTGGAACATTGTCCTCTGCTGATATAAACAGGTGTCCCATTTAGATATGACCAACTTATTCATTTTGTTTGTGGGTGCCCCGATATAGGTAAGCGGTGGTCGGATAAGGTAAACAACAACATGACAGCGGTGGTTTGTGAACAGCCGAGTATTTCGCTAATCGATATTGCACAATACTAGGTAGTGTTTATATATATCTTCTGGTTTATGTTCATAACTGCCTTGGTGGTTGTGTGGACTAAGGCGCCGCGCTACGGAGACGTGGGTTGTGAGTTCGTGCCGCGGCTGGACCAAAATTTGTTTAACTTCTAGCCTTACAAAAAACAAGATCTCCGTCCGGCTGCTAAGGTAAACAACAGCATGACAACGACGTTCCTATCCGACCGCCGTTAAATTGTGCCAGAAATCAGCAGAATGCCGATAAAACGAGCGGTGGTGTAGTGACAATGTCCGACAAATAACCTCAGCAAAATAGTCTTACGTGACTTATCAAAACTACACATCAGATCGGTTCTATCGTTCTAATTGACTTTCTGATTTGCATTATTACTAAACGAGCACGTAATTACTTGCTAATCAGTCGATGCGTAGTGCGAGTGCCATCGCAGGGTGGACATAGCAGTGGCTCGGATCTGGTCCCTACCCCGCAATGCCGACATGGGCGAGGCGAAACGGACCCCCTTCGCATCCATGCCCGGTGACGCTTGCAATACTCGTAAATACCGGTACGATGACATCTCTCGTGACTACCTGTCTTCAACCACGCACAATTATTCTTCACTCGAACCATTGTGTGATTATATATACTGAGTATAACTTATGGATAACTTATCTCTAACAGTACGTCAGAGTTGGTGACTTGATATGTACGGCAGATTGCTGTATTATACTGAGTATAACCTATTGATGACTTATCTCTAACACAACGTCAGAGGACTTGATATGTATGGCAGATTGCTGTATATACTGAGTATAACATAGGGGTGGCTTATCTCTAACATGGTGTCAGAGGTGGTGACATCACCATCTCGTATCATTGGTAAGTTATCATCCACTGGAGGAAGTATATGGTATCGTGGTTGCTAAAAAAATATTTCCACTCTTCTCATCCATACCGTGCGAACAGTGTGGGAAAACCCAAGTAGTATATGGGAGTCAAAAATGATACGGGTTCCCTAGGAGGGGCACCGCGCGTAGCGCGGGGCTCCCAGAGGAAACCCATATCATGTTGACTCCCATATACTACTACGCCTGTTAACCATTTTTCCTCTAAATATCGACCATGGAATCTTTATGCCAATTAATGAGAAAATGCTGATATTTTTTAGAATTGAACAATATTGACAACTACTGCAAATCCTGATGAGACGGCTCGCTACGAGCTGGCTCATCTGGATCTACAGTGTTTACAAATGTAGACTCTATATGGTATGTCGGGTCGAAAGGGTTAAGTGTATACGCTGCTTACGATCTACTTTATATATTTACATCAACTGTGTCTATTCTGAATACGTTCTGTTCCATTGCCCATTTATGTTATATATTGTTTAATATTCAAGCAATTTACACATTTACAGCAGCTTTGGTTTTAGCATCATATTCGATCAATATCAAAACACTGTGTAATATTTGCATTATCACTATTTTTGGAAAATTGCTTGTGCATGCATGTTTGCCATTTACGCAATTTCTCAGTCTTAAAAGTGGCTGTGGCTGGAGAGATATGGAGTATAGGTTTTGCGACCTGTGTAGATCCAGATCAGCATGTGCATCCGCACAGTCTGGTCGGGATATGCACTGTTCGCCATTCCATCAACGAAACACCCGCCATGCATCTAACAAGTAATACAGATCGCTAACAGGCTACACGAGTGTGCTGTTTGGTCGGTGGCAACGTTGGTCGCGGGTCCCAAGGGCGCCGTTTTTCCAGTCACAGCCACTCATGTGTTAGTTCTGAACGCAAATCAACTGTTCAGCGAACATGTCGACACATGTCATTCATTTTAGTTAATGCAACAGTGTTTGCAAGTATATGTATTTCGTCTGTCCTAGATGCCTCTTCGTGAATTGAGATGAGTCGGCATTTGTGATTACGAAAGTGTAACTGTATCCGTGTTATTTCGTCATTTCGCCCTGGTACGAAGTTGCACGGGTGCGAGTTTTACTGGTTGCGTACCGTCATTTAGACACCTCCGCTTTACGACAAAACGTATCAATAACGAATTTGTGAGCTGCGTATGAAGGCGTGGTTTTATCAGATTGCGAAGACGCCTTTCCCGTGCGAATACTTTGTGACACTGCGAAAGGGGCCGTAATGTCCCAGTGGGCACACGACGTCAAATAGACGTCGGACTGACGTCGGTTTCCGACGTCGGATAGACGTCGGACCATGTTCGAAAATTAAAATATTTTAGACTTCATAAATCCGACATCGAATGGACGTCTGGATCCGACGTCGAACGGACGTCAGGATTCGACGTTGTATAGACGTCTTATTAGGACGTCATTTCAACGTCGTATTCCGACGTCTAAAAAACTTTCATTTTCAAATATAATCCAACGTCTATCCGACGTCAGAAAACGACCTTTATCCAACGTCTGGTTCTGACAAAAATATTTTGCATTGATTACTTGATCTGCAGTTTCACTCTGGATCAACTAATCAATATCCTGGTTTGGTACCTGGTCAGTAATAAACACATATTTTGGCTGGCAAATGTATTATATTATACTTTCACATATATTTTTGCAATAAATTTATGGTGCGATTCGTTACTCGATGGAATCATATAGCAGGGATTTAGTTCACTTTAACCCCTATCCTGCTGCAGACGACACTCATGCGGATGGAAACTACTGACTATTCGATCATTTCGCGATAAAAACATACCTAGGCATTTCATTAGAATTGTCTCACGAGACAATTCTAATGAAATGTCAAGTAATCTTTTCATGGATAACTGGAACTGTGTCCACGGATACGAATGCCCCCATTGGTGCATCGATGGTCAACCATAAACGTATCGTCCACCTCGGGTTCCGAGTCCGCGTCGGATCTACGAATGCGTGAATTGTACGTATCCTGAAGCGTCGCCGGCGATGTCTTGGGGCGAGCTTGTTTCTGATTCTTTTTCATCTTAGCATCGTGCTTCATTCGTCGCTTCAGCAGTTCTTCGAGAGGATCCTTATTAGAATCCGGTTTACTTTTCACAATTTCTCTCTGCCTGTCTCTGTATCGTCTCAATCGTTTCAATATTTTCTTCATCTCGTTCTGCGCTTTACGTATCTTTAAGTATTAGCCCTTACATGATGTATACCTCCATAAAGCCAACAGGTGCAAACAATGTATATCCAGATGAGACGGCTCGTCGTCTCATCAGGATCTGCCGCATTTGCCACTATTATTCATCTAGAATTAATTGCCTTTTGTCATAAATGGAATAGTACAAAGACAAGGTAGGATAACCAGGGTTGAAATGGTTAATAATAATAATACACTAGTATACGTTAGGCCATCAAAAGTACTTTGGTTCTCAGATATCGCCGCGTCTGAATAATCCCTGCGCGTCTAGCATTTTATCGTCATGGAGAATAAAAGTGTACTATAATTTTGCCACATGATCAATAAAAAACATTACCATGAAAAATATGTTAAATCCAATCATGTCTGACAAAAAAAAAGAGTTTATCGTAACTTTATATAACATTTTCCTTTTGTTTGAGATGTTCGTCTCTGATTTTTTTTCACGTTGCCAGATGCATATATGCATGAATAAAATCATACAAATATGCATCTGGAAACTTGAAATAAAATCACACACGAACATCTCAAACACAAACAAATTATATATATTTAAATAAAACCGTTCTCCCGCTGCACATTCTGCACACCCCGTGACTGCCAAAGTCCTTATTTGTATGGCCTAATGTATATGTTGTAGACCACTACCGAATACATGTTCGATGAGCGTTACAGCTTCAAATCTCGTTTCCTATGAAACGTGTAAATTCGTTCTATAAATAGCCACTCATGTAAGAAAGTAATTTCACCAACAAGAAATATGTGTATAAATCAGCATACTTCCTTTTTACGGAGCCCTGCAGGGGACATAGATTTTTTTTTATATTAATTCGTTCCCACGAAATAACAATGCGTTCACTCAATTTAACAATTCGTTCCCACGAAATAACAATTCGTTCCCACGGGAACGAATTGTTAATTCGTGGGAACGAATTGTTATATCATGGGAACGAATTGTTAATTCGAGGGAACGAATTGTTAATTTGAGGGAATGAACAATTCGTTCCCACGAATTAACAATTCGTTACGAATTGTTAAATTGAGGGAACAAATTGTTAATTCGTGGGAACGAATTGCTAAATTGAGGGGAACGAATTGTTATTTCGTGGGAATAAATTAACAAAAAAATAATAATTCTAGCTACGTCCCCTGGGTGGCTCCGTACATGTACAGGGTGATGTACAATTCGAATAAACTTTGAGTATATGCGCCATTATCTAAGGCGAATAGTTTCACAAAGACAGTATGTAACGATGACAAAATCTATAATTACTATAGCTGTCCTACAAGTTTTGAGAAAACGCGACCGCATAGACCTCCATTAAAGGCACAATTATATGATAATGCATGCAGTTTGTAAATGGTGAATAGCGACAATATATTAACAACACATGAATAGGAATGTGCGAAGTGAGACGGGGCGAAATAATTTCACGAATTGAAACGTGAATCAACTGATCACGGCGTTGTCATGTATTTTCGTATTACAAATGTTATTGAAAACATGTTACCTGACACGCATGCATCAATATACTTACATAAGAAAGTTAATTTCTTCAAGATTACGTCGATCTTTCCCCAATTTCAAATTAAAATCACAAAGAGAAAACGGAAATGGCGGGATAACCTAAACACAATTGGAGCACCTCGGGGATTATAGATTAACCAGACCTCCGCTTTGGCGAAAAGATCCGAGATAGTTCCGAATGAGTCAGGTCGGCTGTTTTCCAGCGTATTACTGTATCTGTGGCTACCGCTATGCAGTAACGCGGGAACCAGGTCCAGTGGAATTTGACACGGACGCTAATAAAGCATGTCAGTTGTCAACACTCTGAGCGCGCACGAGAATCTTGACCTAGAATTATGCGACGTTAATGAAATTGAACGTACGCCCAGCCCAACCTAAATACATACGCAAAATTAATCGTCTAGGATATAAAATGATTAATTACATATAGGCCTAAACATGTCGCAAATAAAGGTTAAACTGAATTAAGTTGGTGTGGAAATCAGATCAGCTGCTCTTCCATTGGCGTATCTATAGGCTAACGTAGAGATAGATCTGCTGACAGTGAGTCACCTTTTAGTGTATACCAATCGCGACCTGGACCAGACGTCTATTCGACATCGGAAACGGACGTTGATCCGACGTCGTGATTACGACGTCAACCAGACGTTATGTTTGTGTCGCGGAACTACGACTAGCAAAACAACGTCAGTTAGACGTCGTAATCCAACGTCGTTGTGACGTCGGGGTTTCGACGTCGGGTTGACGTTTGATTTGAGTCGCCGACGTCGCTGTTTGATTTGAGTCGCCGACGTCGCTACCTGGATCCGACCTAGATCCGACGTCGTACCGACGTCGTGTGTTTGCTGGGGTTGCTCTTGTTTATATAATAATCGCACATACTTCTTACGAATAAGTTTGTCAGTGCACAATTGGAATAGTAGTCGGATGGAATAGTGTTCGGATGAAAATGTACGTAGGCCGTCGCCAGGTTACCCCCCCCCCCCCCCCATTTTGCTTCAATAATGTATTCACTGTATTGCGACCAGTGTGGACACTGATCAGACTGTACGAATGTACAGGCTGGTCTGGGCCCACAGTATTCACTGTATTGCGACCAGTGTGGACACTGATCAGACTGTACGAATGTACAGGCTGGTCTGGGCCCACAGTTGATGCAGCAAAGACCATTATAGAAGCTGGTGACGTTCATGTTTATTGTTCTAGTCAATAATGTTATCCATGTATGTGTTATTAATCCATGTGTAAATCATAGCATTCATCTTTTTGCATATGGAAAATAATTGCCGGAAATGTTTCAAATATAGCAGCATTCATTCATTCGGCTCATATTTAAGGGTGGGAATTGGCTCGGACACCTTCCATATAGCAGCAGATGACACTTAATTTATAATTTTCTCTGTACGATATGTCGGTGAATTTCTTTGGTGTTGCATGGTTACAATGCTATTCTAGTAAAATGCAATTACACCTGGCTGTTATTTTCACCGTGTGCAAAGGGTTTACGTATGTTCACAACTGGAAGTGTAAGATTGGGTTTATCTTAGATGTTTACTCCAAATAAAACGTCTTCAGTACGAACCAGGCACCTTGTCACCTAGTATTGTCCCTGGGCCAGTATAACGTAAATACGGCCGCAACAGAAAGTATTCATCCAAATTAGAAGAGTTTTATCGGAACATGAATTACATACGTGCAAGTATGTTTTAATTTCTCTTGTTTAATTTCTCTGTATTCCTGACATCACTCAATTAGGTAAAATTGAAACAACATAAACGAGAGGATATGTAAAACGATCCTTGTATTCTATGTATATAGTATATCTTATTTCACTTCCTTCTGTCTTCTCTTCTATGATATGCATTTCCTTCTATTGTATGATACATGTATGTACTTCTTCCTATCGAGCAACACACTTCTTCTTGACCAGTACATCAGACAATTATACCAGTACACATGATGGACACTAATATATGCACATTAAACGTCAGAGGAATAGGAACAAACCTAAAACGTACGCAGATTTTTCAATGGCTCAAGGATAATGATTTTCATAGAACGCCTATATTCTCGTGAATATAATTACAATCGGTCGATGGGCCGAATGGGGTTCGCTGCGGGAAACTTCGTAAAATGAAAGTGTGCCAATACCAACAAGCTATATGTTAGTTCAATATTGAAACATGCTAACACCTGTAAACATTGATAGGTTATATTAAAATAATAATACGCATGTAATTTGCCAAAAAATAGCTTCCCAATGAAATTTAGTTTAAATAGATTATCCCGTATGGAGCCTCATTTAGAACGTCCGGCACATATAGAGTCAATATTTGAACCTTTTTACTAAACGCCATAGTGTCATGTGTCCAATTTATTGGACACAGGACACTTATTTTTTTAATGTAATATACCAACCAATAACAAATTTACGTTTAAAAAGTCAGCTATTTGTTGTTAAATGCGATTTTATTTCATTGTGACGTCATATTATATTTCGTGTCCTGCCAAACGCGTAATAATACAATGATTGGTCATATTGCCATTACACGTACTGGTCGAAGCCATCGTGTCATTATTGCTGTCTTCATTGTTGATAAGCCTCTAAATACGGAAATACAGATACTCATTGTGTACTCGACGATTTGTGAATGCTACAGACGTACATTTCTTTCTGCAAATTTGCTAAAGTTGAGAGGACAATACGGCGACAGCCAAGACGCATCAATAATTGACCTACATTTAAAGTCTACCAGCTGCCAGACACGAAACATTCGTTTCAGGTAGGAATTATTTCTTTATTACTGTTGACCAATATTTGAATCGTGCTGACTTCGACAGCACTTTTAACCACAGGGCTACTAAAATAATTCCATTGTATTCAATCTAACATGAATTCAAGTGGGTGGGGGATATTCAACATTGCCTGTGCATGTGTGCATGTGCCGAGTCATTGGTTTTCGCGACCAATGTTGTTTCCACAATTGTTGTTTAAATAGCTAATTTATGGTGCATCTCTCGGACTCTGTGTGTTTGTGGCACCTCGATACTTGTAGATTCACTTTGAATATATGTTTTCAGTCCAACAAGTCAATTCATTATCTATTTAGGCTATTATCTGTTATCTATTGTCTATATAGTATAGGCTTTTAGCCACTTAAAAAAGACACTACTTTCATATTCCCCCCCCCCCCCCCCCCCCCCACGAGAGTCAAATGTGTTTATAAAAACTGTAACAACAGTGATGAAATAAGTAAAAAATTGAGGTGTGCGAATCCAGGTACACTGCATTTGCACAGCGGTGACTTTTCCCCGAAATATCATGAATATAGGCCGGTGCAGTATTTCTATTAAGTAAGTGTACCCGGCTTCGCACCGTGTATGTGGCTTTGCACACACCAATATTTTACATGTCTGATTATTCATGTTGTTTTCTTAAGACAAGTGTTTTCAGAAAGTCACGTGTTTACACGATTTAGAAAACTAAAACAACAGTGACCAAACAAGTAAAAAAATTGAAATGCAGTATTTGTATTAAGTATTTGTATTGCAGGTGGGTGGCTTCCTAAAATTTATTTGTACACAGGGTACCCATGTTTGGTCTGGGGTGGTGATGAGGGACTTCTTTGCTTCATTGGGGTGACCTCGCGAAATATGGGCGGGGTGGAGACTGTATGTTTGTTGGGATTACAATCGTGTCTGTTAATTCTGCACACCTAATAATAATTTTCGTGAAAAATGTCCATATTCAGTCTAAATTTCCTGAACATTCAAGGCAGTTCTTAGCCAAGATAATCACGGCTAAACAGATGGCTTTTACTATTTCATCTGTCGTCTATTATCTGTATCCGCCTAGCGGAGACCCAGCCAAATTTGATCAAAATATCAGTCCATTTTGTCCTTGAGTTTTGCGAATAATACGGGAATAAAATAATAACCAATGTCGGTATATTTGCATGTGTATTATTGGTTTATGAAGCTTTTTTTAACAGATCTGTTGTTGATCTATTAATTTAGTAAGCAGGACCACTAATCATTTTGACCATGTTCTGAATAACTTTTTACCAAACTATCGGAATGGGATAAAATTGTGACTTAGAATAACCGTTAATCAGCTGATTTATTCCAAAATCAACATAACAATTTATTCTGACGTAATTAAAGCTGGGCAAAACATTACGTGAATTGTGCATTAGCCGGTGCGCAGAATTAGCCGAAATGACATTTTTTATATGCAGATCAGAATGTCAGTTTTCATTGGTTTGATACATGTACAGATATGTATGTCAGTGATTCTATATTTTATGTACATCTGGTGTCCCGGTGTAATTTACTGACAAATCACACAATTTATAAGGAAATTTATTCTAACGGCCTATCAACAGATGCGATCATTTAAGGCCGGGTCAATGGGTTTAGTAATAAATCCCATATTGGGTTATTGCTCATTATAAAAGTAGTAAGATTATTACTTATCCTACTGCTTTTGGGAAGGGCCAAGTGATTCTGGTGTGGCGAGGACCTGGCATCAGATCAGGATTATTCTGATTTCAGCGCTGAATATATAGTTTTGTTATTGTAAATATTCAGTTCTGATTTTGGGATTTTCCCCCCATTTGTACATGTACGTGAAAATATACATGTACTTTTTCTTTTTGTATGAAACGTGAATTTCGTCACTGATATCAGGGGGCGATAACCGTGTTTCCATTAAAGGTTAATGGAAACTATATTCTGTCTGCTTAGTTTTGTTATGTGCACTATGATCGTACTTTATAATGTGTCAATAAAAATATTTGTTCGGGCGATTTAATGGTATAAATAATTTAAAAAATGTCATGTCTCATTTGCATATCAAAATAGCCTGATACCACCGCGAGTCACTATCAGTAAAATCAATATTACTGAATGATTATATGTGTATAGTGGGCCTGCACTCGTAATTTTTAAAACTGGCGGAATACATGTACCGTAGTTACACAATTATACACTTATTTAATTCTTATAGGCAAACTGTTATGCCTACTAGATGGGACCACAGGTTGAAGTACATTGTAATGGACCGAGGTCTATAAATACATTAAATACGCCTAAAAAGCGTCCATAAACGAAAAAAAAAAAGCTAAAAAAAGTTTTGTTACTCCCTCTATAACACACACATATATATACCTCGGTCCGTTACTTCAACCTGTGGATAGGACCCCAACTTTAGCTGCTACATGTAATTTGCGAACCAGATCTCTTATTCACTATTCTGCAGAGGAAGACTATGAATGGAAACGTAACTCTGCTACGGACAGTACGGTTGTAGATTTCAAGAGTTACTGTTCACAACTATGAACAATGTGGCTTACTCGCTTACCACATTTATCCAAGTTGTGAGTTTGATGCCCGGGTGGGATGTAGTTCTCTAAGCACTGTTTCATGTTGGAAAGTTGCGGAGTCATTTGCTGAGTAATGGTTAATACTGGTAAGAAATTCAATAAAAGGCTAACCATGTACATAATAGTGTTTGATTGTTTGTTTCAGGGAAGCCGTCTACAGATCTTAGCCATCTGGATTATTCGTCGAGCCTCTTCAACTTCACCCTGCAGTCGAGGCAGACACCAGCAGGGCTATTGAGATAGTATATGGGCGGTTTCAGAAGAAGCAGATAAGGCGGAAATTGTTTCTCATTCTGCTGTTGAAGGACAAAGGCCACCAGAAGAATCGCTGCCCGAAGACACAACTCCACCTGGCAACAAGTTGCCAAACACTCGCGAAATGGGAACTGATCCAGTTTCCTGACCTACACGAAGCAAAATATAGTGTCGCCATGACAGACTGTCATCATCTTTAAGATCAGCGACATCTGAAAATATAACCCTCGAGGAAGAGCTTGAGAAAGACAAGTTCAGTTACAAAAAATTAACCATTTAACCGGAGTACCATCCATGCCAGCGGCAGTGTTTGTGTGGTTCTTAACTCTGATTTCTGCTCTAATCATCTAAATCAACCTGTTGAAAGGATGTGTCGTGAAGACATGTTACTTCTTGTGTTGATGGAATTGAGAATGAATCTTATTCACACAAATCTGACTTGTGCAGTTTTAAGATTTGTCAATATTTTTTGAATCGGTGACTCATTCTTGTGGTGGACAGAATGACATTTGTACATTTCTGATTATGTGACACTCGAAGGACTAGATATTGAAATGGTCAGAAATATATTTACTATGCTTTTACACATATGTGGCTGTGACCTCAGGTTGAAGTAACGGACCATGGCCTATAAATACATTAAAATTAAATATACCTAAGAGCATCAATAAGTGAGAGAAAAATAAGCTAAACAAAATGTATTTACTCCATGTGTGATATATGGGAGTAAATAATTTGTTTAGCCTATTTTATTTCACTTATTGATGCTTTTAGGTATATTTAATGTATTTATAGGTATTGGTCCGTTACTTTAACCGGTGGCTGTGACAGGAGAATGTGGTTTATGGGATTTGTGACCAGTGTAGCTCCTGATCAAATAGTACACTCCTGTAGCCTGATAATGATGTGGCTTGTTAGAAGCATGATGGAGATTTCATTGATGCAATGGTGAACAGTGCAGATCCTGTGCGGATAGTGTATCTACACTGGTCGCAAATCCCATAAGCCCATTTCTCCAGTCACAGACACATATTTGAGCAAATTTAAAAATCCTACCGCCAACCTAGAATGATTAACATTTAAGGTATTGCATTCAATCTTTGATTCATAAATTTCTGTTTAACGTCCACAGTCTATAAAGTCTATATTTGGTTGGTTTCACATGGTTTCAGTTATCTTCGCAATAAAGGATTTTACTTGAAACATCCAGAATAGACCAAAGACAAACTTTGTAGACTTTCGAAGGGAAACAATAAATTTACGAATTAATGATGTATTTTTGTGCTATTATCATGATTATAATTGAAATCAATGCCCAATGGTCAAACTTGTAACAAATTACATGTGTACAATAAATTTCGACTTCGAAATTTGACTTCGAATGAAATGGTGCAATTGATTGATATTGGTCATTTGCAGTGCATGATGTGACAAACAACATATTGAGGCATCATCTGTAACACAGTGCCTTCAATCATGATTCATACCCAGCATACAAAGTATGTCGAGGTGTAATAGTTTTTGTATTTTCGTCCATCCGTAAGATTTGCGTTAAAGGTTTTTGGTACCCATTATATCTGCAACCGTAAATCGCATTGAGTTGAATCTTCATGTACTTCTTTATCGTCATCCATATTTTTTATACTGTAGCACACCGATGTGGCTTTCCTGCACAAGGTCAAATTACTTAAAGTTTTGAAATATTTGCATCAAACATGTCAACGTTTTTAAGTACACAATGTCTCTTTGGGAGAGGATTTATATAAGCTTGCTTTCAATCCAATCCCATTTGTATAATTCTGTATTTACTATGATTGATGCTTACTTGTAAATAATATACAAATAAAATATGTTTAAACTAATGTCTCTGCAACCGCAAGTCGGGTTGACTTGAAACTTCATATATATACTTCTTTATGAAGTTAGAAGATCAATATTTTCTTTCTATAGCCCTGGTGGGTGCATGTGATGGGTAATTTAACAAACGCGATTCATCCTTACCGGAAATCCGACTGGAGACCTGGTTTGGCCCTCACATACGTCTTTGGCATTTTGTATGTGACAGTTGAATCTGGTTATATCTCTTGTGTGAGTATTACGATTATTCGCAATCCTTTTTTAGGGAAAGGGGCCAAGTGACTTTGGTGTGGTATGGACCTGGCATCAGGTCAGGTTATTCTAATTTCAGGGCTGACTTTATTTTTCTCGATGAAATTATTATTAGACCATAGCTGTTGATAGGCCGTTAAACACCATTAAACAAACATTCTATAGCCCACTCATACGGCTTTCATGCACACAGTGAAGGTGAAATTACTTTGAAACTTGCGTTAAATGTTTTGAAATATATGCGTTAAAGTTTTAAGTAAACAATTTCTCTGCAACCGTAAGTCAGATTGAATTGAAACTTCATATATTTGTCTATCAACAATCAACATCCATATTTTCATTTTATAGCCCACACATGTGACTTTCATGCCCAAGGTCAAGGTCAAATTGTGTTAAATGTTTTGAAATATTTGCATTAAAGTTTTAAGTACACAATTTATCTGCAACCGTATGTTGGATCAACTGGAAATGTCACATACTTCTTTATCAACAGCCATATTTTTCATTCTATATCTCACCTAAGCGGCTTTCATGCCAAGGTCAAGCCAAATGACTTTGCTACGGCCGAGGGTATGTGTGAGACCCCGCTCACTTGCTCTAGTCCTTAAAAGCAAGAATAACATATCTTACCATACATGTACTGATTTCTTTTGTTTTTTTCGGATACATGTACTGATTTTGTGTCCCGAGCATAACTGGAATTCCTTTTTGTATAGTTATCACAACTCTTGCCTCACTAATATTCCAGTGTTCTCCTTTTGTTTTTTCACTCATTGATTTTGTATTTGGCACATGGCGATATTTCAAATTTGACCTAATATGGTCCCGATATATCAAATCGAAGGTATCGTGGGTATTGTCAAAATCGGATGATACATCATACAAGATGGCCGCTGACAGGTCATCCTTTAATTATAGATTTCGTCTTCTTCTCATGTACCGTTTGGCCGACGCTGGTCAGACTTCACAGTTGTGGTGCGTGGGTGAAGCATTTTCATATTTGTTAAAATGGAGGTTGTCGCATAATCCAAGATTGGCCGTCGTAGAAAATTTGGTAAATAAAATTCTTAAAAAAAATCATATCAACCATGTTAATTTTACATTATTATTATTTTTTACATCAAGCTTGAATTGCCACTTTGATATCAAGGGCGATAACATAGACTCTTTAAAATGTAATGGAAACAACTATTTATTCTCTCTATCTTTGATGTGCAATGATCATATTTTGTAACAAGTCAATACAAATATTTATTCAGGTGACACATTTAGTTGATATAAATAATTTAAAAAATGACCTGCCTCATTTACAATCAAAATAGCACGATGATACAACCTATCAGTAAACCTAATATTACTAAGTGAATATTTCTGTGTAGCGGGCACTCGTAATTTTTGAAAACTGTTGGAATAGTTACACAATTATACTTATTTAATATTTAATTCCTATAAAGAACACTTTGTGCCAAACATATGGGACCCCAATTCAAATCATGATTTGCAACTTTGCTGAAGGATGTCTGGCACCCAGTCATTAAGTGCAAAGGCACGACACTTGTCTTATCAGCTCATTCACAAACACCACATCATACAAAACACTTGTCACATGGATTCACCAGTGGGTGTACAGTACAAATTCCAGTGACATGGTGTGTAATTGCATCCCGTAACATTTGGTCAGGTGTGTATTTTTTTACTTTAACCTACGTTTTCTGGGGGAAATAACTACCTGTATAATATATGTGAAAATCACTACAATGGAAGAAATTGAATGTATGTTCTCGCACCCCCACCCCCTTCCAAACTCCATTCACAATTCACACCCCCCTCTGCATAAATCTGGATACTCCACTGCAGTGCAAAGTCGCAGAACAATTTTTGACATACAGCCGTTTGAATGTGTACTTGTGTGTGTAATATTTCTCAGACTTTTTCAAGGCAATGATTTCTGTTTCGATGTAATGTATGACCTGTCGTGAATTTCACTACACAAGTTCATATTGGTGCTTGTAGGAGTATTTTATATCCAGTATACATTTTCTATGGCTTTCACATTCTGTAAAACCGTCTGGAGTTTCGACAATGAAATGGAGAAATGGCAAAACATTTTCATGTGTCTGAATGTGGATTATTTCTGGCACTCATATCTTTGGCTTATAACGTCGTTCAAATTGTACTGCGTCAATTTTATCGAATTTAAGATTGCATATTTCATGACTTTCTTCAAAACGCCAGTTTTAGAAGTTGATGGTTTTTAGGATTTTTATATCATGCACTGCAGTGCCGGTGATAAGTCGCTAGGTGGCGTTGCCAAGTCGGACTGTTGAACAGTTGTACTGTGCGGACTCACCGAAACAAACCGCCAGTGGACGCGTTACACTATTTTTGCAATGTAATCTCCCTGGGTAAGTTTATAGATCGCGGCTCAGTCAGCGTGCGACTAGATGTCGGGTTTTTTTTTTTTTTTGTTAGGAAAGTACTAAAATTGGGAAAATTGGGCCCGCGCAATATTTAAAATTGCGCCATGTCAATTAAAGTTGGTGCAGGATGTTGAATGTAATCTTTATAATAATGGAAAGACAGAGTTTAATGAAACATAACGCAGTAATGGCTAACAGGTTGCCAATTAGTATCCCCTCGCCGATAGGCAAGAGCTGGTATATCGTTAGTCCATGTACTGCGTACGTATGTACGTACGCTAGTAACACATTTCATTTTTCAATAACTTGTGAACTGCTTCCACGATTTTGATATTATTTGACCATAATGTGTGTCTATGGATGGAGCATGGTTTAGCATATGAGTAGACTCATATGGACTCACGTTCGACCGCCCAAGGTCACAAGTACTTTTTTATTATCAAGGCTGCCAGCGAGGAGATTTAGCTTCGTTTAATGATGCCAGTGCGAGGGGATTAGCTTCGTTTAATGATGCCAGTTCTTGCATTATGGTATAGTTTGCTTTAATCTAACAATTTTCTGGTTTTGACGAAGAATCGGTTACCATGGATGTGAATATATCAAAAGAACGTGAATGTATGGTGTCATACATATCATCGAACCGGTATGTCACTTCTATGGTGTGATACATTATCATCGAAATCCGTCCGTTTGCTTGGAAAAGTTTCAAGAAAATTTACTGTAAAAATGACGTCACAGAATACGTCACGTCGGAAAAACAGGTTCGGAAACCACTGATACCATACCCTGATATCTAGTACTTTACATGCTACTTGCAAACATGTAGTTGGCCTCAGTAATAATAACATACACTCAAAGCGTTCTTTTATAACATGATCATTCATGTTATAATTGTTCTTGTTCTATTTGTTTCTTACAGGAAATTCATTCCACTATAACTAATGTGAAATAATGGGAAGCTGATTGGGGGGCTGACGCATTTTTAGCGGAAACAGTAGCAACAGAGCAGGAATATGTATACTTTTATACTCACCAATTATCATATACAATCAAGAATTATACAGAACTGATTACCGGTAGAATTCAAGCACTACACATAAAAATAAATAATAGAGATATAATCTTACTGAATGTATATGGGCCAAATGTAGAAGACAATTTCTTTTTTAAACAAATTGATGATCTTATCTCTAACAACGAAAATTCGCGTTTTATTATAGGCGGTGATTTCACTGAATACAGTATTAAATATTGAACTAGATAAGAGGGGTGAGCTGCAGGGAACAAATAAGAATAACAGAGATCAGATTATTAATGTCATGGAAAAATATAATTTAGCTGATATATGGAGAATAAAACACGGAACACAGCACAGATATACATGGCATTCTAATTCAAAACCGCCAATCTTCTGTAGACTGGACTATTTTTTGGTATCGGAAAATATTTCAAATACTATTTCCAAATCATAATGTGAGATAAAAAGCAGCATAAAAACAGACCATTCATTGGTTCAATTAAAGATAAACATTAACAACCAGAAGGGAGGACTATGATATTTTAAGTTAAATAACTCTTTGAAAATGATTACAAAACAGTCATTAAGGATAGCATTTATGAAATTGCAACCATCAATAATGAAGCGAGTCCTGATACATTATGGGAATTAGTTAAAGGAACCTTTAGAAATAAAACGATAAAATATACTGCTAAACGTAACAAAAAAGATAAGACACATGAGATGAAACTACAGGAAAATATTGATAAATTAATGAAGCTAAATGTAAAAACACCAGAAGTGATTAATGAGATAAATAACAATAAAATTAGTTTAAATTTATAGAAGAAGAGCAGAAAGCATCATGTTTATATCAAAAGTAAACTGGGTAGAAGGGGGAGAAAAAAATACAAAATTCTTTGCGGATCTAGAGAAAAGAAAATTCGAAAGGAAAATTGTCTCTCAATTAAATTTAAATGGGAAAACTATAACAGATAAAAAAGAAATTTTAGTGGAACAAAAACAATATTATGAAAATCTCTATAAGAAAAAAGTTTAGATTCAGATATAAATTTCTTTCCAGACGTTTAAAATTAATAAATTGAATAACGAAGAGCAACTTAATTGCGAGGGATTATTATCTGAATACGAATGTTTAATGCACTAAAGGAAATGAATAATAACAAAAGTCCAGGGTCTGATGGAATAAATGTAGAATTCTATAAACTCTTTTAGAATGATATAAAAACGTATCTATAGTAAAGTCCCTTAATTTATATTTTCAAAAAGGCGAGTTAACGGCTCTCCAAAAACAAAGTGTAATAAACTTAATTCCGAAGAAAGGAAACGATACAACTAATCTCACAAATTGGCGACCAATAAGTTTACTAAACGTAGATAATAAAATTGCTGCTAAATCAATCGCAAATCAAATGAAACGTGTTTTAAATGCATTAATTGACTCCTGTTTTTCGCCGATTTTGAAAAAGCCTTTGAGATTTATTTTATAGCAATATTTCAAGTTGTGTAACAAATAATGGATATCTCTCAGATTTCTCGCATATAAGGCAGTTATATGATATAAGTAATAACAACTATTTAAAATATTTCAAAGTAATTACAAGCATCACGCAAGACTGGCGAAGGCGGATTAGGAATGAAGAAATAAACGCAGTAATCACAAACACACCATTATTAGAAAGAATACAATCTACAAAAGAATGTAACAAAATGTTATATAATATGTTTCTTAATAATCAAAAGAATATCGTTTATAAAGCTAGAGATAAATGGAATACAGAATTCGTAGATAAGCATATTAATTGGAAGGTGGTAAAATTTAATACACATTATTATAAAAGCACAATCAGTTCTAAACTTCGAAATTTTCAGTATAAATTTCTAATGAAAATTATCGCAACAAATGATTACTTATACCAATGTAATATTGTCAGCTCTAATTTGTGTGATTTTTGTACCATGGCTCAGGAAACCAATAAACATCTGTTTTGGGAATGCCATAAAAGTCAACATTTTTGGTCACAGTTAGGAACCTTCTTAAACGACCACGATATTAACTGTAATCTCGATTGGCATTTAATATGTTTTGGACAGTATGAACACAAATATATATTTTTAAACCTTTGCATCTTATTAAGAAAATGTTTCATTTATTCTTGCAAATTAAGAAATATTGAACCGAAATACTCTGATTTTAAAGTATATTTAAGAAAAACAAAAGATATTGAAAGAGAAATAGCAATTAATAAAAATAAAGTTACTTTTCATGAACGAAAATGGGATGGCATTCAATTAGAGTAATATGGTTGTTTGTTTTGTGGTTTTGATTGTTCACTGACTACTGATACAGTTTTAATTTAAGACTTTTTCATAGGTTAAATTATATGCAGATCCGAAGTTGAAAAAACATATATATATATATCTGTTCATTGCGATGTTGCTCAACTCAAACATTCAACTATATCTATCTCTCTATCTCACACGCTCTCGCTCTCTCTCTCCAAACGCTCTCTCTCTCTTCAATCTCGATCTTATTGACTCTGTTCTTCCCATTGTATCCTTAAAACAGTATTTTCTCTGACATAATCATTTATCAATGCATATTATTATATGACTTAAGTATTTCAGTCATTCTCATTGGCCGAAACACCACCACGTGATTATAAACAAATTTAATGTAGACCTCTGAACTGTTTGTTTACACGAATAAGCACTCTCGGACCGCGAGACCGGGCCGAGATGTGTTTATTCATGTAAACAAACATATTGTTCACCTCCTTAGAGGCTTTTTGAAGAAAAAAAATATATATTTAAAAAACATTTTTTTTCAATAATTATTGAAAATTGTGTGAAACCAAAAAAAGTGAACACTTTTTTTCTGCCGGACATTTTTGAAAAAAATATTTTAAATATACCCGACTATGTTTGGAAATAATAATAAAAAAAAAACAATACAAAACAAAACAAACTATCACCGCAATATCTTAGCGATTTGATTCCTGAACAGATACAAACACTGCATACCCTTAGAAACGCTAATAATATACCATTAGTACAGTGTCGTGCATAATTGTACTCAAATTCATATCTACCCCACACAATTCGTGAATGGAATAAATCTTCAGAACACGAATAAAATGCGCAATCAGTACCGTCCTCTAAGGCAACGATATATACAAATGTTACAAAATCACCCATCTTATACAATATAGATTCCAGACAAGGACAAATACTTCACGCCCGTCTTCGTTTGTCATGCAGTTCCTTGAATTATGACCTTCATCGTAGATATATAGTTGATTCTCCAAATTGTACTTGTGGTGTGGTAGAAACAATCAATCATTTTCTACTATATTGCTAAAACTACCAACGTCAAAGACATCTTTACTTAACAAACATTCCGTGTCCACCGATAGCCAATAATCTTCTTTATGGTAATGAACGATTAACATTTGAACAGAATACCTCCGTATTTTTGCAAGTGCATCAATATATAATATCCACAAAACGCCAGACTAAAGTAATTAAATTCCTAACTATACAAACAGATATGCGTATACATACTAATGGCTTGTTTACAACTCGATTTCAAATCAGACAATCAAAATAATCAAGTATAGTGGTACAATTGTGATATATACACACATCAAGGCCTAATACAGTTTTGTATATCACGGCACAAAAATATAGTCACAAATACGTGTCGATCCCAAAATTCGTATGCGAGAACCTATGCGAGTCAATACGCGTATCCGTATTGCCAGAACATATACGACATCAATCCGTATATGCCGTATTGTTAGGGAATCCGATGCTGCGTATCGTTTGACAATAGCGCTTACGATCCGATGTTGCTTATTATTATAATAGAAGTTGCATATACACAATATATACCATGATACGGGCAGTGCTTAACGTGCCTCCCGTGACCATATGTATTGGAAACATAAACAACAAAGACACAATGTTTGGGGTAAGGCCATGGTGCCAGCAACTTAGAAACTTACTTTATGGAGGAATGTGACAGACATCGAACTGATTTGTAGATTGATCTCAGCAAGAGACCGCCCTTAGATTGGATCAAGTCGAAGGTTCACCAATCCCGCATGTGACTATACAGTGCGTGATATGGTCTGAGTATATTATGACTTTATAAATATATCCCTGCCTTCGTCTTGAGCCGATCCACAGCGCTCGGGTTTGGAGAGCATAGTCCAGCCATCTCCGCGTGGAGATGCCCGATTATTACATGGCTCGGGTTTGGAAAGCATATTCCAGCCATCTCCGCTGGAGATGCCCGATTACCAGCGTGGTATAGTGCAATTTTCTGCATAGTTACTTGCTATTCCGCGAGTTCGAGTCTGTCACATCCGCCTCCATCAATATGAATATGACCATGACGTTTATTGCGTAAGAATGATTACATGATAAAACACCGATTGCGCCCATTACGGTCTCTGGTGGTGACTGGTATCAGTAGGCATAACCAGCAAGTACATGTACCTCCAGCCGCCCCGCAATGACAACATGGGTGTTTCTGAAACATATACTGCAAGATTAATGTAACATTCACGATTATAATTTGTAACAACTGTCATCTCCATACCTGGGTGGGAGGGTGGGTAATTTAATTCCTGTTTATTAAAATTGCTTATTTAGCTTTCGCTAGCAGAACAGGGCGAATGCTGTAATAATTTCTATGCTCGCTGATCTATTCCCGTTGGCTATTGCGCCGTGACTCACAAAGTTACGCTTAGGGGGCGGAGCATTGCACCTCCATATAATAACGTGATTTTATGTTATAATCATAAATCCATTTATTATATAGAAGTTGCATATACACAATATATACCATGATACGGGCAGTGCTTAACGTGCCTCCCGTGACCATATGTATTGGAAACATAAACAACAAAGACACAATGTTTGGGGTAAGGCCATGGTGCCAGCAACTTAGAAACTTACTTTATGGAGGAATGTGACAGACATCGAACTGATTTGTAGATTGATCTCAGCAAGAGACCGCCCTTAGATTGGATCAAGTCGAAGGTTCACCAATCCCGCATGTGACTATACAGTGCGTGATATGGTCTGAGTATATTATGACTTTATAAATATATCCCTGCCTTCGTCTTGAGCCGATCCACAGCGCTCGGGTTTGGAGAGCATAGTCCAGCCATCTCCGCGTGGAGATGCCCGATTATTACATGGCTCGGGTTTGGAAAGCATATTCCAGCCATCTCCGCTGGAGATGCCCGATTACCAGCGTGGTATAGTGCAATTTTCTGCATAGTTACTTGCTATTCCGCGAGTTCGAGTCTGTCACATCCGCCACTAAAGTCTGCCGACTTTTCCTCCATAAAATGGTTATTCATTGAAATACAATGGAATTAGTCCATCCGGTTGCCTGAGGTCGCTACACTTCTCAATCGCGTGAGACCACGCATTTAAAAGTATATCATTTCCCGCGTCAGACATATGTACCCCGTCCGTGCGGAACAATGAGGGCGTATTTTCAGTCAGTCTCGGATGCGGAATGACCCTACCGGCAGCCGCAAATGTAGCTCCACGACCAGACTGATTGAAGTGTTTTCTCTTTTTTATTAATTTTGCGTTTGTGGATAGCACCACGCCAATGAAGCCTAGGCAATACATCAGACCACATATTGTGGTCGCGGGCATTGCTCTATACAAGGCGGCAATATCATTCTTTACTTGTGCACAAAGCACGCCTGATCGGATCTGCGTTATGGAATTTCCTCCACAGTGTAGAATAATGATGTCTGGGGCTAATTCATTTTTCAAAATGCGGTTTATTTGCACAAGGACTTCGGAGAATAGCATACCCCGTTTACTAAACCATTGGATCGATACATGTGGTAACCTGAGTTGTGCATCCAATATATGGCACGCCCTTGCATGACCCCAATGAACCATGGAGTCTCCCACTATCCATACGTTCGAGGCTAGGTCTGTAATAACAAACGCATGTTATTATAAAAGTCAAATGTGTCAATAGCGGAAATGAAAATTAACTACAAAATTAATATAAACAATCCCTGACATCAAACGGCAAATTTATTATTATAGCAAATTGAAAAACGAGGTCTAGTTAACAGCCATTAATGTTTATGACACTAGATGATGATTAGCTTAGCACTGCGGCGCGGCTTCCCAACCCATTCTATGCTATGTGATCATTATATATGCCTACCGGATATATGTCTGAAAACAATCACTGCGCCAGCGCCGGCACGCTTAATGTCAGAAGCCGATATATCCCTATCATACAAATAGGAACATGCTCCCATACGAAAACTATGACTCTTGTAGCCGGCGTATGTAAGCCCAGCATAGTTAGACATTTTCCCAACACCGTAGTAAATTGATACCTAGTTAACGGTGTTCCATTTTCATGACAGAAGAACTGAACCGCCGGCCCTAGTCTAATGTTAATGAATTCCACCAGTGCAGATACTGGACAAATTTCGTCTCCCTCTATTGAATTAATGTTAACCGTCACAGCCTTATGCTGGCTGGTTTTCGATCGGCGCAGTGTGATGCACGCGTTCATAGGCGCGCTTGGCTGTCATGTCTAATTACCACATCAGAGAATAATATCGGTCTCAGTGGGTCATTCGCCGACGTGTATATTATCTCGCTAACTCGAAATAACCCGAAAAAGGCTATCACGTATGCACAACGAAAAAGTATGCTTTCATATTTTGTAGTGCAGACGACATTTACGGATTTGGATAACCGCCTCAATACTTGTAATGTAATGGGTAGTCTAATATCACGCTGTGGGTTCAAACGTTTCGCTCCAAGAAGTATTTTAGCCGTAATAAATGACATCGTCGGGTCATCGTAACCATTGATTTTATGAACGAAACCTAACGCTGCTAGGTATGTCGCCATTGGTACTGGGTGACTTCCCTTGACGGAACATGTTACGCAATGTAAAGATTTATCACCGATACCGTTTGGGGTAGCCTAAATTCCCAACCCATTATTTGTAAAAAACTGTGCGAATGACCTCAAACCCGTATGATATGCCTGTTGTGTATTAATGGACAAACTGTTAGTAGTTAATCGTGAGATTACTGCTTGAAGATCTGTAATAGATGTGCCGGAACTTTTTTGTGGAGTTGCGTCTGCATGCGGCGCCAGACTGCGAAATTTCTGAAAATTTAGGCGAGACAGTGAATCGCATATTAAGTTACTTTTTCCAGGAACATGTTCAGCTCTGAACAAAATGTTGTGTTTTAGACAATGTAGGACAAACGGGCGGACCAACCTCATAACAGTTCGTGACCTACTTGTCATGGAGTTCAGGATATGACACACAGATTGATTGTCAGATCGGAATATGATCCTCTTGTTTTCCAGTTTGTTATGCCAGATATGGACAGACACCAAATTGGGAAGAATTCAAGAAATGTTATATCCGACAAAAGCCCGGATGCAACCCAGTCCTCAGGCCATGTGCCATATGTCCAACTACCTGCAAAGAATGCTGCGAAACCTTTTATCTATGGCCCCGGCACTATCAGTGAACAACTCGATGGCCTCATTCTGAATCCATAATCTGTCTGACATTATGGTAACGCCATTAAATTGCTCTAAAAATTGAAGCCATACTTGGAGGTCACATTTCATTTCTTGGGTAATTCTTACATGGTGATATTTTTTCCTAGCTCTGCCCATGGTTGCATCTATCAAGCGTCTACAAAAGGTTCTTCTGCCCGGTCTTACTGCTCTACACGCAAAGTTCAGACTGCCCAATAAAGACTGCATGTCGCGCAATGTCGTCTTAGTTCTATGTAACGTATCCAATAACTTGTGTTTAAGATCATCTATCTTGTCTTGGGGAATGCGAACAGTCATATTATCGGAATTAATTTCCATGCCTAAGAAAGTGATAATAGTTTTCGGAAGTTCAGTTTTTTCTTCAGCTAATGGCACGCCTAATTCCTCACAAAATGTAATAAATGTGGTCAGCATTGTGTAACATCCTGACACTGATGCGTGTGCTAATAAGAAGTCGTCTAAATAATGCAATATAAAACCGCTTTCCAATTTATTTGTCACAGCCCACTCAATAAATGTTGAAAATTTCTCAAAAGTCGCGCAGCTTAAAGACAGGCCAAACGGTAAACATTTGTCAAAATAATATTGGCCTGCATGCTTCATACCTAATAATTCGTAGTCATTAGGAGACACTGGAATGATCCTGAATGCATTACGGATATCAATGTTTTGCCAATTTAGCGTGTCTCAGATAGTTTGCACAACATCTACCGCAGAGTCAAACGACGTGTAGTGCACTGAACATAAGTCAGCGTCAATAAAATCATTTACTGAGCTCCCTGCTGGGTATGATAAGTGGTGAATCAATCTGTAATCCATACCTCCTTTTTTCTCCACCAGTCCTAACGGCGAAACTCGTAAATTAGGCAATATTCGCGTGCTAAAGGGACCTTCGACTCTACCTGCTAATATTTCATTATTTAATTTAGCGGCAACGACATGAGGTCGCGATAATGCTGACCCCAAGTTTGTTGCTTCGTAAGCATTACGCGGACCTTCATACTGAAGTGGGAACCCATATTTGAACCGTTAATTATACTCGTTAGCTGCATTGCGGTTTGAATACGTTTTAAGTTCGCGTTCCAAAATGTCACAATTCACGGGGGATGAACCTAATTTAAAATGGTTTTGTTTTATTGGGGACGCCTGTATGGATGATGACATTGTGACTGCCTCCGAAATGTATCGCAATTAATCATGGCGTGATTAGCATTACAAAAATGAACATGCGTGTTTATACTTGCATGGGTGTTAAATCTACATCCGCCTTTTGCATTGTACATGCGGCAAAGCGGTTTCGCCGACGTCGCATTTGCTGGACGTGCAGACGCAGACAATCTATATTGTGAGACACGCTGCTGTGCTATAGTTGCCGATGGTCGCACCTGGTTTACCTGCGTCATAATTTGTATCCATAAATCCAAATTAAGCTTAGCCCAGCATTGTGGCACGATGGCTTGACGCAGCCTGAACTGTTCATCATATGCCAACCATGCCATATCATTCCTATTTGCTGCAGCGTGTCGTATTGTGTGTAAATACGCCAGCATGTCAGACGCTTGTGTCGGATGCTGTTGTATATATACATGCATGTAAATAATGAAAGCATCGGTCCACTGATCGATTGACTGCAGTCTGTCTCTATTCATTCTGGGCTTGGCTTGAATAATACCCTGATCATTGACAAACAGTGCTGTACCCTGAGTATCACCACCGACATCGTTATCCCGCTTAGCAATTGGGACAAATGAACGTATTGATTTAACACAATTTTTTGGCGCATTTGCTGCGACACATGTATGGTGATTGTATCGTCTGCACACGATATTGGAATTGGCATGGCATGTCCTGTATGAGGGGGAATGTGTACATTCTCCGCACAACCAATCAATACCTGCATTTTGAGTATTTGCGGAGCCATAAATTGGCTCAAATGGTGCAGTTATGCTGGACTATTGCGGCTACAGGAATGTTAAACCCCCATAATGGGATCGTGCTATTGCATACAATCTCACCTGCCGTAGTGATATCTATCACTGGCGCCGCTGTGTGTGCTGACAACGATGGTGGCGTCGGTGCAGCCCATACCGCTGGAATAGGTGGCGCCAATGATGGCGCTACTGGGCCCTCTGACGTCGCAGATGCCGCTGGTGCCGTGGGTGTCGCTGGCGCATGTATCGTTTGCGTATTCTTCGCCCGTTTAGAGGCAACCTGACACCCCAAATCGTCAACCGCTTTTCTGGCCCTCCGTGTTCTCGGCATGTCCCAGCAATCCGTGAACAACTCGTTTCGCAATATAATGTCCAGAGAAATCACAGCGACACCAATCTGTTTTCACGTAATTTATCAGCTCACAATGTTATTAAGCAACACCTATAATATATAGAGAACATGGAAACTGGTCAAATTGCCACCCTGGTTAAACCGACATAACTGGCATGTCGGATTAACCAGGCTTCCATGTGCAGATAATACGTAATTTTAATTCCTGTTTATTAAAATTGCTTATTTAGCTTTCGCTAGCAGAACAGGGCGAATGCTGTAATAATTTCTATTTTATGCTCGCTGATCTATTCCCGTTGGCTATTGCGCCGTGACTCACAAAGTTACGCTTAGGGGGCGGAGCATTGCACCTCCATATAATAACGTGATTTATGTTATAATCATAAATCCATTTGTTGCAAAATACGAAAACAATACGGTAGTGTGCATTCTTCACAAATACTCAATTGATACAATGAGGCAGACTCAGGAAGAAAACGCTTCCAATCCGATTCTGGGTAAATATCTCCCGATATACTGCATTTTTTTTCTGCAAAGGTTATTAGAAATACAATGTATATTAATCTCTCATCGAATTCCTATAAGGTTAATGTCTCTTGAAGGAGTTCGGTATGTTATTTCCCCAAACATATATAAGGACTTAGACATTGTTTTTGCCGATCTCTATACTTTGGGCTGCGTTCTGACAAAGCCGCCCGTATTTCATTCATGACAAGTGTATATTCTGATTAGCAAATGTACTGTTGCAGCTTGATAGTAAAATAATTGTTCGCTGGATTAATAATCATTGTTCTTTGATGGAATGGCGAACAGTTGAGACCCAGATCAGACGGCATGGATGCGTGGTTTTAAAACCGCATAAAATAAAACAAAACTGAATTGAAAACCTAAGAAACTCAGCATGACTCTATAGTAAATCCCCGTCAACGTGACGTGGTCAGATTTAATGTATCCCCATAGGGGTAATACAACTCATTACTAAAGACCATTAAGAGATAGGGTGATTTCTTGAAATGCATGTTGTTTGAGAATATTGAAAAACAAACTCGTCTAATTCTAAGAATAATGTTGCGCAAACACATTTATCAATATTTGAGATGCACACATTGTTGTTCTCGGGTCAAAATCGTTGTACATGACACAGTTGATGTTATAAAATGTTAGAAAATAGTAAATGGCAAGATACAGCAACAACACTAACAAAATGGGAAACAATTTATATTGTCTGCAATCCTTTCTAAATGTTATCTTATTTTTGTCTATAAACATGTGTTGGCAGTACACTGGACTAGTCTCCACAGGAGATGGTTCTTGTGTGTTGTTAAACATTGTTTAAACACTTGAAAAATGATATATGTTTTACCATAAGGAATAACTATGTACTACATACAAATGTACCTCTATAATGAGACACGCCATGCGAGTTTGTACCTTCGGATATCTGCGTAATTTCATTAAATACGTCTAATAACTTTACAATATGTTTCATAAATAAAGTCAAAAGTTGACCAAGTGTACATGCGGAAGTATATCCCGCTTGTACCCTGAAAATGTTGTCAACTTTTGACGCCATTTACGAAAAACTGATATCGTAAATTTTGAAAACGTATTTCATGAATTACGCAGATGTCCGAAGGTGCAAAATCGCATGGCACGTCTCATATGTGTGCTAGTAAACAGTGTGGATGCAGTGAGTCGGCTCAGAACGAGCCTGTACCTTTAAAATAAAGAACAGTTGTCGTAATACCCAATATACTCGGCTGACGCAATAATAAATCTGCCTGTCAACGTGATTTGGTCAGATTTATTTTTGTTGTCCTCATGGGGGTAATACAACCAATTACTGAAGACGATTAGGACGATTCTTGAAATGCATGTTGATTTGTGAATGTTGCAGAAAAATCGACTCATTCACAGAATAATGCGCAACAAATTTATCAATATTAGAGATTCACAAATTCAGTAATCCGCGTCAGTACTGGAAAATTCTACTCAGTAGACACATGTTCTTTATATCGGAGACATCATCTGAGACATTTTCTGGCAAAATAATACATTCATTCACCATGACCCCACGTATTGATTGGCATTATTATACATTTTATATCAGACGTAAAATGTCACTCTACTATTTATTCTCTGTATTTATTTTTTGATGTGCAATGATCATACTTTATAATCTGTCGGAAATATTATTTTTTCAAGTGACGCATTTAATTAGTATAACCCCCCAATTAAGAATTATCATGCCTAATTTGCATATTAAAATTGCCTGATACCACCGCGCGTCACTATCACTAAACTAAATATTACTAAATTATTATATTTGTATAGCGGGCGCTCATAAATTTTAGAACTGGTGGAATAGTGACACAGTTCTACACTTGTTTAATTCCTATAAAGTACATTTTGTGCATCCTGAGTGGGCATGTACCTTTAATAAATGTCCATTCTAAAGGATCACTGGCCGTAACAGTGACCCGAATACATTATTGGCCAGTGTAGATCCTAATCATCATGTGTACAATCAGAGCTAGATAACAAATCAAACATAATACTAATTTCGATTGATCAAACTGTGTGGTTGCACTGACTGATACACTTATCGAAGATCTATTTGGTTTAAGGTTCATTTTGTTAGCCGCAACTGAAATTGTTTGTATCTGGTTCACACACCTACTATATATGAGATGACATACTAAACATGATTGATTCAGTGAAATCATATGTGTTACATTAATATGTTCGCTGATTAAATGAAAAGAAAAGCATTTTTACATGCCATTACATGTTGTAATCCTAATTACATGTATATGCCACATTTCGTCCAGCAAGACATCTCATAACGATTGTTGATTCATCTGTTGCGTTATCATATGTTGTGGCCATAATGAATTGCTAAAATACTAATACATGTACATGTACTTGAGAACTGGAGTGGTGAGTGGAATTCAATGTTATATTGTAGGTTTTCTCTAAGCATTATACGCTGGGTAAAGGAAACTCAGTAGTGATGTGTATAGCATGTCCTCGCAAAATAGGCCTACCACCGGACGGACAGACAGTGCTAGCATATATGGGTCCTGAACCAGTTTCACAAACGTCTGTCAGCTAATTCTGTAGTGGTCAGCGAGAGGTCGGCTTTGCAAAAACATAAACTACACATCTTTCCGATATTGTGAATGGATCAAACAATTAATCTTAAATCTATTACCCAGCATCGTGCATTTATCAGTTCATTAGTCTTAATATGTTACCAAAGATATCACTCTATTTAATATACTACCCCGTGGTGCAATAAGGGTTACAGACCCATGTCACAGGTAATTAACCATTTGAACCCGCTGTAGCGGGGTTTGCAAACAGTACATATCTAGATGAGCCGGCTCGTAGCGAGCCGTCTCATCAGGATCTGCACTTTTGCAACTACATGTATTTTTTTTATATTTTCACATCTCATTTTTATAAATGGACTCGTCTTAACATCAATTTGTGACGGATGGATTGCTTGCAAAATTAACATATCAAAATACAATTACTTGGGTGAAAGGGTTAAACCACAGAGCCAGCTGGTATTTGAGTGACCAATGTCGGAGACAAGATACAGGAATTATTTCCTGCAGAACTGACAGCAGGTTTATAATATCCCGCCCGAACGAAGAATTAGCATGAATGCTCTTCTACATGAATATGAATACAATACAATCAAAATGACGATCAGTCCGGTCTATTGAGAAAGGCGGTATAATCAGACCACATGATCCTCAGCGGGGATTATTGTATGGTGGAGTTTAGTTTAAACAAATTTGATTGCTCTAAATTTACAATGTAACAGTTAATAAATACAGGTTAATTTAGAAGAGCAAACGGGTTGGGCTACAAGTTTTAGCAACATTAGTTACAGCCCGTCCCAATTGATTATTGCATATATATAAAGTGGTATAATAGTGGTAGGTAAATAATGATGATGTTTTACATATTCTGTAGAGCAAGTATATATACAAACATATATATACACATACACACACACATATATACACATATATATATATTGAAATTATAGTTTTATATATATAGCAATTCAGTATACTGAAGTTTGTTATGCATGTACATGTATTATAGGGATATACATATATATATATATATATATATATATATATATTGAAGTTATATTTAAAAGATATGGCAATTCAGTATTATAAGGATACTGAAGTTTGTTATGCATGTACATGTATTATAGGGATATATATATGTATATATATATATATATATATAATATATATATATACATATATATCACACATATATATACACAAATATATCGACGTGCACATGAGCACATCAGTCTAGGTGTTGAAACAATATGTTTTTCATAAACAGTCATATTAATGTGCTCATGATAAATCGAAAATAAACAATAAAACAGGATAAGTGTTCAATGTGCTGCACCAAATGTCCTCACCTCACACACTCCAGAATCTAGGACCACGCTTATGAGACCCCCCGAGTATGCTCTCGTACCCCATACTCGAAATCAAACAGCTCTGCCGGCCATTACCGAGCGAAGCCCAATCATGACCGATAGAAAGTCCAAATGCGAGCACGGAACACCTAACACATCGCGGAAGACCACGAGCACGAGCCCAGGTAACCATTTATAATAATTGTATTCATGCAGGAACGCAGTATTTATGTAAATAGTTAATTGTTATATAGACGTTACTTGTTTAATGTAGTTTTGTAAAAACGCAATACATATACGGATGCAGTTATATGAATCGTCGAGTCAGTTTAATGTAAGTTTTGCACTTCAGTAAATATGCGAGTATTGTCTTCCACATTTAGTGACTCGTTTCCGAATAATAGGGTTTTTAACATATAATGGATGGTACTGACGGGGTTGCTGCAAAAAAGTTTAATCGTTGCATGATGGAATAGTTGGCAAAAACAATTTAAAAAGGAAAATGTTCGGCATCTTCATCCTTCGAGTGTAACATTGGCATAAAGGGGATTCTCTCAAGTGATTCCTATATAGATCAGCATTAAGATTACTACATTGGTTTCTTATGCGGCAGTGGTAAATGGATAATGTTCTGTCGCCGATAAGAAAATATTCTGGAACAATTGGAGGTCTGAATAGTTGTTTTAGTTTATTTTTAAAAACGGCGGTCGATGTAGAATTTTCTGTATCCTCATTTAGTTCATTCCAAGACGCTACTGATGACGGTATAAACTATTTAGAATACAGTTCTGTCCGTCTTGTTAATGTGATAAAATTGTTCATGTTACGTAATCCGTATGTGTTATTTTCACCAACTAGTTGTGGAAATAGTTCATGTATATATGAGGGAAGTACACCGGCCTTTTCTTTATAAATAAGTATAAGCTTCTGAATATATGTCTTCGGTCTGAAAGGGGTATCCATCCAATTTCTAGGAGAAGTCTGTTAATAGAGCATGAACGGGTTATACCTGTAACTGTTCTGGCTGCTTCATATTGAAGTTTTTCAAGAGATTCGCGTTCATTTTGTGTACAACTATCCCATACGATTGATGCATATTCGAGAACTGGTCTCATGTACGATATATATATTTTATTCAATGTTTTTCTATTTAATTTAAATTTAAGCATTTTCATAGAACATAAAACCTTGGATGCAGACTTAATTATGTTAGAAATATGTTCGTGCCAGGTACCATCATGACTGAGAGTTAGACCCAAATGTTTGTGATGTTGGACAAAATGAAGTTGAATATCATTAAAACAGAGAGATGGCTCTGTGTATCGAGCTAATGGACAGATCATAGCATCAGTTTTAGAAGGATTAAATGTTACAAGCCACTGGTGAGCCCATGCTTCTAATTCATTTAAATCATGGTTTATATTACGTGCTATGGTGTTCATGTCTTTTGACGAGACAGCTAAGGATGAGTCATCAGCAAATAGCCTGGTTGTACTAAGTAGTTTGTCAGCAATATCATTAACGTATATAAGAAACAAAAGAGATCCAAGAACCGAACCGTTGGGAACACCAGCATTTATCAATTTACTTTCAGAATAAGAACTTCCTATAGAAACTTTTTGTGATCTGTTTGATAAATAATTTCAGAACCAGTTATGAAGGGGACCTTCTACACAATTTTGGTTTAGCTTAAATAAAAGTCCGAGGTGCCATACTCTATCAAATGCTTTAGAAATGTCACAAAAGACAATACACGTATGTTTTCGTTCATCGATTGCCTTGCATATCTGATTATATATATCTATTAGTTGGTATACCGTGGAATGGCCTGGGATGAATCCGGATTGACTTTTATAAATAAGGTTGTTAATACCAAGGTGGTTATATACATGTTTGAAAACAACTCGTTCCAAAACTTTTCCTAAACATCTAATCAAAGAGATAGGTCTATAATTTGAGGGTTGATCACCGTCTCCTTTCTTGAAAAGTGGCATAACGTTAGCTTGTTTCCATTTTGATGGATAGTTACCTTCTTGTAGAGATCTGTTAAATAATATGCACAAAGGCCTAGAAATAGTTGTTGAGGTGTACGTGGTGTATAATCAGGTAGCGTTACTTGTGTGTCGTCTACTGTTGATATTGAGACAAAATAAGTATCCAATGCCTCAGCCTTCTCTGTGTCTGTAGATGTGTATGTATTATCGGTTTTACGGAGAGGAGGAATTGTGTCACAACTATTCGAATTTTCTTTAACTAGCATTTTTACAATTTTCCAGTACTGACGCGGATTAGTGGTGTTAATATCATGCATTGTAAATTATAAGTTATCATAAAATGTTTGCTTAGCGTATTTTTTCATATTATTAACTTTGTTGCGTATTTTTTTGTATACATTCCAGTCATGTTCCTTTTTTGTTCGTAGCGCTACTGTTTTCTGACGATCACGTTGGCGAGATGTTTTACGAATAAATGAGTTATACCAAGGTTTGTCGTTTGGGCGTATTGTAACATAATGGGATACATAACTGAATAATCTCCATAAGTTTGTTATGAAATGCTTCGCATGATGTGTTTAGAGTACCATTATTAATGAATGACCAGTCAGTTGTTTGTATTAACATATATTTAATAGATTGTAATCACCGCGATTATATAGTTCCATACTTTTCTTTTGTATGGGGCTGCTGATGGCATGTTACATGATATATATATTTATGTACCATAATGATCATTAATATCGTGTGGTGTTTTTATTATTCTCGAATCATATACAGATATTTCTGTGGTAACTGCTATTGGGTCAATTAGTGTTTGCGTTTGTTCTGTTGCTCTAGTGGGTTCTTTAATAACATTTATCATGTTGTTTACCATAATTACGTTTTTAAACTTATTGCTGGTAGTACTTAATTGATCTTCATTTATATCACCTACTAATAGTATATGCTTTGTTATTTCAGATGCCCTTTCGATGCAAATGTTTAATCGTTCCCAAAATTCGTTCGCAAGTTGTGGTGGGCGGTAGACATTACACAAAATAATTTCTCTGTTTTTATCCGTAATTTCAATCCATATTTATTCCGGTAATATTGTTTCAAGATCAGTTATTCATTTAGACACAATAGAGGCTGCAACATAAATAAGTAAGCCTCCAGAATGTGCGGAATTATCTTTTCTAAATAAAGTGTTAAATCCCTCAAGCAGTAGCGAAGTTGATTAATTCAATTGTTTCGGTTAAGTGCGTTTCCGTGAAACATAAAATATCGAAGTCTAAGTAATTTTCTTTAACGTAATCTAATTTATTTCTAATATGGTGGAGTGATCGGTGCCATGTATCATGCTTATCAATCCATATTCATCGAGTATGCGTTTTTATTTGTAAAATTGGCATATCTTTCTGCGCATTGCTTATTAACATATTGAGGTTCCGTCAGTCCGTAGTGTCAGTCCGTCCATACTTCCGTCCGTGACCATTTGCAATGAACGCATTGTAAGTCAGTTAAGTACCCCGACATAATCCTCCGCCAAACAAAAGTCGTTCCCGAATAATATTTTTATTTCATCTCTGAATTCCATATACATGTGTATTTGGGATAGTTTGGGGAATAATTGTCAGTCACGGTCCCGCGTTGGGCGCCAAATATCACAAGGCGAGAAAAATGCACACCTGACCCGGGGATCGCACTTGGGAAATCTGATTTACTGTAACATCACTCGACCTACTGACATTTTACACACGTCGTCTCACATACTGAACATGAGCGCATGGCGTTTTAATGCCGAAAAAGTCATTCAATTACATAAACACTGCATTTTCGACATTGCTTCTACACTTCCTACATACAAGTTTGTATAGGGTACATATTGTATGTTTGTTTGTTTGTTTGTTTGTTTGTTTGTTTATTAGTGTTTAACGGCCTATCAACAGCTAAGGTCATGTAAGGCCGGGCAAACGGGTTCGATCCCATTTTAACCTGCTGCATTGGGGGGAAAATCCCAAAATCAGAACAGAATATTTACATCGAGAACAAATATATTCAGCCCTGAAATTAGAATAACCTGACCTGGTGCCAGGTCCATACCACACCAAAGACATAGTGTATGTACCTTTGACCAAAAATCGAGTGTGATTGTGCCAATAATTCAGGAACACCAACAAGATGTAGACTTTAATGCAGATGAACACATTTTTTTCTTCCTGAAAAGTGATGTTCACCGACGCCGAAGGCGGAGGTGAACATCACTTTTCGAGGGTCCGTAAATCTCATGTACACCGACTCAAAAGACAATAATTGTTTTATTATATGACACTTTTTGGCCCCATATTAAACTATTTTTTTTGCCCCATAAAAATATATTTTTTTCAAAATATCCGGCCGAAAAAAAAATGTGTTCACTTATTTTTGGTTTCACACAATTTTCAATAATTATTGAAAAACAATGTTTTTTAAAATATTTTTTTCAAAATATCTGGCCGATTATTTAAAAAAAAAAATGTTTTTTAAATTTTAAAATATTGCTAAGCCGCGGTTTCGTGCTTGGAACCCATAGTTTGTTATAGCTGTGTCAAGAAGGCAAGCGTGTCGAGATTTGAAAAGCAATTTTCGTTATTTTGGCTAATTTTTCGCTCATATTTTGATGAGCGAAGAATATTTATGGAAAAATAAACAATAAAGACTGGTTTTGAGTGTACAATTTGTTACTTGTATTGATCAATTCGGGGTTTTATTGTGTTTAGTGAGGAATACAATTCGCAATCGGTAGACGCTTGCAAAATGCGTCTTCATTGGACGCGAGGCGCCGGAGGGGAATCGCAATTCCTGTATGTCAGACGGCCTTGGCAGGTCATATAATATGTATGACCAGGCAAGCTAGCCAATCAAAAGCCGAGAAACTTATCTGCGGTATGACAAATAATTATGTGAACACTGCCTCGTTACTGTATCCTATACGGCACATTGAGTGGCGAACTCGGCCATCTTTGCGTGTTCAAGCCATCAGCCACTTTCACCTCTTCTGGCGTTTGACACTAAAGTACTATACATTAATAGGTAATATCAAAGATGCACTTAAAACAGAAAATATTGACACTGGCACACCTGAATATCTAATTTCGAAACTTTTAAAAAATAAAATGGCCAATAAGATGTTATATGACATACAAATCGATACAATGCGATTAACTATATTAAAACACACTGTCAAATGGGAAAATGAATTAAATATTCAAAATATTAAATGGAAGAAAATATTTATCTCACCTATCAAACATACTATAAGCACAAAACTGAGAGCATTCCAGTACAAATACCTAATGAGAATAATACCAAATAACTCCTTCCTATTTGTATGTAACTTGAAACCATCAAACTTGTATGAATTTTGTAATATGAACGTAGATTCAAATAAACATATGCCGTGTTTTGGGAATGTCAAACTATCCAAACATTTTGGTCGGAAATATATGAATTATTGAAATCGATTAATTTCATTATCCTTCTAGCAAAATATTTTATATTCAAATGTAAATGTTGCTCAACACTGCCAACACTAAACTCATTCAACATGTATCTACAGAAAACAATCTTAATTGAAGAGACAATTGCGACAATGAAAGATAAACTGTTGCAATTTAATACAAAATGGAATGATTTTCACTTCAACTAACAAAACGTATACCAAAGTACCCACACATAGATATATATACTAGTAATGCCAAAAACGTTCTCTCTTTTTTTTTTGTTGCATTAACCAAGAAACCACCCAAACCCCCGCACCCATGTATACCCACAACACCCATACACATTATCATATAAAAACTCGTTGTTACATGTCACATTATACTAAGACAAAAAAAAAGTTTTTACCTCTATCAATTTTTCAATCATTTTGTACACATAAATTGTAAAATTGTGTATGCACATGTATGTATTATATGTAACAAAGAGAATAAAAAATTGAAATACAAAACAAAAACTGCAAAATATGAAGTAGAACGTAATATGATATAATGTAGTTAATCACATTTAGAAAATCCAGGAGAACAGGGGCCCGTTTCACTAAACTTCTTACGCTACAAACTTTCTTACGTCTACGATACTTTTCGTACGAACATCTTGCGAACTTCTTACGTGCGTTTCACTAGCATGTGCGTACGAAATTTCTTAAGTTCTTAAGAATTCTTCAGTATTGGAAATCCATCAAGCCCTTCGAATGTAAACATCCGGTCCAACTTTGACAACCAGACGACAGCTGTTAAATCAACAGCCGTACTCCAGCAAGTTGAAAACCAGGAAAGTGAATTGGACTGACACTGAGTGTCCCATCCACGGCGTCCAGGGTGTTCGGAATCCTGGCCACACAATAAAAGGCTTTTTTTTACAGTTGGCAAGGTCTTATTCCTCGGTTGGAAAACTGATATTGTCCAGTCGATTATTGATGGCTGAGACAACATCATTAATACACCGAGAAACAGAACTCCTAGAGACACCGTGGATGTCGCCAGCCTCGGTGTAGAACTCACCCTTCGCTAGGTAGCGCAGGGTAACCAATGTCTGCAAAGTTTCAAGTGCTTGAGTCTTTGATGATCTCAAATGTGATTTGCATTTGTTTTAGTTTGTACTGTATACTATACGGGGCATGGAGTTGCCGTATTGGCCATCTTAGTATATGCAATACATATTGTGGCGTTTTAAAAATACAATGTACCACAAATAATTTGACATACCCATAAATACAAGTTTGTGCAACGTCCTATTGGTTGTTTTCATCACACTTATATACAAAGTCTGATTTCCTATTACATTTAGGGGAAGGGGCTAAGTGGCTTTGGTTTGGTATGGACCTGGAACCAGATCGGGTTCTAATTTCAGGGCTGAATGTATATTTGTTTCGATGTAAATATTCCGTTCTGATTTTGGGACGTATTGGCCATCTTAGTATATGCAATACATCTTGTGGCGTTTTACACATACCACAAATAATTTGACATACCCATAAATACAAGTTTGTGCAATGTCCTATTGGTTGTTTCCATCACACTTATATACAAAGTCTGATTTCCTATTACATTTAGGGAAAGGGGCCAAGTGGCTTTGGTTTGGTATGGACCTGGAACCAGATCGGGTTCTAATTTTAGGGCTGAATATATATTTGTTTCGATGTAAATATTCCGTTCTGATTTTGGGACCCCCCCCCCCCTCCCCCCGAAATGCAGCAGGTTGAATACGGGATCGAACCAGTTGGCCAGGCCTTATATGACCTTAAACTGTTGTATAGCTTTCTTGCATAATAGTTATAGCACGATGTTGTCGTATCTGTCTATAATATATTGCACCACATTGTAATACTTTCTGTCATATTATTTGCTGTATGTGTCAAACGGTCGAAGTGATGAAACTGTCAGATGGCTGTACATACAAAGATGGCGGAGATGGCAACTCGATGTACCATATAGTATACAGTAACACAACAAAATGATATGACAACACATTACATACATATTACATGTACTTTTGAAAATATTTGATTCGTGTTTTCATCCATTTCACCCCTACACCACACTACAATTATAGTGAATCACTCCTCCTTAAACCACATTATATCAGGCTGCATTTGCTGGCTAACTGATCAGAAGGTAAAATTATAGTGAGTAACTACTCCATAAGCCACGTTATAGGCTAAGCATATGCTGGCCTAACTGATCAGAGGTACAAGTATAGCGAGTCACTATTATATAAGCCACGTTATATCAGGCTGCATTTGCTGCACTAACTGATCAACAGCTACAAGTATAACGAGTCACTACTCTATAAGCCACGTTATATCTGGGTTGCATTTGCTGGCTAACTGATAAGCAGCTAAAGCTAGATAATCCGGTCTGTCTACGCATTAGGGCCCCTATAAGTGATTTGAGAAACTTACAAAAACTTCCAAAAAATAAACACACGAACAGACAGATGGACAGACCAACACTTAAAAACAAAATAAACAGACGAACGGACGTACGATCAGTAGTGAGGGTAATGTATTACTAAGTAATGCCAAAAATAAACGGACAGGTTTGTGCCTGAACATGAACCACCATTATAAATCACCTCATTCACAGAAAATTGCACAGTGTATCATTTTTACCTGGCAAACCACACAACACATACCATATATACCCACTACTGTACTCTGTTATTTGCTATCAAATCCAGTGACATGTAAGCAGTTACCTGAGTGTATTGTCCCTGGTGTCTACTCATCTAGTATGCGAGTAAATATGGCTTTAAATATGGGTAACGTGTACATTGACAATAGTCTGTGCATCAGATTAAAAAGTTTACACATCAAAATTTATTTTGAGATTGATGGGAGAAATGCTCAGATATTTCATCTTTTGTATAGTTTGCTAGCATAATATTTATAACACGTTGTTATGTATGTCTATGATGTATTGTGCAAAATTGTATTTGGTTTACCGTCATATTATTTGATGTATGTGTCAAACGTACAAAGTGGTGAAAATGCACGATGGCTTGTACATGCAAAGATGGCGGAGATGGCAACACAATGTACCATATAGTATACAATAACAAGACAATATTCACATAATGGTATATTCATATATCACATCACTCTTATGAAGCAATTATCTTTGAAGCCAAGTGTATCTATCTATGATCTACTACCTTAATAGATGTTTGGAGGCCATCTTGGACGTCATTTTGATTGTATTACATTTCACAATTAGGATTATTACGCTTTGTGAGTTATATTTAGTATGTTTCGGCACATTTTTTTCCTGATTGGTTTAGTGTATTTTGCACTAGTTATGATTTTTGTCATTTTGGCGGAAATTTTGGACGCCATCTTGATTCCTGGATTAATATCCAGTGGGATTCATGGGGAGTTTTGATATGTTATTACTGATGATATTTAGTAATTTTCTGAAAAATTCAGCTTTGTTTTATTTTTTTCCGATCTCAACCCTAATACTCTTCGCCTATAGACCACGACCGAATGTCTGTTGCATGCAAGATAGACAACTCTTGCCTCACTTATCTTTTTAGTTATCTCCCTTTGTTTTTTCACAGCTTGATTTCCTGTAAATCCAAAACTTGATTTCTCTTTGAATTTGTTTATGATATTATACACTTGCCATGACCCAAAGGTATCGTGCAAGAATGACAACTCTTACCTTTCTAACATATTAGTTATATCGCTTTGTGTTTAGTGGCTGCCTGTAGGCGGGGAGGATACACATGTTCGCTTGTGGACAAGCGTCAATTTCGAGTCGATTTAGATAATATTGAATTCCATACAGTATGAGTATCACATAATCTCATGGCCCTATTAGGCGAGACACCTCATTCCGCGGACTTTGTGTTTAACCCTTTCAACACCACAGGCCTATAGAGTGGTAAACGTATTGGCAAAAAGTGTAGATCTTATGAGCCAGCTCGTGACGAGTGGAGGACAAGGACAGAATGAATAACTGTATAGTTTGTGACACAACTCCTCTGAAACAGTAGTAGTAAGTGAGTCAAAATGATACCACCTACCGTGATATCATTTATAACCCTCTATAATACCCCCACCACCCCCGAAAAATAAAAAATTGGTTAACGAGGAAAATTGTCTCCCGACAGCAAATTTATGAATTTTTGGAGAAAATAATTTTGAAAAGAGGGAGTCCCAATTATATTGGTAATTGACTTTTGAAAAAATATATTGGTGTCATAAATACATCATGTTTTTTCACGTCCAAATTGAACAGATACATTTCATAGGTTATAATAAAATATTATAACAAAATGGATAATATAATAGAATGGGAATTGGAATTTTTATTTTGTAAGTCTTTGGTGAAAAATATTACTATAAATTGAAAACACTATGCAAAATCGAATACATGAAATATCAGCGTAATTTATTACGCTCCGATAAAAGCGTTGCATTTACAATATTATACCGGCAATTATGTCGCCAGTACAAGGATCAAATTCGTGAAACGAAGCGCGACTAAATAGGATCGGAGAACAACTACAGGAACATCATAAAACGAATTTTATAAAACCGTTTAAATCAACGATTCGTTTACGGATATGCGTTTCTACAATCATATTGTAATGGATTTGAAAATTCTAATTGGAAATTGAACAGAAAAAACGAGTACCAATATTATTAGAGAAAATGGATAATACAATACAATTGGAATTGAAAGTTTTTAATGGCTGTGTTGAAGAAGTTTACGAAGAATACGGGGGTTATAATCCTATATATAAATTCTATAAAATGAGAACATTAGGCGATATCGAATACATGAAATACCAGCGTAATTTATTACACTCCAATAAAAACGTTGCATTTACAATATTATACCGGCAATTATGTCAACTATACAAGAGGCAAATACAAACATTAAGACGGATAATGCGTATCGGATATGAAACTAAGGCGTATTATATAAAACTATTAAAACCCAATGATTCGTTTATGAATGTACATTTCTACGATATCGCTTATAAATTTATGTTGTAATCACAACACCAACCAGACGACAATGTTCCAATTACACGCGTTATGAAAATGTAAATTAGGTGTCCCACCTTACACGTATATTAAGTGTCCATTTATAGAGAGGTTTACACGATTACGTCTTCCGGGATGGAAAATAAACACACTGTAATATATATTACAAACACGGCTATTTATAGCCTTATCGATGGTAATGTAAACGGGCTATCGATTTACACAGGTGGTGTACACAGTTTATAAACACTTAGTGAGGGTTATATAGTTCACAAAATGGTTTAGTTATTTAATTAATTTTAATAAAATTATAAAAATATTTATAATTTAAAGCTGAACACCCCCTATTATATAGAAAACATATTAATTAATATAATAAAATAATTAATTAATAATAAATAACAATTTTTTTTATTTCACCAGCAAAGTTAAGTTTATATACGAGAAATAAACACAGATCAGTGTCGGGACGCCGGCATTAATATCTCAACAGTGAGATAAGTTTCGCCACATGTACTTCACTCTGGCCGCTCTGCACATTATAGCGGATGGAGGTAACGATGAGGTGGGGTCCGCGGCATCGGTCCAATGATGGGGTGTAGGAGATGTGAGTGTAACACACCTCGCTAAGCCGAAAAAATAAAAAAAAATAAAAAAAAATACAAGAAATTTAAGCGAAGGCTTAGCGGGGTGGACCCAGAAGGGTTTTGCTGGCGCGGGTTCGAGCCTCGGTGGAACCTAAAAAAAAAATTTCTTTTTAAATTGTTAATAATTTCCCTAAATTAATTAATAAATTGTTTACTGCACCAATATAATTAATTTTATAATTTTCTTTAAATTAATTATATAATTAATTATTTAATATAAATATTAATTTCCTCCGACTTGATCTCCAAGTTTTGCCCTAAATTTATCCCAATCAGTACACTCAAGCTTTGGCATGGTGGCGCGCGCCTTGATTCTAATATCATTTTTTAATTTTTCATATCTCCCCATTTCTTCCACTACGGATTCAAACTCTAAATTTGATATTTTCTTATCGGCCAACGCTTTGGACACTATAACGTCGATTCTTAGACCTGGCGAGAATGGATATTCTATCATGTTTTCTACATTTTTTCTCGAGTTTTCCACCCCCCGACCTAATTACCATACAAAGTATTCCAGATAAAACGGTAATTCCACTCAAAACCCCTGCAAGTGGAACCGTTACAATTGTAGATAGCGTTGCAGCAGTTCCCGCACCACTCATTACAGATAAACTTGCCAGAACCGTACTAGATGCTTCAGCTATATTCGCCGCGCGCTTATATTTTTTAGCGTTTCTTTTTCTATTTGTATATTCTCTAACTAAAATATCCTGCATAGCGACGATATTATTCAACCTAAAATCTGAACTTCTTTCGTTAATTGTACACAGTGTTGATGGAGTGGTATTGACAATTGGAAGCGGTGATTCGTTCATGATTTTTCAATATATTAGTATTTACAAATTAAGTTCAATTAACAATGAGACAATAGTGGAAGAACTCTCTGGGTCACCGATTTGCGTAACAAAGTTAATAACACTACTTTGGGAAAGTCTAATTCGATCATCACCGGCGAACGCAACAATCGTCGAACTATCTCCAGAGATTTTAGTGACATCCAACCGCACCCACAGGTTTACCACAGCCATTAACAGAGCAGACCGCCATTCGGACAACTTCACCTGCAGTTGTCATAGCGTATCCCCCACATTTATTACTCGCTTTGGCACCGAACGAATATTCATAGCGCCCCTCAACCAATGGGCCCCGCTTCTCAGCCCAAACTGTTACGACACGTTTTGGCGTTTTCATTGTTAGCACTATTCCGGCAAGCGCACTGTTTGCGTTATATGCCTCAGTACGAATCTTATAAGAGGCCTCCTCAAGAGCTTTGGTCGCGGCTATACGATCATGTTTCAGTTTATCGGAAACTTCGGTTATCTTTTCGTCTACTTCGGTAAGTGCCGCTTCTCTGCTGAGAGAGTTCTCTAAGCGCAACGCATCATAAGCCTCCGTAATGGTCGCCTGGTGGCCTTCTAGGGCTTTTTCAACACCAAACCGGGCCTCTTTTTGAAATTCGGTTATTTTTCCGTCTAGTTCAGCAACCGCCGCTTCTCTGATGAGAGAGTCCTCTAAGCGCAACACCCTATAAGCCTCCGTAAGGTCCGCCTGGTGGTCTTCTCAGGCTTTCTCAATACCCGACCGGGCCTCTTTTTGAAATTCGGTTATTTTTCAGTCTAGTTCACCAACCGCCGCTTCTCTGATGAGAGAGTCCTCTGAGCGCAACACCCTATAAACCTCCGTAAGGTCCACCTGGTGGTCTTCTCGGGCTTTCTCAATACCCGTTCGGACCCCCTCAACCCCCAACCGGGCCTCTTTTCGAAATTTGGTTATTTTTTCGTCTAGTTCAGTAAGTGCCGCTTCTCTGTTGAGAGAGTCCTCTGAGCGCAACGCCCCATAAGCCTCCGCAATGGCCTCCTTGTGGTCTTCTCGGACCCCCTCAACCCCCGACCTGGTCTCTTTCAGAAATTCGGCTATTTTCCTGTCTAGTTCAGTAAGTGTCGCTTCTTTGCTGAGAGAGTCCTCTAAGCGCAACGCATCATAAGCCTCCGCAATGGCCTCCGCAAGGTTCACCTGGTGGTCTTCTCGGACTTTATCAATACCCGACCGGGTCTCTTTTCGAAATTTGGTTATTTTCCCGTCTAGTTCGGCAACCGCCGATTCTCTGATGAGAGAGTCCTCTGAGCGCAACACCTCATAAGCCTCCGTAAGGTCCGCCTGGTGGTCTTCTCGGGCTTTCTCAATACCCGACGTGGCCTCTTTTCGAAATTTGGTTATTTTTTTGTCTAGTTCGGTAAGTGCCGCATCTCTGATGAGAGAGTCCTCTAAGCGCAACATATCATAACCCTCCGTAAGGGCCGCCTGGTGGTCTTCTCGGACTTTATCAATATCCGACCTGCTCTCTTTTTGAAATTTGGTTATTTTCCCGTCTAGTTCGGTAAGTGTCGCTTCACCGATTAGAGAGTCCTCTAAGCGCAATGCATCATAAGCCTCCGTAAGGTCCGCCTGATGGTCTTCTCGGACTTTATCAATCCCCAACCGGGCCTCTTTTCGAAATTTGGTTATTTTTTCACCTAGTTCGTTTAGTTCCGTATGCGTTTCTTCACGACTTTGTGTATTCACAGCTAGGGCATATTCTCTAAGTTGTGATAGTAGACTCTTGTGAATCTCGTCCGTGGCCACCGATATAGTTCTATTGATCAAGGCCTTTGTTTTTTGGGTAGTTGAAAAGTCGCCCTCTGTCGGGATGAATCCCCCTTCTGTCGGTTTCAAATTCTTTGAATTTGTCACCCAATCGGAAGAACTACCTGGTCCGTATATACTCATTTTCAATAATGTTGATAATATATAGAGGATATTCCATCGTACATTTTGAATAGCGGGAAATAATACACGAGTGTGCGTCGGCTTCCGCGTAAGCAACGAGTGAGCGTAGCGAACGAGTTGCTTGCACGGACGCCGACGGACACGAGTGTATTATTTCCGCTATTCAAACATGTACGATGGAATATCCTATTTATTACACGTCCACGGCGGATACATATGCACATTTAGTCTATTTTTATACCCACTTTTTTTGTAAAAAAAAACGGGTATATTGTTTTCGTCACGGGTGTCCGTCCGTCCGTACGTCCGTACGTCCGTACGTCCGTCCGTACGTCCGTCACGTTTCTTGTAACTCGAAAAACTTTTTCACCTTCATACCTACGCGCCTGATATTTGGTATGTAGCTTCGTTATCATGTGCAGATGCGCAAAGTGAATTTGGATTTTTGATCCGACCCTCCATCATGGATTATCTCCCCCTTTCGGACTCAGAATTTCCCATTTTTTCCTCGTAACTCGAAAAACTTTTTCACCTTCATACCTACGCGCCTCATATTTGCTATGTAGCTTCGTTATCATGTGCAGATGCGCAAAGTGAATTTGGATTTTTGATACGACCCTCCATCATGGATTATCTCCCCCTTTCGGACTCAGAATTTCCCATTTTTTCCTGGTAACTCGAAAAACTTTTTCACCTTCATACCTACGCGCCTCATATTTGCTATGTAGCTTCGTTATCATGTGCAGATGCGCAAAGTGATTCGGATTTTTCATCCGACCTCCATCATGGATTATCTCCCCCTTTCGGACTCAGAATTTCCCATTTTTTCCTTGTAACTCGAAAAAACTTTTTCACCTTCATACCTACGCGCCTCATATTTGGTATGTACCTTCGTTATCATTGTGCAGATGCGCATAAGTGAATTTGGATTTTTCATCCGACCCTCCATCATGGATTATCTCCCCCTTTCGAACTCAGAATTTCCCATTTTTTCCTCGTAACTCGAAAAACTTTTTCACCTTCATACCTACGCGCCTCATATTTGGTATGTACCTTCGTTATCATGTGCAGATGCGCAAAGTGAATTTGGATTTTTCATCCGACCCTCCATCATGGATTACCTCCCCCTTTCGGACTTAGCATTTGGGGAAAGTGGGTATATTGCGATGGCGCGCCATCGACTTTTTCTAGTTTGAGATTATAGTCAATTAATTGTGATGTGCGTATGAATAGTTATACAATGACGTGTTTTCCCGCGTTTTGACGTTACGTTGTGTGACGTCAAATGTGACGTCATGTAAACTTTTTGAAATCCAAATTACGCAGCTGTTTCTAAGAACCAGATATATTTGAGTACATGTTTGGAATGTGTTCAATCACATTAACATTCTAGATTAGTCGAGACCCTTTCCAAATTTTCAAAAACGTTGTTTTGACTGTAATAAAAATTGAACATTTTGCATGGTAGCTCGTGGTTTCCAAGAAAACAGGCGCGTAATTACGGGTGTTCTCTTCACGGTGTATTATTTGTAAGGAGTTGATTATGGCTTTTCTCTCACAGCGAAACCCGTGCAAATAATTTGCAAGAGTGTAATAAATATATATAAATTACGAACATGCGTTTAATTCTAAATACTTTTCTTAAAATTAATTAATTTGAAATTTCTAGGACGACCGAAATCGGGTAATCGTTCTTCAACTCTCGCCCTTTATCATCAAGAATAGAAATCTTCAACTCGTGGATGTGTCCCGATTCCAAAACTTTCATCTCGGGGTGTGGGAAGTCTAAGGTCAGGGTCTCACCAAAGAAACAGTCGCTGGCGGGCACGGTTTTCAGTAATGTGCTGGGCGTGCCGTCTACCGTGTTGTACGATGTGTTCACCCGATCCAGGTGCACCCCGAGAGTTTTTGTGAAGGCGAAGTTCACCGGGGTATCGCCGCGGTGCTCGCCCACAGTTGTCGATTGATTTTTGAAGTTCACAACTCCCTTTTTGAACATTAGTGATAGTAGCAAACATAATAATATCTTTCAATGGATACAAAAGCATTTAGCTTTAACTATAATGCAAAGTACGCGGTCGGTGGTAAATACACGCAAAAAGACGTTGTTAACCGCCTTGTACACCCAACCGTAACGGTTAGACCGGACAGTGGCTTTGCCACCAATTATCCTAACACGTTTGAGAAATATGTAGTTCCAAAGACTACTAGTCAAGATGTAATACTAAGATCGGATTTTTCCCATATCGAGGGCTCAGCGCAAGACTAGTCCAACTAGGTTTTTGCAAATTTTTCAGGAGAGGCAAAAAACTGATTATTTTCATAAATAATGGGACTACAAATGTGAAAATTTAAAGTGTTAGTGAAAAATGTATAAGAAACTGGAATATCAACTTTTAAAGAAAAACAATTAATTCAAAATATGTTTTTGATGAGTTAGACTACTTTTGCGCTGAGTTTGTTGGCGCAAAACTAGTCCAACTCTAGTTAGACTTCTTTTGCACTGAAATTTTCAGCGCAACACTAGTCTATCTCAAGTTGGACTAGTCTTGCACCAAAAATATTGCTGAAATACACAGCAATGGATTGAGATAGACTACTATTGCAGAGAAATATAATCATTATCTAAGCTGGCAATCATTTTTCTGAGACAGCAGTACAATATGACATTTTTTGTTGTATCAAACTGCAAATAGCAATTAAAACACTTTTTTTACCGGGACAATTGCTGATTAAGTTAAAATATAAGATTATATAAGATATAACTATGTTGGTACAGCACTGCAAGCAATCAACAACTCAAATATTACTACATATTTTATTCATTTACTAAACAATGATATAAAAATACAAAATGTTTACAACAATTAATAATGTATGTTTTCAATTATGATAATAAGACAGTGTCCCAGCCTGGATACTCTGGGATAGCCAGACAAGAATGATTATACACTAGGATAGGATCAGGACCCCTTGTGCTACCCAGAAGTATGCCGGACAGGACTCCCTCATGTAAGGGCATACAATTCTCGAATGGGCTGTCGGACAGGACTTTCTCGTTCAAAGTAGAGTACTACCCTGGTTTTTACTGTACAAGACTACTCTGGTATCTAGGGCAGACATGACTCTTATAATGGGTAATTGTCATTCAATCGATTGTAGCTTAGTCTGAATCACTATCAGAGGCTGATCTGTGTCGCAGCGACCGATAAAAATTGTGGTGAACTTTTGGAATTACATTTGTTGAACATAACTGAACCAGTGCCTTGTATTTGGCTGCGGTCAGCTTTCGGGGTTGGCTCTCAGAATACAATTTCTTGAGCGGTTGTGAAATGAATACCCTGTTTTTTAGACCGGCCTGCCCTTGCACTAGATCGTTTGTTTGAGACCAAGATTTGCTGTTGCTGACGTAAAGTCATTGTACGTTAGTTTAACAATTTCCTTGTTTTCATCAAAGGACACAGTTTTTATCTTCATCCACCTTACTTTCTGGCCATCTAAATCAAAATCAAAATAAATTTGGTACGTCTTGAGAGAGCTCTTTGAAGTCGAAAAAGTCTTGGGAATCTAGCTCTTCTACTTGGTAAGGATTCATTTTTCGGGCATCTCTGACTGTGGAAGCCCACTGCGCAGTTGTGTAAATAGATTTTCCGCGGCTGGCATTCTCGATTGCTGCATGAATGGAATCGTTTTCATTTTGGGTATGTCCTCTCTCCAGAAATTTGTGCGCGAGTTTTGTAAAGCCAAGTTCTTGTTTTGCGAAGCACAGCATTGTCATGAAAAATCTATTTCGATTTTGACCCCCACAATTGTCTGAAAAGAGTGTGACCTCACTTTTGCCTAAGTCTGCCTGCTTTTGGAGATACTTGTAGACGCAGGTAGCAACTTCAGATGCCCCGCGTCCAGCTATGGATTCATTCCATATACAGCAATGTCCTGCCTTGGTACCTAGATCATATACTGAAAGGTTGAAGGAGCAAAGTTTCCTACTGTAATACAGCACAGATTCTGTGGGGTGTAAGTAAAATTTGTTGAAGATCAAAACATGCTGCTGAACACTTGGGGTCTGATTGAGCTTTTAGTTTGTCTTCTTCTTTTGTTTCGCGTCCAAGTTTCTTATTTTTTATATAGTTATCATACTCATCTAGCATATTGCTTCTTTCAGCTTCAGATGCATTTTCATACCTTGCACAAAAGTCACACCTATCTTTGGTTGGCGAATGGATACCTATATTGAAAGATGTATCAAAAATATGCCTGTAATAGTGTATAGAGACAGGCTGAAAATCTTGTTCATCACAATGAGTTTTGTACAGGTTATACATTTTTGGTACACTGAGTCCTGGCTCCAAGTATTCCTTTGATGTGTCTTTACGACAATAATGGGATTCAACACGTGGGAAACTGTTTATGAGATTTTTAACTTGATTGATTTGAACTTCAGGCACTTTGTTGTGTCTTTGATCATGTTTACCTCTTTTGTCAGGTGAAACAATACCAGACAAATTGTTTTCCTTGTTTATTCCTTTCTTCAAAGAAGTGTCAACCATCTGGTGACTTATATCCAAAGTAGAGAGAAAAAATGTTTTACACACTTTGATATAGATCCCATCTACCTTAAATTGCCAGTTTCTCGAGTTCTTGCGCTTGGGCGAAGTGCAACTTGTTGACATCTTTTTAGGTGTAGAATTTACCCAGTTTGAGAGATGGTCTCTCTGCCTATTGATATCACCGAGATTCCAAAAATCATGGAATATCTTTTGTCGTTCATCTTCATTCAATTTCTCATGACATTTGTAACGGCATGCTTGGCCACAACCTTTCCCCAATACCCTAGCTCGCTTTGCCTTGTTGCCTGTACCTGTGTACGTATGGCCAGAGTTCCGCGATTGCCTTGCTATATTTCGCTTCCAAGTTTCCTCATTGCGGGTTCTCTTCCTACCTCTTTGTCTAGGGATTTCTACAGGGGGGTTTTCCAGTTGGTCAGGCTCTTCACTATTGTCCTGAGGCTGATTAGTTTGATCAGCTTCACACTGTGATGAGGCTGACACGGTTACATCATCGGAGTTTACAATATTATCTGTTACAGCATCATTACGGATAAATGAATTGGGTTGTAGGACCCGTGTTGAAGGAGTACTATTTCTTCTCCTTTTGATGGAGGACATTTTTCTGTCTTTTATAATACTTAAAGGAACATCGTCCTCCGAGTCAAATCCACCCAAAAGATCGATTGAAATATCTGTTTCGTCAATAAGCCCATCGAGTATGACTTTATCGACAAATGAATCATTAAATTCTAGTCTAGGTGGGGTACAACACTGGGTACTACTCTGAGATGTGCCGGTCGGGACTCTGTTCAAATGGAGTACTATGTTGGGTTATGCGGGACAGGGCTTCATCATCCATCGATGCCGTAGCCTGGGTAATCAGAGATGACGCAATCATGACACCCTTGTGCAACGGGGTACTATGCTTGGATGGGCCAGACAGGACACTCTCACCCATTGGCGTGCTACCCTGGCTAACGTGAGATGGACTAGACATGACCCCCTCACCCATTGGCGTGCTGCCCTGGGTAACGCGAGATGGAATGGACCTGACCCCCTCACCCATTGGCGTGCTACCCTGGGTAACGCGAGATGGACTGGACATGACCCCCTCACCCATTTGCGTGCTACCCTGGGTAACGCAAGATGGACTGGACATGACCCCCTCACCCATTGGCGTGCTACCTTGGCTAACGTGAGATGGACTAGACATGACCCCCTCACCCATTGGCGTGCTACCCTGGGTAACGCGAGATGGACTGGACATGACCCCCTCACCCATTGGTGTGCTACCCTGGGTAACGCGAGATGGACTGGACATGACCCCCTCACCCATTGGCGTGCTACCTTGGGTAACGCGAGATGGACTAGGCGGGCGGGCGGGCGGCGTCCATAATCAATGTTAAGTTTTTGTGTTTGAGTCCATTTCTTTGTTACTGTACCACCTAGGACCACCAAACTTTCACAGCTTCATAATCAAGGGGTGCCCACCACATATCACTATCCAACATGTTACTTTTTTTTTAACTTCACCCATTTTTTCCGCGCAGTCGACTTAGCCATTTTCAATGTTAACTTTTCGCGTTTACAATGTTAAGTTTTCGTGTTTAAGTCCATTTCTTTGGTACTGTACCACCTAGGACCACCAAACTTTCACAGCTTCATAACCAAGGGGTGCCTACCACATACAACTATCCAATATGTGACCATTTTTTTACCTTCACCTATTATTTCTACGTAATTGACTTACCCATTTTCAACGTTAACTTTTTAACGTACGTCTGGTTAAATTTTTTGGTTAAAACTTTTTCGTTATACTATATCTCTGCAACTGCTTCCCCCATTACCTTGAAACTTCACATGGGTGTTTATCATCGTCCATATTTTCATTCTAACCCCCAACCGTGCGGCCCCTGTGATCAATGTCAAGGTCAAATTACTTTGAATTTATTTGTTAAAGTTTTTTCGTGTACTATATCTCTGCAACTGCTTCACCCATTACCTTGACACTTCACATGGGTGTTTATCATCATTGTCGCACCCGCTTGCGGAAAGCGCGATATCGTCGGCATTTTGGCATACGTCCGTCCGTCCGTCCGTCCGAGTGTCCGGTTGAAGTTTTTTCGTTAAAGTTTTTCCATCTACTATATCTATTTTTTTAGTGTCCATGCCTCGCCCCAATGCGCGACATGCAGGCCACGGCCATCTAGTCTACAAAAAGTGGGTATAATTATGTTATCCAAGTGTCCATGCTTGGAAAAAACCTGGCCTTCGTGGCTTTGCCTCGTTTTTATTGATAAACTTGTTACTTACCCTTGAAAAGTGTCTGCTAATAAAATTTAACAGCATGACATTTGCCACCATGTTGTCACCAAACTAGTCATAAAGTTCACACCAGATGTGCAACTGGCATTAGATTCAAACCAGATGTGACACAGCAGCTACACATGCACCTCTCAGGGCATTTTAAAGTACTACCAGTAATTATTATAAGATGTTTCTGGAATGACATGAATACTTTAATAAAAGTATAAAATATTGATTTTCATAATTTTACTAAAAATATAATTATTTGAAAACATGGCAGATTATTGGGAATATTTGCTCGGAATATTTTTGTTCTGCTCAAAAGTGAATCTATATTTTAACCACAAAATTAAACAATAATGCATTAAGCTTTATTCTTTGAAATGATAGTTATTGCTATTATTCTGAATAACTAATTTCAGTGCAAAACTAGTCCAACTAAAGTTAGCATAGTATTGCGCTAACGATAATGGTCAACAAATTGGATATGTCAGTGCAATACTAGTCCAACTCAAGTTAGCATAGTATTGCGCCAACGATAATGGTCAAAATGAGTTAGACTACTTTGTTTCCGACTAATTAAAGTACTAATTAATTAGCGTTGGCAACTAATTTTTTCACAGAACGTGTATTTCAACCTAATTATCATAATTATGTAAAAAAACGATTTTCTGAAAAAATGAAGTTAGACTAGTTTTGCGCCAAGTCCTCGATATGAACTTCTGGTAGAACCAACTAAATTTCGCTGTATGGTGCGCAACGGCCGGATGTGGAGTTTCGCATCAAGACCATCTGACATCCAAGAATGTCATGCTCCGAAGTGTCTACAACTTTCACGTGTATTACACCATTAGGAGGATTCTCAAAGAACTAGGTATTCCACTACCTCAAGACAACGGGTGGGATCCCATTTCAAGCGCATACGACCGTAAGGCGTTCGAAAGATTGTGTAACGAATTTGGGGTACCAAAAGACGCGGACTGGAGACAGAAAGTATACACCCCAACCAACAGTTTAGGGTTAGTTCACCTTAAAGGCTTAGCTAGTGGTGGGCATCTTGATAAAGTTCCCGCATATTTCTCAGGGTTGTGGAGCGCTCGCGGAGCTACCTCACCACCAGTTAGAAAAATGGCAACATGGACTAAATATAATTATAAATTGAATAAGATGACGTTCGGCGATGAAGTGCTTGGAATTGGGGCTTGCGTGTAAAGACGGTTATTGTCATTGGCTACCTACTAAAGTAGCCCACGTGGAATACCTAGACCTGGGTGATACTCACAGATGCGAAATGCTTGGACCACATTTATGTTAGATGAAAGCACTGGATTTACGCAGGGTGGGGTTATTCGTCTCAACGAATCCATTCGCATATACGTGTGGACAATCCTCGCCTCACAGAAGCAAACGCGCTGTGCTATACTGGGTACGGGAACGGCCTTTGACGCACAAAAACAGTTCTTGGCACTTGTCGAGGACGCCATCTCAGCTAAGGTGGACCTCCAGAAGGCGATCCAGAATTATCAAGACGTTTTGCAGACTGCCCGCACCCCGGTAGACTACGCATTTGGAATAGGTCTTTATATGGCGCCGAGCAATATGATACTACGAGACGACCCGGTTGACGGTTACAATAATCAGATCGTAGTCGCAACCACCAATCAAAAAATCGGCCGCAACGGGAACGTGAACACGGGTATCATCAAGCTCCCACCCAAGATGATTGGGAGCGGAGTTGTAAGTGGAACCGATTTCATAAAACGCCCAAAACACAAAATGGATACACCTCCCTCAACACAATACCCCCAATTCGTAAATTGGATGCACCATCGAGTTCCCCAAATCCAATCATCAACAATGTTGAAACACCAATCGAGATTGGAAGCACAACACACGAGGAGGAGAAATTAGGGCTCGTCGTCGCCCTCGTGGCGATCGGATTATTTACGGTTTGGTTTTAGGAACTCTCTGGCGAAGAATAGTAGGAGACCGGCGATTGCCACGATTAAAGCCCAGGTATTTTTGGCTAGCCATCCGGCCGTTTTTGATAATATAGATAGCAAGTAAGAAACGATACTTCCGATCAGTCCAGGTAGTGTGGCAGCCGCCTTTTCGGCTAATTTAGCCAGGAGACTGGCGAGGGCTTTTAGTTGTTTTTTTTACCCACTCCTTGGCTCTGCCGGATGGCGCGGGTGGTGGTGTGGGAGTGCTGGCGTGGGTGGTGGCGCCCCGCACCACCAGTGAAAGCTAGAACTATGGTTGATATAGTCATGCTGATAGCAACGAGGATGCTTGCTATCGTGATGCCCTGTTCTCTGAACAGAGTGCGAAGACGCTCACCGAGTGTCGTCTCCTCGTGCAGAACCCTCGAGATTGTTTCGCGGATCCGACTTATTTGGGTGCGGAGAGCCTCACGGTTAGTCGAGGCGGCCTCCAAACGAGTTTCTCTTTGATCCCGCAACGACCGCAGGCGTTCGGTGATCCGCTCGGTAGATTCTCTATCGTCACCAGCTTCCTCCAGTTTTCTTTCTTCTAGCGCGATATGTTCATCCAGCGACGAGAGTTTGGCGAGGTTACAGACCAGTTCGCCCCGGACCGTTTGCATAACCTTATCGAGTCCCCGGAGTTCGCGAAGAGGTAACGGTGGGTCATCGTTAGACCCTTGTTCGAGGTTGAGTATTTCGTTTTCGCTGAACGTGGTCTCCACCGCGTTAATAACGTCGGTGGCCACTTGAGGGACCTCGCTGAGCTCGCTGAGCTCGCTGAGCTCGCTGAGCTCGCTCAGCTCGATAGAAACTGTCGAGTCGGCCATCTTATCTTTTAGGTTGTTTACGGCCCTTATAGCTGCGGCCCTCAAAACAATCTTCTTATTCTTCTTCCAATCCGTGAATCCTAGTTCGTTCTTTACGATTTGGCCACCGCCCCGGTTTCCTGCAATAGTGCTCAGCGCTAGGGGTTTACCGGTCCTCATGTTGACTATTGGGATATCTGATGATTTTAGTCGCAACCTACCTTTCAGATCCAATTCGAATTTGGAGTAGTCGCGACCGACAGATGGGACCAGATCTTTTTTTGCCAAACTGTTGTAGTAGTCGTCTACGGCTCCCTCGAGTAATTCCCGACTTTGACCAACGCTGCTGGTAGCGCCACCTAATCCCCCCAATTGCGATTGGATTGGAACTGGAGGCTGTATCAAGGGCGTTTCGTCATTATAATCATCTATATGTCATCATCATCCGCATCGAGGTAATCGTCTCTGCCGATTTCATACATGTCATTATCGTAATCAGCCATATCTATAATTTCTTAAAATAAATTATGTATTAAAGACAGAACCATACGGGTTTAATATAGTTTCACTAAATTATGTCTTTGAGTCAATACGGTCGCAAACTCAATCCATACCACAGACAGCGTGAGCCCCTCGGGGCAAAAGGCGTGAGACAGAGTGTCCGCTTCCCCAACCTCGGAGCTAACGACGTCATTGTGCCGGGGACTGTTCGCCTCGCTTTCACTATTTCGCTGACGTCGACGGACGAGAACCGAACCGTCGTTCAGAACCTGGGTCGCGCCATAGTCAAGAAGACCATGATAAAGATTTCTGGTAATGAGGTGATGTCGATCGATGACAGCGACGTCTACCATTGTTATCAGGACCTATGAATGACGGCACAAGAACGCGAAAACGCTGTCTATCAGGGTATTGACACCAGCAAAAATAAGAACGTAACCAAACTTAGAATCGGGTCTGCTAACAAGGCAGATAACAACGCGAGCGACAATGCGGTCGCGGGCGCTTACGGCAACCGTTTCTACATCCCGCTCGACTTTGAGTTGCTGGAGAGTCACATGCCCTACTATCAGAGCGCTTTGGCTGACCGTATCGAATACGAACTAACGTTCAACGACTACGGCCGAGTTCTCATAGCCAGCGACATGTTATCGACGTATACGATCGATAATGTTTCGCTGGAGTACGACATGGTCACGATGCCCGAACTAGCGCGATTGATCAGAACCCAGTACGCCGGGTGCGTTGCCATACTTTACGACCGAGTTCTTCGCCATCGCAAGATGACGAAAGACAAAGGTGACACATTGTGGAATATTAATGTCAACGTACCCGCCCGCTCGATGAAAGGTATACTGATGTTGTTCGAGGATGCTCGGTTCGCGTTCGGTGCTAGAAAAACCGACAAATTCTATAACCCCAAAATCACGACGGTAGAGGTGACGATCGAGGGAGTACCCAATCAACTCTACAGCGCAGGTCTTCGCGCGCACCAACAGTGGGACGAAGTAAGAAAGCAGTTTGCTGCCGGCTCTAAGTGCTCTCCGGAGGTTGCAGCAGTTGCCAAAGACCTGCATCTCTCGGCCGTCTCCCTCGCGGAGTTCCTGAATACCAAATACGTGTTATGGCTAGACATGCGAGCCAGCGACGACGACCAAATACACGGCAGCGGACGCCAAGTTGAGAACGCTAGCGAGGGTGTGACGATCCAGATAACCAAAGAGGCGGACGGAGCCGGGCCATTGAACATGTACTTATATATAATTACAGACGCACAACTCAACATCGAAGATGGCCGATACGTCTCAGCACTCTACTGATTTAATTAATTTTAAGAAAATTAGCAATCATTCTAACGATTTATTAATTAATAAATTTGAAAAAATTAAGAAAATTAACAATCAATACCAATTCACGATTGGAGATGCCCACTCTGCCATAATATGTGGGCAGACAGGATGTGGAAAAACGGTTTTCATCCTAGACTTGCTCGAGGGCTCCTACCGCGATGCCTTTCGTCATATTGTGATCCTGTGTCCCACTGTGCGGCACAACGATACTTATCAGCGGCGCCCGTGGATATGGACCAACCAACCCTGAGGTATACGTTATTGACCCCGGTGATAGGCTTCACGATTGGTTGGTTGCGTGGTATACCAAAAATTCCAGGGTGAGCCCACCCTATACGTGATTGATGATTGCTCAGCCAAGGTGGCGATGACAAAAAAGAAGGACATGCTCTCCGAGCTCGCATTTTCTGGCCGCCATGCTAGTCAAAGCGTATGGATATCCACTCAAAAGTACAACGCCGTCCTCAAGGATCTGCGCGAGCAAACGAAATGGGTCGCCCTCTTTCACTGCAAGGACCGAGACTCATTCGATGACTGTCTTCGAGAGAATGACGTTATCCCAACGCGCGAGGAGCGCCTGGAGGTTCGACAGATGCTTTCGGAAACTAAGCACGCCAAGCTTTTGCTAAAGACTGATCAACCAACTGCTTACGAAGTTATCAATTAATTTTATAATTAATTAGCAATTACTTAACGCTCGTTAGTAATTGCCGAGTAAATGCTTAACAATTAATTTAAGAAAATTAGTAATTACTGAACAATGCTGAACAATGCTGAACAAATGCTTAACAAATGTTGAACAAATGCTGAACAATGGTTAACAATGTTAACAATTTGGTGCTCCGCTGCGAGCTTTGTTGCGAGCATAATGGTGATCATAAGTATCGGGTGGTGCGCTTGGCAATATGTTAAAGTGATGAGAGTTGTTAGAATAGTTAAATTAATTTTAAGAAAAATGAACTGCGACGAACTTCTCGATCACCTAATAGAAGAAACCTCAACTCCGACTGCCAACATCCTGAAAGATAATGATCCGACAGAGCAATCGGAATCAACTCCAACGGGGGTTGGTATTGGGTTGAGTGCAACGACTCAGAATGAAAATGAAAATGCAGCGCGACGAGAGCGGCTAGCTGCGCTGGTTGCTGGGGGACAATCGGAGCATTATCTCGGTAGGCGTCTCTCAGTTTTTCAGGTGGATAAGATGTCAGATGCGGAGATCGATAAAATGTATGCGCGATACGAATCTAGGTTAGGTGCGGAGATGACAAAAACTCTCGGATCGGCGGCTATTCATTTGTACGCAACCGCCGTTAGTATACTTCTCCCTATACCAAACACCGCGGGATTGATTGACGATCTAGAGACTGACCCTTTTATAGGTCACACTCTTTAGAACAGCCTGCTGCTCAATTTATCACAAGTTTGGAATGTACTTAGCTCCGCTGACAACCGCGTTGACCACGGGTAAACACTGTCAATTTGGACATATATGCCCACGAACTATAAGCCTAATATTAATATCATAAATGATGACACAAGACACACCCAAGAGAGTGACGGAGTTGAACCCGATTGCTCCAACACAATCGAACCCGAGTGTTACTCCGCCACTGGATGACATACC
>CM055269.1:30572450-30951291 GCA_029237695.1 Conchocele bisecta | reverse complement strand
CAGCTCGGGCAAATTGTCGCTACAGAGTATAAAAGCCTGTACACAACGTTGTGACTTAACGTAAATATATACATGTACTACTCTGATGATGCAATGTGGATATAAACTTCATTTCACTTAAAACGATCAAATACCTTTACTTTGGAGAAAACAATTGTAATTACTAAAATCGAGAGCTACCAAATTTGAAATTTGTTTTGAGAGGGCAGCAGGTTGGGAGCATATGTGAAGGGTAATTTTTAACTATTTCTCCCCTAAGTAACTGGAATGAATTTTGATATGTTAATTTTGCAACCAATCTGACCGTCACAAGATGATTTTCAGACTAGTCCATTTATGAAAAGGGGGTGTTTTTGTTCTCAAAGATATGAAAATTACTTTCAAAAAGTGCAGATCCTGATGAGACGGCTCGTCACGAGCCGGCTCATCTGGATCTACACGTTTTTCCAATACCACTACAGGCCTGTGGTGTTGAAAGGGTCAACGATGAGGTTCATCCTTATCGTAATCACGATATCCCTGGCTTGTTCAGGTACATTTTTGGCTTTTTCTATGTGAGAGTCTAGTCCGGTTATATCCATTATAAGAGTAGAACAAGTACTAATCGTATTACTGTCAGGAGGCGAGGCTAAGTTACTGGTGTGGTGAGGACCAGCGGGCCGTTTCACTAAACTTTGTACGACTAAAATATTTGTAAGTGCAAATTTAGGATAGTCTCGAAATTTCAATTTATGGATTTACATTTATTGAACATAGGATAAATGTAAATCCAATAATTGTTTACGATAAATGTAAATCCAATAATTGTTTACAAGAAAACATTGTTAATGGGAAATTTACAGACTACCATAATTGTGCACTTACGAACCATTTAGTCTTACAAAGTTTAGTGAAACGGATATCGGGTTATTTTAATTTCAGTGCTGAATATACATGTTTGTTGCATACATAGACTTTCACAGTGTAATAACACGGTGTAATAAAAATCATGATACACTAGTGTAATAAACATGCAAATGAGGCCAGTACAGAAAACACGGATCAGGATCTGCACTTTTTATACGTTATTATGTTTTACCGCGTGGCGGGCGGGCGGGCGGCGGACAGAAAAACTGCACAGTTTGTGTACACAACTCCTCTGAAACCGTTCAGTCGACCGATCTGAAACTATACACACGTCTTCTACACATATTGAAGATGTGCACATTGGTGTTTTTATGCCTAAAAAATATCACTTTTTTAACGTAGCCATTTTTTTTACATTTTTGTATACAATTCTAAATAGGGTAAAGAGTTTGTGTACACAACTCCTCTTAACCATTCAGTCAATCAAGTGGGTTTTTTTTAACCAAAATATCATCTTTTTAACTTTTAACTTCTACATTTTTGTATCCAGTTCTATATAATTTCTACTTTACACATCTCAGATTCTCTACCTAAATTAGTATACCTGTTTAGCACAACGAGAGGAAGAGTAGAAGACTCGGACCTGGGACACACACAAAAAATGTCCATTAAAAAAAATTTCATTACCCCACCCACTTGATCTCGTACTGTACTATATATAGTAAACAGTACAGTACAAGACCAGGGGCCCGTTTCACTAAACTTCTTACGACTAAAATTTAAGATCGTCTGTCAATGTCAATTTATGGATTTACATTTATTGAGCATAGGCTGCATATGCAGCCTATGCTCAATAAATGTAAATCCAATAATTATTTACAAGAAAACGTTGTTAATGTGAAATTTACAGACTATCATAATTTTGCACTTACAAACATTTTAGTGGGTGGGTGGGGTAATGGAAAGGGATTTTTTTAATGGGCATTTTTATTTGGCGTCGCATAGCCGATTTCACCAAAATTGCAAAGCATACTTATCTAGCAGTGTATTTTCAGGGAGTAATCATTTATTTTTCCCGAAATGCATTATTTCGTATAGAACTCATGACTGCATATATTTGATGATTAAAAGTATGTAGAATTATTATACTGAATTTGGCTGTGATGATGTAATAAATTCAGTATAATAAAAATTAATACACGTATCCTTAAATTGAAAATTTCTCCCTCAAAGTGAACTTAGCAAGATAAGTATACTTTGCAATTTTTATGAAATCTTTATGAAATGGGCTACAGGGGTCCGTTTCACTAAACTTTGTACGACTAAAATGTTTGTAAGTGCAAATTTAGGATCGCCTGGAAATTTCAATTGAATGATTTACATTTATTGAGCATAGGCTGCATCTGCTCAATAAATGTAAATTCAATAATTGTTTACAAGAAAACATTGTTAATGTGAAATTTACAGACTATCATAATTTTGCACTTGCAAACGTTTTAGCCGCAAGAAGTTTATTGAAACGGGCCCCTGGTTTGGCCCTTGTTGGCTTTCTTGTACAAGAGTTGAATCCGGTTATACATTTAAGATTAGTACATTTGTTTAGTAATTATATCACTTTTAGGGAGTGGAGCCAAGTGACTTGTGTGGTAAGGACCCGTCACCAGTTAAAGGTACATTCCCACTCAGTAGGCACACAATGTTCGTTATAGGAATTAAATAAGTGTATAATTGTGTCACTATTCCGCAAGTTCTAAAAATTACGAGTGACCGCTATACAGATAAAATCATTTAGTAATATTTATTTTACTGATAGCGACTCGCGGTGGTTTCGGGTTATTTTAATATGCAAATGAGGCATGCTATTTTTTTATAATTTATAATAATTAAATGCTTCACCTGAACAAATAATATTTTCGACAGATTATAAAGTATGATTATTGCACATCAAAAAATAAATACAGAAAATATATACAGATAATAAATAGTAATGTCCGTTAACATTTTAAGGAAACGTGGTTATTGCCCCTGATATCAGTGTGGAAATTTACGTTGATATAAAATATATAATGCCAATCAATACGTGGGATAATGGTGAATGTGTTATTTTGCCGGAAAATGAAATAGATTTGTATATTTGTTTGTTCAGTAGATATGACATTTTCCAGCAAAATAACACATTCACCATTATCCCACGTATTGATTGGCATTATACATTTTATAAATATACAAATCTATCTGTCTCCCTATATTGTAACCTACCGAGTGGGCATGTACCTTTAACGATCGGGATTCATTCTTTCCGGAGACCTGGTTTGGCCCTCAGATACCACTTTACTGTATGTAAGCTGTACGGGCCTGTATGAGACACCCACAAGATGGCGGATGGTAAAAAACGTGAAAGGTAAGTGCTTCAATTTTTACTGTTTTCCCCTTTAAAACTAGCAAAAATCAGAAACTAAACGTGGTAATCCTGTGTATAAATGTTGTCTTAACCCTCGGTTGCTCTTGTCAGGGTCCATCTCCCGCTAACATAAGCAGGAATGACCAAAAAACGTGAACATTTTGAAAATGAATCTAGAGAACGGTCTTTACCAAGCTCGCATACGGTCATTTCTGCATGAATTTGGAATCTGTCGCTTGATATTGCATCATTGATTGATGCTCTTTCCGAATATGTGTCGCTTCATTTTCAAAATGTTCACATTTTTTGGTCGCTCCTGCTTATATTAGCGAGAGATGGACCCTGACAAGAGCAACATAGTCGAGACAACATTTATACACAGGATTACAGTAAAAATTGAAGTCTGCCATCTTGTGGGTGTCTTGTCATACCGGCCCGTACAGCTTACAGTACAGTGGGTACGTTTTTGGCATTCTTGTATGTGAGGGTTATACCCCATACAAGTAATATGATTATTCCTAATCCTATTACTTTTAGTGGAAGGGGCCAAGTGACTTTGATGTGGTATGAACGTGGCACCAGGTCGGGTTATTCTAATTTCAAGGCTGAATATATATTTATTTCGATGTAAATATTCTGTTCGGATTTTGAAATTTTCCCCCAGTGCAGCAGATTAAATGCGGGATTGAACCCGTTGGCCCGGCTTTAAATGACCTTGGCTGTTGATAGGCCGTTAAACACCAATCAATCAATCGCATCCTGTACGTAGTTCACGAGAAAGAAATATATCCAAGAAAAGTACTTTCACAATCAGTTCATGATTATAATTTCACAGTGCGCCAGATAAGGAATTAGTAATTGAGTATTGTCACTCCATCATTTCTGAAGCAATTGGGAATTTCAAATTTTTAATTGGGTAAAGTAAAATCACACTACTGTACATACACATCAACAGACAGCAATTATTCAATAGTTTGCTTCGAAATAAAAACATGTCTTGGCATTTCATTAGAATTGTCTTTTTGGAGACAATTCTAATGAAATACCGAGTTGTGTTTTCATGGAAAACAAGAAAAATATGCTATATTTGTGGTCTGTTTATTGTTTTCTGCAGCATGATAAAGGTACCATAAAATTTGTATTGCTTTTTGATACTCGCTACTTCTGATTTCAATTGGGTTTTTGGCACTTTTATTTGGGTATTTAAGCAAATACGCAGCTTATCTGGAGCTCTGATTTCAACTATGAATGAATGACAACACTGACAGGATGTGACTTATTTGAATTAAACATCAAATGAACCAATACAATTCATTAATCCTTTATTTTATAACAACATGTACATGTACATGCACATACACACTTTTCAACACCAAAACAGAAGTTTTAAGCATGTTTAGCTTTAACCCTTTGAACCTGAAATCCCGCTATAGCGGTTTATGCAAAAAGTGCAGATCTAGATGAGCCGGCTCGTAACGAGCCGTCTCATCAGGATCTGCACTTTTTGAAAGTAATTTTAATATTTCTTAGAACAAAAACACCCCCTTTTCATAAATGGACGAATCTGAAAATCATTTTGGGACCATTGGATTGGTCGGAACATTAGCATATCACAGTCCATTCCAGTTCCTTAGGGTTGAAAGGTGGCACAACTTTTACAACTGTGAAACATTGTTATCGCTAGAGAATGCTTTTTTACCAATAATAATTTGCATTATCAAACAGTAAAGTTAGCAGTTTCATTGCAACTAATTGTTGTAAAATAACGTCCAATAACCAAAGTAGAGATGCAAAATTTAGTTAAGATTCATTTTTAACCCTTACAATGTTGAATTAAAATGTGTTGTCTGCTGTTTATTTATTATTTTTGTTATCAAACACATGATTTGACAGCATTCTAATATGCTGCCAAACCATATTTTTCTTGAGAGAACAGCCAAAATAAGAAACAACAGCAGACGACAATTTTCCGTCCCAGCAATCTAAGGGTTAGGTTAAGATGAGCATACACTCCCATTGTCCGGCGCTCAATGGTGAACTGTGTAGATCCTGACCAGACTGTGCTGGTCACAAACATGACAAGTCCTTCTTGGTCGGTTTTGTAATTCCTCACTTTGTCCATCCATTCACAGGTAGGTGCTCTAGCCAGCTCAGTAGCCGATTTCACCAACATTGCAAAGTATACTTTGAGGGAGAAATTTTCAATTTTAGGATAAATTTATTAATTTTTATTATACTGAATTTATTACATTATCACAGCCATTTGGCTGTGATAATGTAATAAATTCAGTATAATAATTCTGCATACTTTTATTCGTCAAATATATGCAGTCGTTAGTTCTATATCAAATAATGCGTTTCGGGAAAAATACATGATTACTCCCTCAAAGTATACTTTGCTAGAAAAGTGAAATAGGCTACAGGATAACAAACATTTTCATTGATTTGACTACAAGGGTTTGGTTATGTATAATACGCTCAGTATAAATACAGGCAACTACATAAATGTACAAGTACAATAAAACGTATCACTGATGAGAAGAAATTGATTACATAACAACAATAATTTATAAAATTAATGATGTACATTCACAACGTAGGCTAATGTATCACGCTCATAAATACAAATACATGTATACATGTAGTACCAACAAGGAATGTAGCCCATTTCATGCGGAACAGTTACTCACAGGTAGTAAAACAAGAAATGTGGCCTGTCTGCACACGAATGCCCCCGGTGGCAGATTGGAGAAACTGTGGCAAAGTTAATTAAGCAAAAGTAATAAGGATTCAGGTTTATTCCGAGTTATGAAGGTCAAAAGGTCAAGGTCATATTAAGGGCAGCATGAATGTGTGGCATTTGTCTACAAGTATGATGTATTGAAATATTAAAGTAATCCATCAAGGATATAGAAATTATGACAGAATTGAGAAACTCCGGCGAACTTCTTAATGTGTGAAAAAGTTCAAAGTTGTGAAGGTCAAAAGGTCAAAGTCATATTAAGGGCAACACGGATGTGTATACAGTGTTGAAATATTTAAGTAATACCGTCCAGGGATATAGAAGTTGACATAATTGAGAAACACGGGCAATCTTAATGTGCTGGACACATGGCCGGACAGACGGACAGACATACAGTCCAGAAACTATATGCTTGTGGCTCTACCTAGATCATGGGGCATAATAACATGATTTTATAGTTCACCCATCTTTCTAAGCAAATCGCTAGACAGTATGGTGCTCAACTTATTTCACATATTGCAACGTTTAACCCTAGTAAGTTGTGTATTTATAGCAGATTTAAGGATTAACTGTTTGACAGGAAATGGAAAATCAATACTCGGATAGGACATTGCATTGTACACTAGACTGAACTGTAAGTTAGTTATTGTTCACATATTGGATTTTTCAGGAACTAAATGCTGCGGTCGCTAATGCTCCCTCGCATTTAATTCCTTAAAAATCCAATAACTTGTACATAGTGTTTTCTTTCTCCAGAAGAAATGTTGCATCCTCGGCATGAAACGGGTTCCATTCACATATACACACTGGTAGGAGAAACTTAACCCTTAGACCACTACGCACAACAATTGTCGTCTACTGTTGCTTTTATAATTTGCCTTATTTCTCAATAAAAACATGGTTTGACAGTACTTCAGAATCATGTCCAATGGAAATGATTCTGAAGTGCTGTCTAAGCATGTTTTTGATGATAAAAATGGAAAATAAACAGTAGACCACAAACGATAATTAAGATAGCGGTGTAAGGGTTAACCCATTATAGTCGAGCTACAATTACAGTAGTATGCAATTTGGAGAATTGTCTTCTGATATATCCTCTATTGCCTGATATCTTACAAAAGTGACCTTAATAGAAATCAGTGCGCTTGTAAGTTACAAATAATATGATGCTCGAGTGTAATTGGAATTATCACAAGTGTTTAAAATGTGTTTAGTGAATGTGTTTAATTAAATGTGGAAATGAAAGTGCTAATTATAGAAGGAAATGATCTATAAGTGGTATAGTCAGGTTGCCCATTGGAGTTCCAACTAGACTGTATCATCTATCATAATGGCAGATGGTACCAATTCTCCTGAATTCGAGGGATTTTCTCCAAATGTCTTGGACACAGAGTATAACGATTTACTTGAAGGAATTGTATACCAGAGCAACTCATCTGATAAAACCCACTCCATTTCCATCAGATTCCACAATGACAGGGACTTCAATAGTTAGTGGTCTTCTTAAGCAGTTATATGTCTTCTCAACAAGTGAAGGCAAGACTGGCCACCAGGAAACACACCAGATGATTGCCTCCAAAACAGTTGATATTCATGTACATCCAACTACAAAAACACTACACATACAAGGTGCAGGATGCACTCTATGGCAAAATACGATATTCTGGAATCTATCAGAGAAATTGGACAGCCAGCTATTGTTTGCAACTGATGTTACACATGAACAATTCATAACACCGAAATCATCAAAAGATTCAGCAAAACAATATGAAAATAACGACACGCCTCGTCCGCAGTCGAAAAGCCCATTCATGCGTTTTCTGGATAAGATCAAGCAACATGTAAGATTCAGTCCAAATCCAAGTGAGGTAGTGTCCCCAGTGCTAGGCCAGTCCGAAGACCCAGTGAGAAATGTGCACAAATTGAACGAGTCAGAATGTACCATTACTACAAACGATGATGAAGATATAACGGTTGTTAAAAGAGTAGTTCAGTCTAACTACAAAAAACAAAATAACAACCGACCGCACATCCAAGACATGATGAATCCGAAACTGCAACAGACATACTGAGCCCATGTGAATTGCGCAGCCCATCGACATTGAACGAAAGTGACTGTGTAATACTTAATGACACTCAGTATGTGCAGAGCCACCACCTAGTACAAACGACAAATGCAGAACTAGCAAAACAAATATGTGATCATTAATTCAAAGGCAGTGCGGGAAAATAGTGCATCACTGGTAATTGAAATGCAATGGCTTCTGTCTCTGAATGCCACACTTACCATGCAGAATAAGGCCCTCACTGACGAAAATGCTGCTCTAAAGTCTAGCGTGAAGCAAATTTAATACAAAACACAACTTGATAAATGCAAGAAAAGAGACATGGCCGTTAACACTGTAGGAAACGATGATGGTTCAGAAATTCATGAACTGAAAACCGAACTCATGGCAGAACTGCGGCAGATTAAGGATCAGTTAGAATGTCAGTATATTATAACAACAGCCTCTACCCACACTCAATCTACAAGTGACCTACCACCGGCACAAGACTCGCAACAACCAAATGTGCCGCAGGATTCCCAGCAATCACATCACCAGGAACAGTCAAAAACACCCAAGGTATTTGTCACCGGTGATTCAATTATTAGCGTTTTGTCGACAAAAAATCAATGTGTTGATTCGAACTCACCCTGGTGCACGGATCAAGACAATAAAACATGCACATATGACTACTTTGACGTCAAATCTGGATGCAGTTGTACTACATACTGGAACTAACAATGTGGCTGATGCTGATAGCCCTACGAAGATAGTCAAAGAACTTCCAAGATACAGCCGACACCATTCTTCAAATAAATCCGAATATACCTATAATTGTGTCATCCATCTTGCCCAGGAAAAAACCCCGACTTGTTAACAATGCCATGCAGTCTACAAATGAGTCTCTCAAAAGGCTTTGTGGAAGCAAACCGGGCTATCACTTCATGGACAACACCAATATATTTATGACAGATGGCGTACCGGACAGTACTCTCTACAGAGACGACATACACCTAAACCCAAAAGGTGGCAACAAACTTGGCACAAATAGCAGGAATAAATTATGTGATGTGTTGCATATTCCGTACACATCAATGGCTACTAATGAGTCATCAGACCACACTACGTCGGCTGGTCAACAAAATCACCCAAATAGGAATTTTGGGGTCGGGAGGAACTATGGGAGGAGCGAGTACGACCAACCATCGTGGACACAGGAGGCATAACCGGGAGAGAGTCATACTGGCTCCAAACAGCAAGGGAGCCACTACCATCGCGGAGGTACTGAGCTCCCAGGAACAGGAACACTCAAAAAATGCAGATACCGTATGTACTGCATCCATTCCCACAAGTGATTGTACATTACAGAGTGACTCGACTCAATCAGTGACAGCGAATACTGGCACTAACTCAATTAAACCTAACAATGTGCATAAACAGATATGCAGTGAAAACGGCTGGTATCGAAAACAAGAGGGCCATGATGGCCCTAATTCGCTCACCTGACTCCATGAACACCAGAGGAGAATGTGCTATTTTTAGATGGCGGTCATCTTGGATTAAGCGATGACTCATTTTACCAATAAAATCTGAAAATGCTTCACCCAAGGATCTTAACTTCCTATGAAGTTTGGCCAGCATCGGCCATGTGGTTCCTGAGAAAAAGACGTTCAAAATCTTGAATAAATGGACCTTTTGGTGGCCATCATGGATGTTATAATCATCTGATTCCGACAAATATTGCACTGGAGCAATCGCCTCATCGATACCTTCAATTTGATATATGACATGAGCATATTCGGTCCAAAATTGACCCCAATTTTACTCCACGGGCACGTCCCATTTTTGACGCCGGGGTCACCATTTTCACAACTTTGAAAGAGCATTGTAAATCGATCATTTCTACCAAGTTTAGTCGAAATCCGGCCAGCGGTTCATGAGAAGAAGATTTTTAAGAATTTATGCTATTTTTAGACGGCGGCCATCTTGGATTAGCGATAACCTACATTTCAAAAAATCTGAAAAGGCTTCACCCATGGACAATAACTTTTAAGTTTGGCTACCATGGGCCAAGCGGTTCATGTGAAGAAGAATTTTGAAATCTCTAATAAAAGAAAGACATTTGGACATTTCGGCGGCCATCTTGGATGACATAACAATCCGATTTCGACAAAAAATGTACCAGAGTGATCGCCTCATTGATACCTTTGATTTGATAATGAAAAATAAAATTTGACCCCAACTTGACCCCACGGGCCACGCCCATTTTTGACCTCGGGGTCACCATTTTAACAACTTTGAAAGAGCATTGTACATCGATCATTCCTACCAAGTTTCGTCGAAATCCAGCCAGCGATTCATGAGAAGAAGATTTTTTAAGAATTTATGCTATTTTTAGACGGCGGCCATCTTGTATTAGCTATGACCTCCATTTTAACAAATCTGAAAAGGCTTCACCCATGGACCATAACTTTTAAGTAAGTTTGGCTACCATGGGCCAAGCAAGCAGTTCATGTGAAGAATAATTTTGAAATCTCTAATAAAAGAACCTTTTGACCTTTCGGCGGCCATCTTGGATGACACAACCATCCGATTTCGACGAAAAATGCACCAGAGTGATCGCCTCATTGATACCTTCAATTTGATATATGACATGACCATATTCGGTCAAAAATAAAATTTGACCTCAATTTGACCCCACGGGCCACGCCCATTTTTGACCCCGGGGTCATCATTTTAACAACTTTGAAAGAGCATTGTACATCGATCATTCCTACCAAGTTTTGTCGAAATCCGGTTGGCGGTTCTTGAGAAGAAGATTTTTGAAGAATTTGTGCTATTTTTAGACGGCGGCCATCTTGGATTATGTAATAATGTCATTTTAACAATTTTGTAATACCCCTACCTAAGGACCTATGACCATGAAGTTTGGTGACTATAGGCCCAATGGTTACCGAGGAGAAGACGTTTCAAAATGTTCACGGACGACGACGGACACATTGCGGTAACAATAGCTCACATGAGCTTCGCTCAAGTGAGCTAAAAATCTGAAAAGGCTTCACCCATTGACCATAACTTTTAAGTTTGGCTACCATGGGCCAAGCGGTTCATGTGAAGAAGAATTTTCAAATCTCTAATAAAAGAACAACCTTTTGACCTTTCGGCGGCCATCTTGGATGACATAACCATCCAATTTCGACAAAAAATGCACCAGAGTGATCGCCTCATTGATACCTTCAATTCGATAAATGACATGACCATATTTGGTCAAAAATAAAATTTGATCCCACGGGCCACCCCTATTTTTGACCCGGGGTTAACCATTTTAACAACTTTGAAAGAGCATTGTACATCGATCATTCCTACCAAGTTTTGGTCGAAATCCGGTTGGCGGTTCTTGAGAAGAAGATTTTTGAAGAATTTGTGCTATTTTTAGATGGCGGCCACTACCATCGCGGAGGTACTGAGCTCCCAGGAACAGGAACACTCAAAAAATGCAGATACCGTATGTACTGCATCCATTCCACAAGTGATTGTACATTACAGAGTGACTCGACTCAATCAGTGACAGCGAATACTGGCACTAACTCAATTAAACCTAACAATGTGCATAAACAGATATGCAGTGAAAACGGCTGGTATCGAAAACAAGAGGGCCATGATGGCCCTAATTCGCTCACCTGACTCCATGAACACCAGAGGAGAATGTGCTATTTTTAGATGGCGGTCATCTTGGATTAAGCGATGACTCATTTTACCAAATCTGAAAATGCTTCACCCAAGGATCTTAACTTCCTATGAAGTTTGGCCAGCATCGGCCATGTGGTTCCTGAGAAAAAGACGTTCAAAATCTTGAATAAATGGACCTTTTGGTGGCCATCATGGATGTTATAATCATCTGATTCCGACAAATATTGCACCGGAGCAATCGCCTCATCGATACCTTCAATTTGATATATGACATGAGCATATTCGGTCCAAAATTGACCCCAATTTTACTCCACGGGCCACGTCCATTTTTGACGCCGGGGTCACCATTTTCACAACTTTGAAAGAGCATTGTAAATCGATCATTTCTACCAAGTTTAGTCGAAATCCGGCCAGCGGTTCATGAGAAGAAGATTTTTAAGAATTTATGCTATTTTTAGACGGCGGCCATCTTGGATTAGCGATAACCTACATTTCAAAAAATCTGAAAAGGCTTCACCCATGGACAATAACTTTTAAGTTTGGCTACCATGGGCCAAGCGGTTCATGTGAAGAAGAATTTTGAAATCTCTAATAAAAGAAAGACATTTGGACATTTCGGCGGCCATCTTGGATGACATAACAATCCGATTTCGACAAAAAAATAAAAAATGTACCAGAGTGATCGCCTCATTGATACCTTTGATTTGATAATGACCCTATTTGGTCAAAAATAAAATTTGACCCCAACTTGACCCCACGGGCCACGCCCATTTTTGACCTCGGGGTCACCATTTTAACAACTTTGAAAGAGCATTGTACATCGATCATTCCTACCAAGTTTCGTCGAAATCCGGCCAGCGATTCATGAGAAGAAGATTTTTTAAGAATTTATGCTATTTTTAGACGGCGGCCATCTTGTATTAGCTATGACCTCCATTTTAACAAATCTGAAAAGGCTTCACCCATGGACCATAACTTTTAAGTTTGGCTACCATGGGCCAAGCAAGCAGTTCATGTGAAGAATAATTTTGAAATCTCTAATAAAAGAACAACCTTTTGACCTTTCGGCGGCCATCTTGGATGACACAACCATCCGATTTCGACGAAAAATGCACCAGAGTGATCGCCTCATTGATACCTTCAATTTGATATATGACATGACCATATTCGGTCAAAAATAAAATTTGACCTCAATTTGACCCCACGGGCCACGCCCATTTTTGACCCCGGGGTCATCATTTTAACAACTTTGAAAGAGCATTGTACATCGATCATTCCTACCAAGTTTTGTCGAAATCCGGTTGGCGGTTCTTGAGAAGAAGATTTTTGAGAATTTGTGCTATTTTTAGACGGCGGCCATCTTGGATTATGTAATAATGTCATTTTAACAATTTTGTAATACCCCTACCTAAGGACCATGACCATGAAGTTTGGTGACTATAGGCCCAATGGTTACCGAGGAGAAGACTTTCAAAATGTTCACGGACGACGACGGACACATTGCGGTAACAATAGCTCACATGAGCTTCGCTCAAGTGAGCTAAAAATCTGAAAAAGGCTTCACCCATTGACCATAACTTATTTTAAGTTTGGGCTACCATGGGCCAAGCGGTTCATGTGAAGAAGAATTTTCAAATCTCAAATAAATAAAAGAACAACCTTTTTGACCTTTCGGCGGCCATCTTGGATGACATAACCATCCAATTTCGACAAAAAATGCACCAGAGTGATCGCCTCATTGATACCTTCAATTCGATAAATGACATGACCATATTTTGGTCAAAAATATAAAATTTGATCCCACGGGCCACCCCTATTTTTGACCCCGGGGTAACCATTTTAACAACTTTGAAAGAGCATTGTACATCGATCATTCCTACCAAGTTTTGTCGAAATCCGGTTGGCGGTTCTTGAGAAGAAGATTTTTGAAGAATTTGTGCTATTTTTAGATGGCGGCCACTACCATCGCGGAGGTACTGAGCTCCCAGGAACAGGAACACTCAAAAAATGCAGATACCGTATGTACTGCATCCATTCCCACAAGTGATTGTACATTACAGAGTGACTCGACTCAATCAGTGACAGCGAATACTGGCACTAACTCAATTAAACCTAACAATGTGCATAAACAGATATGCAGTGAAAACGGCTGGTATCGAAAACAAGAGGGCCATGATGGCCCTAATTCGCTCACCTGACTCCATGAACACCAGAGGAGAATGTGCTATTTTTAGATGGCGGTCATCTTGGATTAAGCGATGACTCATTTTACCAAATCTGAAAATGCTTCACCCAAGGATCTTAACTTCCTATGAAGTTTGGCCAGCATCGGCCATGTGGTTCCTGAGAAAAAGACGTTCAAAATCTTGAATAAATGGACCTTTTGGTGGCCATCATGGATGTTATAATCATCTGATTCCGACAAATATTGCACCGGAGCAATCGCCTCATCGATACCTTCAATTTGATATATGACATGAGGCATAGAGCATTTCGGTCCAAAATTGACCCCAATTTTACTCCACGGGCACGCCATCCATTTTTGACGCCGGGTCACCATTTTCACAACTTTGAAAGAGCATTGTAAATCGATCATTTCTACCAAGTTTAGTCGAAATCCGGCCAGCGGTTCATGAGAAGAAGATTTTTAAGAATTTATGCTATTTTTTAGACGGCGGCCATCTTGGATTAGCGATAACCTACATTTCAAAAAATCTGAAAAGGCTTCACCCATGGACAATAACTTTTAAGTTTGGCTACCATGGGCCAAGCGGTTCATGTGAAGAAGAATTTTGAAATCTCTAATAAAAGAAAGACATTTGGACATTTCGGCGGCCATCTTGGATGACATAACAATCCGATTTCGACAAAAAATGTACCAGAGTGATCGCCTCATTGATACCTTTGATTTGATAATGACCCTATTTGGTCATGGTCAAAAATAAAATTTGACCCCAACTTGACCCCACGGGCCACGCCCATTTTTGACCTCGGGGTCACCATTTTAACAACTTTGAAAGAGCATTGTACATCGATCATTCCTACCAAGTTTCGTCGAAATCCGGCCAGCGATTCATGAGAAGAAGATTTTTTAAGAATTTATGCTATTTTTAGACGGCGGCCATCTTGTATTAGCTATGACCTCCATTTTAACAAATCTGAAAAGGCTTCACCCATGGACCATAACTTTTAAGTTTGGCTACCATGGGCCAAGCAAGCAGTTCATGTGAAGAATAATTTTGAAATCTCTAATAAAAGAACGACCTTTTGACCTTTCGGCGGCCATCTTGGATGACACAACCATCCGATTTCGACGAAAAATGCACCAGAGTGATCGCCTCATTGATACCTTCAATTTAAGATATATGACATGACCATAATTCATCAAAAATAAAAATTTGACCATTTCCAATTTGACCCCACGGGCCACGCCCATTTTTGACCCCGGGGTCATCATTTTAACAACTTTGAAAGAGCATTGTACATCGATCATTCCTACCAAGTTTTGTCGAAATCCGGTTGGCGGTTCTTGAGAAGAAGATTTTTGAAGAATTTGTGCTATTTTTAGACGGCGGCCATCTTGGATTATGTAATAATGTCATTTTAACAATTTTGTAATACCCCTACCTAAGGACCATGACCATGAAGTTTGGTGACTATAGGCCCAATGGTTACCGAGGAGAAGACGTTTCAAAATGTTCACGGACGACGACGGACACATTGCGGTAACAATAGCTCACATGAGCTTCGCTCAAGTGAGCTAAAAATCTGAAAAGGCTTCACCCATTGACCATAACTTTTAAGTTTGGCTACCATGGGCCAAGCGGTTCATGTGAAGAAGAATTTTCAAATCTCTAATAAAAGAACAACCTTTTGACCTTTCGGCGGCCATCTTGGATGACATAACCATCCAATTTCGACAAAAAATGCACCAGAGTGATCGCCTCATTGATACCTTCAATTCGATAAATGACATGACCATATTTGGTCAAAAATAAAATTTGATCCCACGGGCCACCCCTATTTTTGACCCCGGGGTAACCATTTTAACAACTTTGAAAGAGCATTGTACATCGATCATTCCTACCAAGTTTTGTCGAAATCCGGTTGGCGGTTCTTGAGAAGAAGATTTTTGAAGAATTTGTGCTATTTTTAGATGGCGGCCACTACCATCGCGGAGGTACTGAGCTCCCAGGAACAGGAACAACTCAAAAAATGCAGATACCGTATGTACTGCATCCATTCCCACAAGTGATTGTACATTACAGAGTGACTCGACTCAATCATGACAGCGAATACTGGCACTAACTCAATTAAACCTAACAATGTGCATAAACAGATATGCAGTGAAAACGGCTGGTATCGAAAACAAGAGGGCCATGATGGCCCTAATTCGCTCACCTGACTCCATGAACACCAGAGGAGAATGTGCTATTTTTAGATGGCGGTCATCTTGGATTAAGCGATGACTCATTTTACCAAATCTGAAAATGCTTCACCCAAGGATCTTAACTTCCTATGAAGTTTGGCCAGCATCGGCCATGTGGTTCCTGAGAAAAAGACGTTCAAAATCTTGAATAAATGGACCTTTTGGTGGCCATCATGGATGTTATAATCATCTGATTCCGACAAATATTGCATCGGAGCAATCGCCTCATCGATACCTTCAATTTGATATATGACATGAGCATATTCGGTCCAAAATTGACCCCAATTTTACTCCACGGGCCACGTCCATTTTTGACGCCGGGGTCACCATTTTCACAACTTTGAAAGAGCATTGTAAATCGATCATTTCTACCAAGTTTAGTCGAAATCCGGCCAGCGGTTCATGAGAAGAAGATTTTTAAGAATTTATGCTATTTTTAGACGGCGGCCATCTTGGATTAGCGACCAACTACATTTCAAAAAATCTGAAAAGGCTTCACCCATGGACAATAACTTTTAAGTTTGGCTACCATGGGCCAAGCGGTTCATGTGAAGAAGAATTTTGAAATCTCTAATAAAAGAAAGACATTTGGACATTTCGGCGGCCATCTTGGATGACATAACAATCCGATTTCGACAAAAAATGTACCAGAGTGATCGCCTCATTGATACCTTTGATTTGATAATGACCCTATTTGGTCAAAAATAAAATTTGACCCCAACTTGACCCCACGGGCCACGCCCATTTTTGACCTCGGGGTCACCATTTTAACAACTTTGAAAGAGCATTGTACATCGATCATTCCTACCATAGTTTCGTCGAAATCCGGCCAGCGATTCATGAGAAGAAGAATTTTTTAAGAATTTATGCTATTTTTAGACGGCGGCCATCTTGTATTAGCTATGACCTCCATTTTTTTTAAACAAATCTGAAAAGGCTTCACCCATGGACCATAACTTTTAAGTTTGGCTACCATGGGCCAAGCAAGCAGTTCATGTGAAGAATAATTTTGAAATCTCTAATAAAAGAACGACCTTTTGACCTTTCGGCGGCCATCTTGGATGACACAACCATCCGATTTCGACGAAAAATGCACCAGAGTGATCGCCTCATTGATACCTTCAATTTGATATATGACATGACCATATTCGGTCAAAAATAAAATTTGACCTCAATTTGACCCCACGGGCCACGCCCATTTTTGACCCCGGGGTCATCATTTTAACAACTTTGAAAGAGCATTGTACATCGATCATTCCTACCAAGTTTTGTCGAAATCCGGTTGGCGGTTCTTGAGAAGAAGATTTTTGAAGAATTTGTGCTATTTTTAGACGGCGGCCATCTTGGATTATGTAATAATGTCATTTTAACAATTTTGTAATACCCCTACCTAAGGACCATGACCATGAAGTTTGGTGACTATAGGCCCAATGGTTACCGAGGAGAAGACGTTTCAAAATGTTCACGGACGACGACGGACACATTGCGGTAACAATAGCTCACATGAGCTTCGCTCAAGTGAGCTAAAAATCTGAAAAGGCTTCACCCATTGACCATAACTTTTAAGTTTGGCTACCATGGGCCAAGCGGTTCATGTGAAGAAGAATTTTCAAATCTTTAATAAAAGAACAACCTTTTGACCTTTCGGCGGCCATCTTGGATGACATAACCATCCAATTTCGACAAAAAATGCACCAGAGTGATCGTCTCATTGATACCTTCAATTCGATAAATGACATGACCATATTTGGTCAAAAATAAAATTTGATCCCACGGGCCACCCCTATTTTTGACCCCGGGGTAACCATTTTAACAACTTTGAAAGAGCATTGTACATCGATCATTCCTACCAAGTTTTGTCGAAATCCGGTTGGCGGTTCTTGAGAAGAAGATTTTTGAAGAATTTGTGCTATTTTTAGATGGCGGCCACTACCATCGCGGAGGTACTGAGCTCCCAGGAACAGGAACACTCAAAAAATGCAGATACCGTATGTACTGCATCCATTCCCACAAGTGATTGTACATTACAGAGTGACTCGACTCAATCAGTGACAGCGAATACTGGCACTAACTCAATTAAACCTAACAATGTGCATAAACAGATATGCAGTGAAAACGGCTGGTATCGAAAACAAGAGGGCCATGATGGCCCTAATTCGCTCACCTGACTCCATGAACACCAGAGGAGAATGTGCTATTTTTAGATGGCGGTCATCTTGGATTAAGCGATGACTCATTTTACCAAATCTGAAAATGCTTCACCCAAGGATCTTAACTTCCTATGAAGTTTGGCCAGCATCGGCCATGTGGTTCCTGAGAAAAAGACGTTCAAAATCTTGAATAAATGGACCTTTTGGTGGCCATCATGGATGTTATAATCATCTGATTCCGACAAATATTGCACCGGAGCAATCGCCTCATCGATACCTTCAATTTGATATATGACATGAGCATATTCGGTCCAAAATTGACCCCAATTTTACTCCACGGGCCACGTCCATTTTTGACGCCGGGGTCACCATTTTCACAACTTTGAAAGAGCATTGTAAATCGATCATTTCTACCAAGTTTAGTCGAAATCGGCCACGGTTCATGAGAAGAAGATTTTAAGAATTTATGCTATTTTTAGACGGCGGCCATCTTGGATTAGCGATAACCTACATTTCAAAAAATCTGAAAAGGCTTCACCCATGGACAATAACTTTTAAGTTTGGCTACCATGGGCCAAGCGGTTCATGTGAAGAAGAATTTTGAAATCTCTAATAAAAGAAAGACATTTGGACATTTTGGCGGCCATCTTGGATGACATAACAATCCGATTTTGACAAAAAATGTACCAGAGTGATCGCCTCATTGATACCTTTGATTTGATAATGACCCTATTTGGTCAAAAATAAAATTTGACCCCAACTTGACCCCACGGGCCACGCCCATTTTTGACCTCGGGGTCACCATTTTAACAACTTTGAAAGAGCATTGTACATCGATCATTCCTACCAAGTTTCGTCGAAATCCGGCCAGCGATTCATGAGAAGAAGATTTTTTAAGAATTTATGCTATTTTTAGACGGCGGCCATCTTGTATTAGCTATGACCTCCATTTTAACAAATCTGAAAAGGCTTCACCCATGGACCATAACTTTTAAGTTTGGCTACCATGGGCCAAGCAGTTCATGTGAAGAATAATTTTGAAATCTCTAATAAAAGAACGACCTTTTGACCTTTCGGCGGCCATCTTGGATGACACAACCATCCGATTTCGACGAAAAATGCACCAGAGTGATCGCCTCATTGATACCTTCAATTTGATATATGACATGACCATATTCGGTCAAAAATAAAATTTGACCTCAATTTGACCCCACGGGCCACGCCCATTTTTGACCCCGGGGTCATCATTTTAACAACTTTGAAAGAGCATTGTACATCGATCATTCCTACCAAGTTTTGTCGAAATCCGGTTGGCGGTTCTGAGAAGAAGATTTTTTGAAGAATTTGTGCTATTTTTAGACGGCGGCCATCTTGGATTATGTAATAATGTCATTTTAACAATTTTGTAATACCCCTACCTAAGGACCATGACCATGAAGTTTGGTGACTATAGCCCAATGGTTACCGAGGAGAAGACGTTTCAAAATGTTCACGGACGACGACGGACACATTGCGGTAACAATAGCTCACATGAGCTTCGCTCAAGTGAGCTAAAAATCTGAAAAGGCTTCACCCATTGACCATAACTTTTAAGTTTGGCTACCATGGGCCAAGCGGTTCATGTGAAGAAGAATTTTCAAATCTCTAATAAAAGAACAACCTTTTGACCTTTCGGCGGCCATCTTGGATGACATAACCATCCAATTTCGACAAAAAAATGCACCAGAGTGATCGTCTCATTGATACCTTCAATTCGATAAATGACATGACCATATTTGGTCAAAAATAAAATTTGATCCCACGGGCCACCCCTATTTTTGACCCCGGGGTAACCATTTTAACAACTTTGAAAGAGCATTGTACATCGATCATTCCTACCAAGTTTTGTCGAAATCCAGTTGGCGGTTCTTGAGAAGAAGATTTTTGAAGAATTTGTGCTATTTTTAGATGGCGGCCATCTTGTATTACGTAATGACGTCATATTAACAATTTTGCAATCCCCCTACCTAAGGACCATGACCATGAAGTTTGGTGACTATAGGCCCAATGGTTACCGAAGAGAAGACGTTTGAAAATGTTCACGGACGACGACGGACACATTGAGGTAACAATGGTTCACATGAGCTTCTCTCAGGTGAGCTAAAAAGGTTTACATATTGCCCACCTCAATATTCACTATCTATACCCAAAACTTTACAAAATACGACATCTCTGCAGTGAACAGTTTTGTGACAATGAACTAAGGATCAGTAACTGATATGTACCGGAAGGACAGACCCAGCAATGGTGGATACACTGGCAGTCGATACACCGTGTCCATCGGCAGGATATTGAGTCCACTGATATTAAATCATTCTTCCTAGAAATTAGACTTAGTCATTCATTCTTGGCTACGTGTATCGGCCACCCGCTGCCAATAATGATTGGCTAGAATGCATGGATATGTTACTTGATTTTAACCTCCTACTCCCAGGTAGTAACAGCAAAAGGTGGGGTTATAAATTGTGAGCACTAACAACTTAACACAGTTAATTAAGTCCGCAACCCGAGTTAATGACAAAACAGACATTAATTGATTATATTTACACAAACAATCCTGATAATATACTTGAATCTGCTGTGCCAATCTTATCAATCAGTGATCATTACCCTGTAGTTTGCACGCGAAAAATTGCAAGTAATTCTGGTAAGGGACCTGTGCACAAGCAAACTACATATAGGTCAGACAAACACCTGGACCCAAATTCATTTAAAGCTGATGTGGAAAGTCAACCATGGCAACTTGTAGATATATATGATGACCCAAATGATGCTCTAGACTGTTTTTTTACAAATCTTTTGTTCAATTTTAAACGATCATGCACCCATACGTAAAAAACGTGTGAAACAAATTCACCAGCCTTCATGGTACTCAACTGCCATTAGGGAAGCCGCACAGAAACGTGATCATTATTGTGTTGTAACTTGTACAGTTTGTCCGCGGCCTGCCTGACCATCAGGCCGCGTTTTATACTCTTCCTTAAAAAAACGTTTCCGCCATCTTTGACAAAAGTGTGTGTTGATAAACTTTCTATGGTCGTTTAGAAATTACCTGTTTACCGTGTGTTAGCAGATTGAAAAAGAAGAAAATAATCAACAGTAACAAATGAAGAATCGCTATATCCCATAATACGCCATTACGGTTGGTATCGATGTTGTCGAGATCGACGAAATAAACCCTTAGTAAACCGTTAACTGACGTTCCATCTTGAACTCCGTTTCCGCCAAGAGGGGGACGTTACAGTAATGAATTTCGAAGAAAGGGCCACTGCCAGCAAAGGAGGTATAAGACGCTCAAAAAGGCTTCAACAGAAGAAAGCCAAATCAATGAAATGGTTAGAAATTGTAAGCACCAACAACTTAACGCAGTTAATTAAGTCCGCAACCAGAGTTAATGACAAAACACAGAAACGGGATCATTATTGTGTTGTAACTTGTACACTTTGTCCGCGGCCCACCCTACCATCAGGCCGCGTTTTATACTCTTCCTTCAAAAAACGTTTCCGCCATCTTTGACAAAAGTGTGTGTTGATAAACTTTCTATGGTCGTTTAGAAATTACCTGTTTACCGTGTGTTAGCAGATTGAAAAAGAAGAAAATAATCAACAGTAACAATTGAAGAATCGTTATATCCCATAATACGCCATTACGGTTGGTATCGATGTTGTCGAGATCGACAAAATAAACCCTTAGTAAACCATTAACTGACGTTCCATCTTGAACTCTGTTTCTGCCAAGAGGGGCACGTTACAGTAATGAATTTCGAAGAAAGAGCCACTGCCAGCAAAGGAGGTATAAGACGCTCAAAAAGGCTTCAACAGAAGAAAGCCAAATCAATGAAATAGTTAGAAATTGTGAGCTCCAACAACTTAACACAGTTAATTAAGTCCGCAACCAGAGTTAATGACAAAACACAGACATTAATTGATTATATTTACACAAACAATCCTGATAATATACTTGAATCTGCTGTGCCAATCTTATCAATCAGTGATCATTACCCTGTAGTTTGCACGCAAAAAATTGCGAGTAACTCTGGTAAGGGACCTGTGCACAAGCAAACTACATATAGGTCAGACAAACACCTGGACCCAAATTCATTTAAAGCCGATGTGAAATGTCAACCATGGCAACTTGTAGATATATATGGTGACCCAAATGATGCTCTAGACTGTTTTTTTACAAATGTTTTGTTCAATTTTAAACGATCATGCACCCATACGTAAAAAACGTGTGAAACAAATTCACAAGCCTTCATGGTACTCAACTGCCATTAGGGAAGCCGCACAGAAGCAGAATCATTATTGTGTTGTAACTTGTACCGTTTGTCCGTGGCCTGCCCTACCATCAAGCCGCGTTTTATACTCTTCCTTAAAAAATCGTTTCCGCCATCTTTGACAAAAGTGTGTGTTGATAAACTTTCTATGGTCGTTTAGAAATTACCTGTTTACCGTGTGTTAGCAGATTGAAAAAGACGAAAATAATCAACAGTAACAATTGAAGAATCGTTATATCTCATAATACGCCATTACGGTTGGTATCGATGTTGTCGAGATCGACGAAATAAACCCTTAGTAAACCGTTAACTGACGTTCCATCTTGAACTCTGTTTCCGCCAAGAGGGGGACGTTACAGTAATGAATTTCGAAGAAAGAGCCACTGCCAGCAAAGGAGGTATAAGACGCTCAAAAAGGCTTCAACAGAAGAAAGCCAAATCATTGAAATGGTTAGAAATTGTGAGCACCAACAACTTAACGCAGTTAATTAAGTCCGCAACCCGAGTTAATGACAAAACACAGACATTAATTGATTATATTTACACAAACAATCCTGATAATATACTTGAATCTGCTGTGCCAATCTTATCAATCAGTGATCATTACCCTGTAGTTTGCACGCGAAAAATTGTGAGTAATTCTGGTAAGGGACCTGTGCACAAGCAAACTACATATAGGTCAGACAAACACCTGGACCCAAATTCATTTAAAGCTGATGTGAAATGTCAACCATGGCAACTTGTAGATATATATGGTGACCCAAATGATGCTCTAGACTGTTTTTTACCAATGATTTGTTCAATTTTAAACGATCATGCACCCATACATAAAAAAAGTGTGAAACAAATTCACCAGCCTTCATGGTACTCAACTGCCATTAGGGAAGCCGCACAGAAACAGAATCATTATTGTGTTGTAACTTGTACAGTTTGTCAGTGGCCCGCCCTACCATCAGGCCGCGTTTTATACTCTTCCTTAAAAAAACGTTTCCGCCATCTTTGACAAAAGTGTGTGTTGATAAACTTTCTATGGTCGTTTAGAAATTACCTGTTTACCGTGTGTTAGCAGATTGAAAAAGAAGAAAATAATCAACAGTAACAATTGAAGAATCGTTATATCCCATAATACGCCAATGTTGTCGAGATCGACACAATAAACCCTTAGTAAACCATTAACTGACGTTCCATCTTGAACTCTGTTTCCGCCAAGAGGGGCACGTTACAGTAATGAATTTCGAAGAAAGAGCCACTGCCAGCAAAGGAGGTATAAGACGCTCAAAAAGGCTTCAAAAGAAGAAAGCCAAATCAATGAAATCAGTAGCGGGCATTGCTAAGTCAACGATAACACTCAGCAAAATTACAAAATCAAACAGCGACGGGGATAGTGTTGAATCTTCGTTAAGTAGTCAGAAAACAAAACTCGAGATTGCTAGATTAAAACTAGACTTTGCGAATAGAGAAGCCGCAAATAAGCGCGCAAAGGCAGAGTTAAAATGACAAACAAGAGGGCCATGATGGCCCTAATTCGCTCACCTGACTCCATGAACACCAGAGGAGAATGTGACATTGAGTTAATATGTGTTTTAAAACATTTGAACTATTTTTAGATGGTGGTCATCTTGAATTAAGCGAGGACTCATTTTACCAAATCTGAAAATGCTTCACCCAAGGATCTTAACTTACTATGAAGTTTGGCCAGCATCGGCCATGTGGTTCCCGAGAAAAAGACGAGAAAAATTCACCAGAGGGATCGCCTCGCTGATACCTTCGATTTGATATATGACATGACCATATTCGGTCAAAAATAAAATTTGACCCCAATTTGACCCCACAGACCACGCCCAATTTTGACCCTGGGGTCACCATTTTAACAACTTTGAAAGAGCATTGTACATCGATCATTCCTACCAAGTTTCGTCGAAATCTGGCTAGCGGTTCATGAGAACATGTTTTAAGAATTTATGCTATTTTTAGACGGCAGCCATCTTGGATTAGCGATGACCTCCATTTAACAAATCTGAAAAGGCTTCACCCATGGACCATAACTTAAGTTTGGCTACCATGGGCCAAGCGGTTCATGTGAAGAAGAATTTTGAAATCTCTAATAAAAGAACAACCTTTTGACCTTTTGACCTTTCGGCGGCCATCTTGGATGATATAACCATCCGATTTCGACAAAAAATGCACCAGAGTGATCTCCTCGTTGATACCTTCGATGTGATATATGACATGACCATATTCGGTCAAAAATAAAATTTGACCCCACGGGCCACGCCCATTGTTGACCCCGGGGTCACCATTTTAACAACTTTGAAAGAGCATTGTACATCGATCATTCCTACCAAGTTTTGTAGAAATCCGGTTGGCGGTTCTTGAGAAGAAGATTTTTGAAGAATTTGTGCTATTTTTAGACGGCGGCCCTCTTGGATTACAAAATGACGTCATTTTAACAATTTTGTAATCCCTACCCAAGGACCATGACCATGAAGTTTCGTGACTATAGGCCCAATGGTTACTGAGGAGAAGACGTTTGAAAATGTTCACGATGGACGACGGATGGACACATTGCCATTGCGGTAACAATAGCTCACATGAGCTTCGCTCAGGTGAGCTAAAAACGATACAGGATGAGACACTCCAGGGTCCGAGACAGAGACAGCAGAGACAGTATCGACGGATACATTCCATGCCCCGAGTGAGAAAGAAGTGGCACTGCGCGCGAGTGACAGTCTCCCTCTTCCAGCTGAGGTGCAGAAGTTCTACACGGACTCTCAAACCCCATCTGGAGGAGAAATTTCAGCGCGGTACTGGAAGTGGACTGCCATATTGACGTTGCGTGCTGCATTGAAGAGAACGCAAATTGCCGCATACTACGACGAGATGTTTCGCACAGTGAATCCCAACATGCTGAAGGTCTACATGATATCCATTCGCCCTTTCCTCAAGTACGCCGTCAGGGAGGGCTACGATCTGGTGAACGCGACTGGCAGCATATACACCATTGACACGTGTCTAATGGGTTTTCTTGTTCGTTTTCTACCTCTTCGAGTTTGCGTGTGATTGTCTGATGATGGAATTTCGACAGGGGATAGTTCATCATGCTCAGACTTGACTGTGTTTGCAGTTGGTTCTTGAGGAACTGGACTAACATGATTAATACCAGTATATCTAATGTTTTCTTGATTTTCATGAGTAGTTGACATTATATTCATATCAATGGGCTTTAGCGGTGTGCTTACACTTGTTTCAATGGATGATATTTTTCTGTATTTATTTAATGGCATATCATCCTCAGACTCGGATCCATCAAGAAGATCAAATGAAATATCAATTTCAGTTTCATTTAGCAACCCATGTTGTACTACCCTAGCCACAAATGATTCATTAAAGTCATGTTCTGGGTCCGCGGCTGGGACATTAGCTGGGAAAGGTTCGGATACATCCTTGCGGGTCATGGTGTCATTAGCTGGGACAGGTTCGGATACATTATTGCGGGTCATGGTTTCATTAACTGGGACAGGTTCGGATACATCATTGCGGGTCATGGTTTCATTAACTGGGACAGGTTCGGATACATCATTGCGGGTCATGGTGTCATTAGCTGGGACAGGTTCGGATACATCATTGCGGGTCATGGTGTCATTAGCTGGGACAGGTTCGGATACATCATTGCGGGTCATGGTTTCATGAACTGGGACAGGTTCGGATATATCATTGCGGGTCATGGTTTCATTAACTGGGACAGGTTCGGATACATCATTGCGGGTCATGGTGTCATTAACTGGGACAGGTTCGGATACATCATTGCGGATCATGGTTTCATTAGCTGGGACAGGTTCGGATACATCAAGCCCTCGATATGCAATGAATGGGTTAGGGAATATTGTGATTTAAGTAGCAAAAACATTGACACTTTGTAATTTATCATTCCGTATTGGATATGTATCAGATTTCTGACAATAAAAGGGTAGTATTTAATCTGGAAATTCAAAGGTAAATTTTAATTTGTACTTTGAACGTAAATATGTGTTTTACTTGTTTTGATAAAACATATTGTAAACAGTTTGCTGGCTTCGTTTATTATGTTAATGACACTTGTCTGGCTGAATAGGATCTATACTGTTCACAAAAAAATGTTGTTAGGGACTATAATCGTCACAGTGACAGTATCTCATAACAAGACGTACGTCAAGAATAAATATTGACAATATATGCGACGTGCCATGTGAGTTCGGACCCTTGAAATTTCATCAACTATCGACGTGATTTACGGAAAATATCGCAAATTAGTAAACATTTTTTTCATGAATTTACGCACATGTTCCAAGGTACAAAATCACATGGCACGTCTCATATTTGAACAGTCTCAGCGAGTCACATGACGATAACTATAAACCAGAAATTTCACAACAGGTGAAGTATATAATAAATAATACATACAGGCCACACTCACTTACTCGAATTCGAAGGGAGATAAAAAAATACTTTGAGTTAATCGTAGTTTGACGTATCCGTAGTACGCAACCTGTCGGACAACAAACTTATTTTATTAACAGTTAGAACCAAATGATTACTTGCTGATGTAGCCTTGAGTAGTAAATATGATTTATTTTAGCAATTAAATGTAGCACTGGATACAAATGGGGTTTAAATGCTATTTTCTAAGACAAATCATATTTAAACACTTTCGGTTTGTTTACAAATACACATATGCATGTCTGTGTGTAATTAATAGATAACCCGGATGTGGCACACGTGACATTACATTAGCGATATGTACATATTCAGTTCACCAATGAAATAAATAATAACAAGAACAAAATAATTATATGAATTATTTTAATAAATTATACACGGAAACAACACAAAACAAGAAGAAATACTGATTTGTAACACTATTATAATGATTATTTCTGACCAGACTTGATTGTACGAACTAATAATGTTTAGAACATAAAACTCGCCCATTCAATGTTTCGTCCCTATACTGATGCTGTCACATTCGGGAGATATATACACACGATCGAGTGTGAAATATTTCACTCATTTCTAATACGCAGCAACTTGTGTTCACTTTAATAACGTTCGAGTAAAAGCATTTAATGCCAGTCCAATTAAAATAGTTGCCATTTATTGCTCACCACTTAATGATCACCGACGGTCATTTCGGTCGAGGCCTGTTTAATCAGTGTCAACGCAAACACCTTTAACTACGATTGAATACCCGACTTTGATCAGGTAAACTGCAGGTGACAAACTTCTACTTACCTCCGCAAATTGACATTTCGACTTAACGAGTGTGAAATACAGTAGATTTACGTTTTCGGGACCTAAATATACATTCGAATAAACGGAAAATTTGAGTTATCGAAATTTGACTTAACCGAACTTAGTTATATGGAAAATAATAGGATTTTAAAACGGGACCGTGCTAGTAATTCGACGTAACCGGTGATTTCGACGTAAGCGACTTTGAGTAAACGAGCGTAGCCTGTACCTTTATAACATTCTCAAAATCCGCACACAGATGTATTGCTATTAAAATAATCCAAAATAAGGCACATGTTCCACACAAACGTTCATACATATTCAATAAACATTATGTGGTTTTAATCAGCCAATCAATTTCAGTTACAGAGACCACGTGACAAAAAAGGCGGGAAATGAACCATTTTGTCAAAGTGCCAATACCCTAACCCTAACTAACTAGCGGCAAAACGACCCTTGGTAGCACTGCATCATATCACCGGTCAGCCCAAAAATTTTTTTTTTATAAAGTGTATTACCCTATAAAAAAAGGCATACCTTTTGAATTTGGGGTGATACCAAGTGAACTGTGCTTATACAGAGTCGAAAAAAAAACAGTCGGAAAAATTAAAAGTCACCAACATTACATTGATGACGTTGGAAGCCCTTATTTTGGCTCTAGACGGAGGGTTTTAAGCCGGAAAAGAGGGTTCCGGGTTGATTGAGAAACCCCATATCATATTGCGAGCCCTAAGGGGACCCTCGACGTCGAGAAAGGCCCGAAAAGCCCTGGAAGAAAAAATCCTGTAACATGCTACACAAACTTGCCGACCCCACTTTACACTGAAATAAATTATGTCATATTTTTACTTTTATGTGTTTCCCGCTGTGGGCAACTATATTTACTATGGGCGATCTATAGATGTACTTACCTTCTAAATTTCAGCAAAATTGGTTGAGTGGTTAATCTTCTATGACTAGCATAAGTTTGATAAAAATCCGGACAGGGGTTTTGTGCTTCCTTGGTCGTCGGAAACCCATAATATATCCGGTTGCCACAAAATCTTTTCTACTACATATATCGGGAAAATGACAAGGGCATTAGAGAACTACAGACCCACCACCGTACATTGGTGCTAAGTTTCGTTGAAATCGAATGTGAACGGGCAGCAGTAGAAGGCGTTAATAACCAGGTACGTGTCGTGATCATTTATTGGTAACTGCACACAAACCGAACACAAACCGAGCATCTAAAAATACAAGTACAAAAGTATGAGCCCTAGTCACGGCAAATGCTCTACATGATATATGTCAATATACATGATTCACAATTAAATGTACTTACTGGTTGGTATATTACTAGGACCAACTTAGAAGGTAATGTTACAGCTTTACTTATGACATTATGAGATGTATATAAAGAAAAGTATTATAGACTTGCTCCTTATATGACACACAATCTGATTATTTCTACTTACAAGCTGATTAAACTTATGACAATATGAAATCCATATAAAGAGTAGGGTTATATGCTTGCTTCCTGTAGGACTAATAATTTGTCCGCCAACTCCTGACAAATGAATACAACCACACATTAGCTACCTATCAAATGAGTGAAATGATCCAAACATGTATAATGCTGGGATCATTTACACTGAAAATAAGTAGCAAATGGTCAGTTGCTATCTAGTCAACTTAATATTGTAGATCATGTTGTATGTATTAAACCATGTGCTTGTACAAAGCTAGCATATTTTTGGGACTAATTAGTACACAATACAGTGGAAAAATATCCAACACGAATTTGGTGTCTCGCTGTCAAAATACATGTGACAAAATATTACAAAAAAATATTATACATTGTAGATCTAAATCTAAGCAGATGTTAAGTGTAGAAATATGATCAGATCTAGATCTTGGAACATGTTAAACAATACATATAGCGGTGTGAACGGTGTGAACTCGTGGGAAATGACCTGGGCCGAACCAGCTTGGAACGACTTCAAATTATTTTTAAGAAAATAATGTTATCTAATATTAAATTCACTAGACAAAACATGCTGCTCAAACAATAGGTCAATGACTTATAATATGGCGAGGTGTGGGAATCAACTATTACCTGTTAATAGGAGAGGGAACTAAATTTAGATTTGAAAGCATGCACGCCGGCATGGGACGCTGCCATACATGTTGTTGTTGTTGTTGTTGTTATGATTCCCGCGCTTACTTTTTGGCAGGCTAAGGTCTCACGGGACAGTGGGCAGCTAGCTTTAAAAAGGAGGTGGACGATTTTCTATATACTTCACTACCGACCCTGTAAGTTACACCAGTGTGTCTCTAGATAAATAGGTTTATGGATATTTCTTGACTTAGGGAGGCTTGACTAGGTGTATTTTTTAGAGTATTTCATAATTCTACGAAACTGAATGTTAGCTCCGGTTGATTTTGACATCTTGGAAAATGTCGCCTGCTATGCTGTCTCGCCGGTACGGTTTCGCGTCAGAATTTAAGGTATTTTTCGGGCATCTGTAGCGAAAATTAGAGCTGGTTATGACCCCGCTTCGAAATCATTTTCAGAAAATGGTGTGGTGTTACAAGTGATAGAACAAGACATAACAAAGTATCTGTGCCTCATATTTTCATGAAAACAATTCCGATAAATTCAGTCGTGTTGAAATTTCTGGCCAAAAATAGGTGGGTGGGGTAACTTTGTAAAAAATTAATTGAACACATCTGATGCGGTTACTGAATTTTTATTGTGGCGCGCGATTTGTACTTCATTTGCGAGTATTTTTCAATATTGTCGCAAGAGCCTCCTTAACTGATTGTGAGAGGCGGTGATTTTTATAAGTCCCCCGCCGCCCTCAGAAAAGCAGTCAATTTTGGCTATTTTGAACCGTCCCGTGATGCCTAAAGGAGACTCGTACACTGGCTCCTCACACAAATATCAGACGCAGCCACAATTGGCGAAAAAGCCTAACCCTAACGTGCAGCATTGAGTGAGTGCGCATGCGCGAAACTATAAAGTCTTCCGTTGTCTGAGTGATCTTTTTTCTACTATATCTTTATGTCTATGTTCATTTAAAATTATTTGAGTAATTGTCAGGCAGGTTTAGGTCATTGGTAAGGTTATTATACTTGTTACAAGTGACGACTGTTCACGGGGAGTGGAGTTTGTGTGTTTTCTTTGTCGGCCACGAAACATCACTATTTGATCACGTGACCATCCAAGATGGCGGCGCCCATGTATTGTTGTTGATATTACTACATTATTGAGATTTTTCATCAGATACACCATGTTTAGACCCAACGGACCCAACCCATTCTGGCACTGACTCTCATGCTGACAACAATCCTCTGTTGCCGGGGCCTACTTTCCAGACTGCACCATGTTCCATATCAAACTGGACTACCCGTTTTTGACTCATTTTTGCAAATGAATGCTGATGGTTTTAGAATACAAAATGAATGTTTGAGTAGCAATTTTACCACCATTTTTTCCTTTTTGAAAAACGGAAAATGCCAAAATTTGACATTCAGAGAAACAATTGTTGTCTCTTCTACATCTGCACCCTACTGGTCTCGGTATCAGGTGACGTACAAACCAACCCAGGTCCTAGCATTACAGAAACTAGTGGGAACAGCATTTACCCATGCGGAGCTTGTGAAACAAATGTAACCTGGTCTAGGAATGCCGTGTTTTGTGAGACTTGTTTTATTTGGTTCCACATTGACTGTCAGGATATAGGCGAAGCCACCTTCCATACACTACAGAACACCAGTGTAAGCTGGCACTGTCTCAATTGCAATGCAATTAATCAGCATACTGTGTCATCAAACTTTATTGATGACCTGATCACGACAAACAGGTTTGAGCCCATAAGCCCATGCAACTTCAGCACACTTTCTCAGCAGAGCAGCCCAGGAGATCCCACATACAGTTCTTCCCCAAGAACCTCTCATCGACTCCCTCGTACAGGAAAACCTACACGCACATGTCGTACATTAAAACCTCTGAAAGTACTGAGTGTAAACATTAATTCTATCGTGGCCCACAGTACTGATCTTAGTAACATGATCGATAGCGTAAACCCTGATGATTATCATAGGGTCGAAACCAAGATAGATGCCACTATTCACTTGGGTGAAATCTTACCCAGACAGTACATGGAAAATGTTGTCCGGGTTGACAGAAAACGGGGAGGTGGTGGGGTAATTATTGCCGCAAAAGATGACTTTATTTGCAGCGAGGTCCCCGACCTGCATACAGACTGCGAGATTGCCTGGATGAAAATGGAGGTTACTGGATGTAAACCACTTTATTTATGTAGCTACTACAAGCCTAGTGAGGGCAACAGCTCTAGTTTAGACCAGTTTTCCGAGTCACTTCGGAGATTGGGTATGACTGTTCCCATGTTATTATTGCAGGAGACATGAATTTTCCCGGATACGACTGGCCAAACAACTGTATAAAACAGAATTGTGGCTATCCCACTCTTACCTTTCAGTTCGTTGACCTCTTAGACGACATGGGCCTGACTCAACTTGTAGACTCACCCACCAGGACAACAACTACTTGACCTTGTTATCACAAACAACCCCAATATAATTTCTTCATGCAAAGTGATCCCAGGTGTAAGTGACCATGATGCTGTCCTAACTGAAATTGACATTAGGCCTATTAAAAACAAGCAAACCCCCAGGAAGATTGCGCTCTACAGTAAGGGTGATTGGAGGGACTTAGAAAGCATATTACTACCTTTGGGGAAAGCTTATTGCAAAATTTTGACACTTCAACCCCGGTTAACCAATTATGGTCAATATCACTTCGGAGCTCGAAAGAGCCATCAGCCAGTTCATACCGCACAAAACTGCAAAGTTAAAAGATAGACAACCTTGGATTAATGGTAAAATAAGGCGTCTTATTAGGAAACGGGATAAACTTTACTTTAAAAACAGAGCTAAAACCTACCCCTGAAGGTTCAAGTAAACTAAAAACTCTTCAAACACCATATACAGACACTGAGCAGAGGAGCTTACTGGGAGTATGTTGAGGACTTAATTACTCCAAAAGATGAAAATTCAGTAACTGAAAACTTCAATATTACAAAACGTTTCTGGACTTTTATTAAGCACAAAAAAACAGATGCTATTGGACTTAAATCCCTGAAGAGAAAACGGAGTATCTATTACCGATCCAATCTCAAAAGCCAATTTGCTTAATGACCAGTTCCACTCTGTTTTTCTCTCAGCAAACTCACATGAAACTCGTTTCTTACTGCAAATATGTTTCAAACCTTTTTTCCAGAAAAGAAAATGACATGCCTGAGATAGAGGTAACAGAAAATGGTGTACAGAAACTTTTGCAAAAACTGTCAGAATCCAAGGCCCCAGGCCAGACAATATTACTCCTACTATTCTGAAGCGCCTCTCGGCTGAACTTGCGCCAATTCTTACTCACTTTTCAATACCTCACTTCAGCAACGAGTCCCTACCAGACATTTGGAAACAAGCCAATGTAACACCAATATACAAGAAAGGTGACAAAACGACACCTTCGAACTATCGCCCTGTCTCTCTAACTTGTATCTGCTGTAAGCTCTTGGAGCACATTGTTTTGCAGTAATATGATGCAGCATCTCAATAGAACAATATTCTTTATCCCCTCCAGCATGGCTTTCGGAGAAGCGTAGCTGTGAAAGTCAACTATTGAATTTGTTCACGACATGCCCTCAACATGCAGAGTGGTAGACAGAATGATGTTTGTAGTCATGGATTTCGCTAAGGCCTTTGATAAGGTAGCACACAATAGGCTCCTCTACAAACTCTCATCCTATGGCGTGAAGGGATTAGCACTCGGTTGGATAGGATCCTTTCTTAGTGGTAGGTCCTCAGCGTGTCGTCCTTGAAGGGAAAGCTTCTACGTCCGTTCCAGTACTATCTGGTGTTCCACAAGGCTCTGTGCTTGGTCCTGCGTTATTTCTTGTTTATATTAATGACCTCCCGGAGTACACAACCCATAGTACTGTCCGGCTCTTTGCAGATGACACATTGTTGTACTTAGCTTTACATAGCCCATCTGACTGCAACAAACTTCAAGAGGACCTTCATAATCTCGAGAGATGGGAATCCGACTGGCAAATGTCTTTTCATCCTGACAAATGCGAGGTTATTCACATTACCACCAGGAAGGCTCCTGTTATGCATAACTACTCTCTCCACGGCCAAATTCTTTCTTCAGTTCCTTGTATTAAGTACCTCGGGGTTAACATCAGCCACGATCTGAAGTGGAATAAACACCATTAACAAACTCCGTCTCATCTAAGGCCAATCAGACTCTAGGTTTTCTGAAACGTAACCTCAGGATCAACTCGAAGATTGTCAAAGAACGAGCTTATAAAATCCCTTGTTCGTCCTAAACTAGAATACTGTTCCACAGTCTGGGTACCCCAAGAGTATTAGCAAAGACAATTGAGGGTGACTTAACTCTGCATAGGCTTGTACACCAACTCGAGATGGTCCAGAGGAGGGCTGCAATGATGGGTTTCTAACCGTTATCACAACACATCTAGTGTAACCGATATGCTGCACAGTCTGGAGTGGAGATCACTTGAACAGAGGAGAGTCGATGCCAGACTGAGTATGCTGTACAAAATTAGGAACAATCTTGTAGCCATAAATGAGGATAACTACTTAACACGAGGCACTGGTAGACGCCAACACCAATACCGCCAGTTGCGTGCCGACAAAGACTACACTCGTTTCTCCTTCTTCCCCAGAAACCGTTGTAACAGTGGAACCAACTGCCCACTGACACCTGCCTGGCAGAGTCGCTGGATTCCTTTAAGGCTCAGGTCTTGAAGGTTCAGCACTCCAGACTCATTTAATTCTAAACCTTCTTCTTTCTCTTTTTCTTTCTCTCTCTATGCTTCCTTCTACCGTTCCTTGGCCTACTGCTCTATCTAGTCTTTTTCGTTTTTCCTCTGATTTTCCCCTAGCACTCAACTGGTGATAACACTCATGTGTGAGGGTATACCAGTATACCGGCAAAAGCAAAAAAAGCATTTACCTTGTAGAAATTGCAAAAATATGCAGTACATCTTGGTGGATTTCTCTGTCAATAATAGAGATATTAAGCTGAACTTTCGGATTCAGGCACATATTTGAAGAATCTACACGATTAGGTTAAGAATCATAGGCGAATTCATTGATCTTCTTACTTTTTCGGCACACTGAAGTAAGACAAAAATCGATTAGGGTTAGGCTGACGACAAAACCGGCCGCAGAATTAATCTGCCAAGTTTGATTAAAATCGAGCGCAGGCAAAGCGGAAACGTGGCAAAACCCTAACCTTAACTTGCAGCACTTAGGTCGTTTCGTGCCATTTCGTGCACGTTCAAGCTACGGTAACAAACTAGATATGCACGTGTTTAGGAATTAACGTACATCGATCTGGGTCCCAAGGTCACACTCTAGCTCGTTTGACATTGACATTGTCGCATGTCAAACTTGGGGTATTTCAGCGCTGAAGCTCGCATCTTCAGGCATGGCGTTTCGCACGGACTCAAGGGCATGCGGTAGATGAATCATTTATTTACACATCCAGAGTTTTTCAGCCTTCTAGCTCGTTCCTAGCTACGAGAAAATGTGTCGTACATAAGGTCATAAACCGGTTTGGGACCTATTTTCAAACATGTGCAATTTCGTGCTCGTGGAAGCTACAGTAATGAGATATGCACGTGTTCGGAAAGGAACGTAGCTCGATTTGGGCTCAAAGGTCACACTCTATCTCGTTTGACCTTGACCTTGCAGAATGTCTAACATACCCCAAAATTAGTTTTTTTCGAGAAGCAAAGTTTTGCTGCGGGGGACTGTTTTCAGCCCGTTCTCGCACATTAAATGATAGATGCGTCTCTAATCTACATGTCACAGGGTCAGCCTTTCCATATATGGACTAACACAGGTTCGGTTCGACTGGTTTTTATTGACAACGAGACATTGCTAAATAGCAGGAAGAACTAATATTTCCTAGCAAATATCTATAGACGCTATCTTCAATATTACTACTTTTATTGGAGTCTATGCATACGGTAACTTAGATACCCTTATAGAGCCTTTAGGCTACATTAGTATATTGTTTCTATAAGATGGTTAGGAATCTTAAATAATGACTTACCAATATGACGAGACAAAATAGAAGAAATCCTATTGCGACACCCTCCCACAACACGACATCTCTTGCCAACGTTAACTTACAGAGTGCCCCTCAATCATACCGGCTGCACGTTTCTCGTTACGGGCCCCGGATAAAATTACTCGTGCATAGATTCTCCAATGAAAAGATGACACACACACCTACGTCACACCACTCACCCATACGGACAATACAAGGCACTACATGGACAGCACATGGACGATTACATTATGTGAACACGGGAATGTCAAGACTGGCCCCGCTAATAAACAACCGTACTAAAAATACATTGAGGGGTGATTACACAGTAGCTGGAACCTACAATACATCAAGGGTTGAATAATAGGTTATATTATAGCAAATACACCATAAATCAATCATGTCCTGTTTTGACAACTGTGACACACACATCCTTGCAATTTCAGGCATGTATATCGCGAGATACAAGGTCACAAACAAGGTCACCCGAACTAAAAAAACACCCAAATGCTGCACAAATAAGAGTCATGCAAAAATTTATTTTTTTGATGGTAGAGGGTGTGCAGCGTCGTGATAAACACTCCCCAATAATGGGGCTAGCGTGTCGTTCTTTATTGCATACAGTAGCTGTTGCAATTCACTAATAATCTGTCGAGGCACCCTCTCAAATTTCTATTTATAAACAAAAAATATTTTACTTCAAATTTTTTTGGTTCGAGCCCCGGGGCACAAGGGGCCTTTTCAGGCGTCTCCTATTGGGTCGTCAAATAACGACCCAAATGCTGCACTGCATGTTATATTTGATGCAAGGGTCGTCATACAACGACCCAAATGCTGCAGGGCCACATTTTTTGTTTGTATATCTTGGATAGTAGGTCATTTAGGAATGAACGGAATAGATTTCCTGCGATACTTTTCAACAAGGAACCCATTAAACGTGTTTCCGACAATAACCTCGATGGTGACTGAAATATTGCAAAATATAATTATGGGGTATACCCAGGTGAAAAATTTAAAACTTTCGCTCACTTCGGGGGTTCTTCACGGGGATGACTCCTAACAATTCCTTAGCCAATAATAGACGTGGAAATGTATTTCCCCTGTGTCTAAGTGACATAATTTTCAAGATATTTCAATAGATTTATTTAATTTTCATTGGCCAAAATGAGACGAGGAAATCTAATTGTATTGTGTCTAAGTGACATACTTTCCAAGATATTTCAATAGACATTACCTCATTGCTGCAAGGGTCATCATATAACGACCCAAATGCTGCACTGTCATATGACTTTGTATATCGTGGATAATAGGCCACTTAAGAAGGAACGGAATAGATTTCCTACGATACAGGCTACGCTCGTTTACTCAAAGTCGCTTACGTCGAAATCACCGGTTACGTCGAATTACTAGCACGGTCCCGTTTAAAATCCTATTATTTTCCATATAACTAAGTTTGGTTAAGTCAAATTTCGATAACTCAAATTTTCCGTTTATTCGAATGTATATTTAGGTCCCGAAAACGTAAATCTATTGTATTTCACACTCGTTAACTCGAAATGTCAATTTGCGGAGGTAAGTAGAAGTTTGTCACCTGCAGTTTACCTGATCAAAGTCGGCTATTCAGACCGTAGTTAAAGGTGTTTGCGTTGACACTGATTAAACAGGCCTCCCGAAATGACCGTCGGTGATCATTAAGTGGTGAGCAATAAATGGCAACTATTTTAATTGGACTGGCATTAAATGCTTTTACTCAAACGTTAATTAAAGTGAACACAAGTTGCGCGATTAGAAATGAGTGAAATATTTCACACTCGATCGTGTGTATATATCTCCCGAATGTGACAGCATCAGTATAGGGACGAAACATTGAATGGGCGAGTTTTATGTTCTAAACATTATTAGTTCGTACAATCAAGTCTGGTCAGAAATAATCATTTATAATAGTGTTACAAATCAGTATTCTTCTTGTTTTGTGTTGTTTCCGTGTATAATTTATTAAAATAATTCATAAAATATGATGTTCTTGTTATTATTTATTTCATTGGTGAACTGAATATGTACATATCGCTACATGCACATGTCACGTGTGCCACATCCGGGTTATCTATTAATTACACACAGACATGCATATGTGTATTTGTAAACAAACCGAAAGTGTTTAAATATGATTTGTCTTATAAACAGCATTTAACATGTATCCATGTACATTTAATTGCTAAAATAAATCATATTTACTACTGGTTGAGGGGCACTATGAATATTCGTTCGGTGCCAAAGCGAGTAATAAATGTGGGGGATACACTATGACAGCCGACATCAGCAAGTAATCATTTGGTTCTAACTGTCAATAAAATAGTTTGTTGTCCGACATGTTGCGTACTACGGATACGTCAAACTACGGTTAACTCAAAGTATTTTTTTATCTCCCTTCGAATTCGAGTAAGTGAGTGTGGCCTGTACTTCTCAACAAGGAACCCATTAAACATGTTTCCAACAATAACCCTGATGGTGACTGAAATATTGCAAAAAATCACCAAGGGTATGTATACCCAGGTAAAAATTTAAAAAGATTCGCTCACTTTGGGGGTTCTTCACGGGGATGATTCCTAACGATTCCTTAGCCAATAATAGACGTGAAAATGTATTTCCCTTGTGTCTAAGTGACATAATTTTCAAGATATTTCAATAGATTTATTTTTAAAGTGCAACCTGATACAATAATACAATAGCACATGTTTAAGTACTGAACAGCCAGCCTGCAGAGGCTTATGGTGCACTGTCATGTAGATAATGTATGGAACAAGGAAAATACATGCAATAATACATTAAGAACTAGTATGCGATGCCTGGTACTGTGTCACGAAAAAGGTGTGTAGATACATGCGCAGTAATATACCAGATACGTACTCGTGCAGCCATGAAGTCTGGTCGGGAATCGCGTCATATCACAGGAGTACAGAGCATAATTTACCGACGGCACAATGTTGCCACCTATAGTGGATATTCTTGCTGATACCGCTAATCGAATAACCCGATGAGCAGTCGCAACCAGGATACCCACTACCTCAATCGTGGTGCGCCACATAACAACAACAGTATGCTGACAAAGGGAAGTAATTATGAATGGACTAATATTGTCGAGCGATATAGAGAACAGTGATGGAATAGTACGAGTAGATGCAGGCATTTACGGTAAATAGATAAGCTCGTATGCATTATATGACCAGGTGTACGCAGTATGTGTGCAAGCAGTGTAGATACAGATCAGCCGTCACACTGATGTGTGCAGGCTGGTCGGGATCTACGCCGTTTGACGTGCACTAAAACCCTCAGTATGTATCATTAAGCACTATTATGCCGAATGCAGTGATATATAAATATATACCTATTTTAATTACGACGATCGTGTGGTCAATAGACATGACCACATTGCTGCAAGGGTCGTCATATAACGACCCAAATGATACGTGTTATATTACGGGCTTACAGGATTTGTGTCCAGTCTAGCTCCTGATTCTACTAGCACACTCATGTAGCCTGATATCGATCTATATTCCTTGTTAGAAGCATCATGGATGCTTCATTGATGATATTGGAATGGCGACCAGTGTAGATCCGGATCAGACTGCGCAGATCTCGATCTACACTGGTTGCTTAAACCCTTTGGCGCCAAATAAATCTATGTATTTTGCAATCGCTTATCACTATAAGTTCTAAGTAAAAGGTGCACAATCGCTTATCACTAAAAGTTCTAAAAGAAAATGCACAATCGCTTATCACTATAAGTTCTTAGTAAAAAAAGTGCACAATTGCGTTTCACTTTAAGCTTTATCAAGCCTCTTCGACATCGTCCAAATCTTGTCTCGCACTTGTTGGTCCGTGTAGATGTTCAGTTCGTTCCGTCGCGGGTGGCTCCTGACATCGGAGATCCGACACTTCCTCTCGGTATCCGTGCACTGCCGGATTTCCGCTAAGTATATTTCGCGGATGGTAGCTTGGGCATCACTGACCTTCGGAGACGCTCTAACTGCCAGTGGTGGTCGTTTTACTGCCGGTGATGTAGCTGGTTACTGTTCCGGTTCAGTTTTCTTCCGCTTGTGCAAGTCTCCGCTAACCTCCACCACTTTCCTCTTCACCACATTCTTTGTCTTCCAGTCACTGGACTGCATAGCCTCGGCCTCCTGTTGTAACGCAGACTGCTCTAACATCAGTCCGATCTTTGGATCCTCCAACTCAATTTCCTCATCCGAATCCACAACCTCCTCCGATATCTCTGAGGCAGTTTCGTCGTCAACCTCCCAAAGATCGGTGACATTCTCTTTCGGTATCCTGCTGCTTGAGGCTATCGACTCCAGGACTTCGCCTTCTTGCATAGACGAATCATCGGAGGTCTCCGGGGCATTGCTGACTGTAGCGGAAGGCGACTGGCGCTTCCGGAGTATATTGCGGTGGGCGGCGAGGGTGCGTGAAAACGTCTCCACCGTAGCCTGGACTTTGCCGACAAGTCGTAATACTTGTCGGCAGTGGCCTGCTAGGGCTTCATCATGCGAGATAGCGGCTCGCCATGCTGCTGTCCTCGGCCCTCGGTTACGATGCCCATCTTGTTCTGAGTAGGATTGTATGGACCAAACTTCTTTTCGGCGCCACACTTTAACCACGTCTCCCGATGAGCCGGCTAGCTCCAGAGAAGTTGGTAACGAAATTGTTGCCTGCCTTTTCCGAAAAACATACTCTTCTTCTTTCCGCTCAGACGTGGCGTCGAGGAACATCATCAGCGCCTCGTACATGTGCCTGGATGTCTTGTGTTTCTCCACGTTGAGGCAATGGAACTGCACGCCGTCAAGAGTCCTGCTCTAGTGTGGCCTTCCGTACCCGACTTGTTCGCATGTTCGTAAAACAACTGATGCGCTGTGCGGAGTAGAGGGACATAAGGATGATGAGCACACCGCGAGACTCCATCAGGAACTCGACGCTCGGTAGCGGCTGTTTCATCTTCTCCAAAGTGTGCTTCACGTAAGCGCATTTGCTGAAGTACTCCCGAGCGTCCGGCTTCACCGCCGACTCAACCATGTCCAGCTGGTGTTGGCTTCGGCGTTCTGCTGAAACGAAATGTGGCTAAGGAGCACAGAAACACTGGTAAAGCATACCTTTCAAGATCAAATAAAGAAAAATGAGCACGAATATTGGGAAAGGGATGTGGTCATGCATGTCGATACAAATGTAACGAATGTAGAGCTTCTTATCCGATAAGGGATTACCTCCCTTTGTGAATATTGTCTCCATTTGCTCTGCAAGAAAACACAGCGCATCATTCAACATTTCTTGGTTAGTATTCTAGGTATTACTTGTAATATCCCCGTGAAGTCCATTATGTATGTGAGTTCCATAATATTGTATCATGTCAAACCTGCACTAATTGCATATGAGAATCACATGTTAAATCTATACGCCAATGGTAACTCGGTAGACGCTCATTAAGCGCAGTATAAGAAAGCACCCGGTCGTACAGGATCGGCAGTTACCCTCGGTAAGGTCCATCAGTAATCGGCACCGTACAGTCGGAAATCCGCCAGGTGGCGTTCCACCAGTGGCACCAGTTCCGCCAGGTGGCGTTCAGGTAGCGTATATAACCATACTTCCGCGTTCTATGGCAATCTTGGTCTGGACAGCGAACTAACAACATCGTCAGATTGTATATTAGATATACTGGTTAGGTTTACTGGAACTTTGGGCAGGCATCTGGAGTACACCCATCTTGAGGCAGCCTCGCTGTATCAAGAGTGGAATAACTCGCCAAGGGCCGTAGTTCTCGGGTTGCAGTAGCCTATGTAAGATTGCTAAGCAGAACCACTGGGAGCTTTGAAGCATGGTTTCATAGAGCAGCTCAGATACCGGTGAGCAGTGGTACACGAACAGGTCTAGGACTTGTTGGCTTAGTAATCTTGGGCGTTGGACGCCATCAACGAGTGTTGTCCTTTTGAGGCATAGCGCCTCAAAGAGTGTTGTCCTTGTGCTGCGGAAGCTTGTTCTTGTGAGGCATAGCGCCTCAAGGAAGCTTGTCCTTTCGAGGCAAGGCCTCAAGGAAACTTGTCCTTGTGAGGCATATCCTCAAGGAGGTTTGTCGTGTTGAAGGACGTTGGAAGTCAGTCTATTTCTGTATTGAAACCCTTTAATTACATGTCCTGATTATTGTTACTAATTCATTCATCCTATATTCCAATCTTTGTAGTAATCATTGTCAGCAATCATTTTGTTTCTAATCAGACGGCAAGGTAGCCCAAGGAAAATTATATATCTATATGTTCTAACTGGTGGCAGCAATGTACCGAAACCAGTCGTACGTCACGGGAAGCGCACAAGCGGGGCGCGTTCGCTACACAAATGTCATGAAAGAATAAATGAAAATCAGATTTTTCATGAATTTCGGAGTCTTGGAGACGGCAACAGGCAGAGAGACCAATTATCCAATTGGGTACAGAGTAAACTGAAGAAAATACCAACTTTTTTTTTTTTTTTTAATTTTTTTTTTTTTTTTTTTTTTTTTTTTTAGCCGGACCAAATTCAAACACATCCCCTCGGCGTAAAAACTCGAGGACCTGGCAGTTTAAGATTGATGGATCGTATGTCAGAGTATGTAAAAAGTTCCTTCTGGATACCCAAGACATTAGTCACCAGATGGTTGATACCGCATTAGAGAAAGCTACAAATGAGAACAGTGTGTCCGGGATTGTGCCCCAAAACGGAAGAAGCAAACATGATAACAGAGCAAACAAGGTACCGGAAGATAGTATAAATCAAGTTAAAGATCACAATAACTCCTTACCCAAGGGTTGAATCGCATTATCGTCGGAAACATACATTCAAACATTATCTTGAACCATGCCTGAGTGTGCCGAAAATGTACATCCTTTATCAATCACATTGTGAAGTAAACAATTTTGAAGCTCTATCAATATATACTTACAGACATATTTTTGATACACACTTTAACATTGGGTTTCACTCACCTACCAAAGATAGATGTGATCCGTGCGCCAGGTTCAAAAATGGGTTAGAAGCAGAACGGCTAAGATATGCAAAAGGAATATGATAATCACATTAAGAATAAACGGATGGCAAGGGACATGAAAGATGAGGATAAAATGAAAGCGATAAATGACCCTGATTGTGCTGCTGCATGCTTTGACCTCCAGCATATTTTAGTAACCCCCAATAGCAATGAATTTGTTCTTTATTACAGCAGAAAACTATGCAACTTCAATCTCACAGTTTATGATCTTGGAACAAAAGAAGGATTTTGCTATATTTGGAACGAAGCCATATCTGGAAGAGGGACATGTGAAATTGCATCTTGTGTTTATAAGTATCTTGAAAAGCAAGCTGAATTAGGACGAAAAGAAGTTGCATTGTTTTCTGACAACTGTGGTGGACAGAACCGCAACAGATTTTTTGTGTCAATGTTGTTACGCAAAACAAAAATTTCATCAGGCTTCAGCAAAAGTTTTTGGAGAAGGGCACACACAGAATTAAAATGATTCAATTCATGCCACAATTGAGCTCAGCAGTCGAGGCAAATGGATATATATAATACCTCAATGGGCTGCTACAGTAAGGAATGCTTGTCAGGCAAAATTATGACGACTTCTTCAATTTTAAATGCCTTTCACAAGCGATACCAAATATTGAATTTGATGTAGATGCTCAAAAAATAATGTGGATGAAAATAACAACCGTGTCATTTGATGAAAAGAATTATGAAATTATGAATCTGAGATACAATGCATTTCTGCAAGAGTTAATCTCGGTGTCAAACGCAGTAGCACAAGATCACAACAGCAAAATTCTACCCGAATCAATTTTCCACCATTGAAGAAACTGTACTGCGACAGTGAGCCCCCAAAACTGGCATTGGCCAAATACAAGGCATTAACCCAGCTATGTACATCAAATATTCCCAAAGTTCATCATCAATTTTTTCATTCTTTGACCCACAGGTCGGAAGCTGACAGCGATTCAGATTAATTTACCATGCACTTGATGTAGATAAGTAAAGGTTTATTGATAGATTTTCTGATTATATCCCCGAGGGGCATATACAGTTTTTTGTATTTCCGCCTGTAGTGTATGTATGTATGTATTACTTAATACAAGCTGTATTACTGTATTGATACCTTATTACTACATGTCTACTGATACCTGTATTTGAATCGTTACTGAATTACGTCCCGTTACCTCCAGAGGGATGCTAGGTAATAAATGGTGAACTGTACGAAGCGTTTTACTACAGAAATTTGGCGACGAGGATAATCTTAGAGATTGTTTCAACGAATTTGCGAAATGGCAGTGGCTATTTCGGCCAAAATCGGTGGTATTTCTTCATTTGAAATTGGAGGAGAACGCACGAGTATCGGTTTCAGATGGTCTCGATGGTTGAGAAGTTTTGAATTGTATTCAGGGGGAAAAGGAATTGTAAACCCGGCCGAGAAGAAATCTTTATTGTTACATTGTGCAGGTGTAGGGGGTGCAAGACTTATTCTACACCCTGGATTGCCCAAATCCTGGCGAAGGGGAATATGTTTATGACGTCACAACAAAATTATTGAATGATCATTTCGTGCCAGAAGTGAATGTTGCATATGAAAGATCAGTTTATAGGGGCATGGCACAACTGCCGAATGAAACTGTAGACATGTACATAAGTAGATCGCGACAAAGGGCAGCTTACTGCAACTTCCATAACGTCTGTAGCATCGCGTCTATGCATGTCTCACAGCCTATCAGAGCATATGAGTAATTATGGGCTCGATACATGAATAGGGGCAGTCAGCCTTGGAGATTAGGCTCCGCCCCTATTCATGTATCCAGCCCTTAATTACTCATATGCTCTGATAGGCTGCTTGAGAATACTTGTTGGTCAATCTGTCCATACTGTAGAATTCCAGGTTATCAATGGCTCTGGAAAACCATTAAATGGCCGTAACACAGCTACTGATCTTGGCCTATTGCACATAGGCATGATAAATTCGGTATCTCCAAACATATCCTCTGTCAATGACCAGTCCACTGACACAATAATGCGGTCATTTGAGGATAGGTTTGAAGGCACAGGCAAATTGCATGATTTTCAACTGAAATTGCATGTAGATCAGACTATCAAACCAGTTGCACAATCATTAAGACAGTCTCCCTTCAAAATGCGAAAACAAATAAGTGATAAAATTGATGAGCTGGTAAAAAGCGACTTTATAGAAAAGGTTACCGGACTGACACCATGGGTATCGAACAAAATTGATGACAGTAAAGTCAAGGCGGTGCGTGAGGCCGAGCCGCCTCAAACTGCAAGCGAGTTCAAAAGTTTCCTAGGCTTGGTTACATTCTGTTCCAAGTTTGTACCAAACTATGCGACTGTTGCCAAGCCATTACGCAAACTGACGAGAAATGACGTGAAATGGGAATGGGGGTCAGACCAACAAAATGCATTTATGAAACTCAAGCAATGTCTGACAAGCACCGAAGTTATGGCATATTATGATCAAAATGCTGAAACTCAGGTTATTGTAGACGGGTCTCCCGTAGGACTCGGGGCAATTCTAAACCAACGACAACCAAACGGTGACACGAGACCGGTAGCTTACGCAAGTCGAACATTGACACCTGTAGAACGACGTCATTCACAGACAGAACGAGAAGCACTGGCTGTCTTATTTGCAGTTCAGAGATTCAACATATATCTCTATGGAATGAAGTTTCATGTTCTATCGGACCACAAAGCACTGGAGAGTATATTCACATGTAGCTTACCTGTGGCACTGACCTTAGACGAGGTCAAGCAAGCCTGACCAGACATTGACCACAGTAAGGAAATGTATTGACACAAACAGATGGGAGAAAACAGACTCAATACGACCCTATTTTCAGGTCAGACATGATCTAACAGTACACAAGGGTATTATCATGAAAGGCAATAAATTAGTCATACCCAGTTCACAGCAAAACCAAGTGATGAATCTTGCCCACAAAAGTCATATGGGCATACTCAAAACAAAACGACTGTTACGGGAAAAGGTATGGTTTCCCAACATAGACAAGCGGGTGGAAGACATGATTAAAGTGTGTCACGCATGTCAAATGGCATCCACCCCACCACAAGAACCGCCGGTAGTTATGACTGACTTACCGGGCGGTCCATGGCGCGAACTGGCAATGGACATAACAGGACCATTTGGACATGACTATGTGTTGGTGTTAATTGACTATTTTACACGATTCCCATTGGTAGTGGTTCTGAGGTCAATTACCAGCAAATCAATCATAAATCAACTTAACAAATGGTTCAGTATTTTTGGAAATCCGTCTAGCATTAGAACTGACAATGCTCAAAATTTTGTTAGTCATGAGTTTGAGACATATTTGAAACAACATGGAATACAACAAATCCATTAAGAAATGCATTCAAACTGCAAATTCGCAAAACAAAAACTGGAAAACAGAATTGGATACACTTCTTCTGCATTTTCGGGCGACCGAACATTGCACAACGGGTGTATCTCCAGCAAAACTTATGTTCAGTCGAGAACTGAAAACCAAACTCCCACAAATTGAAACAAGAGTACATACTCCAAAATTGAGAAAACGTGACAGCGAGCAAAAATCAAAGCACATGCTGATAAAACAAAATCTCAAGGTGTTAGAAAATTCTCTGTGGGACAATTAGTAGTGATACACAAATATGAAAACTCAAAATGGACCAGAATTGGAAAAAAAACATTTTCAAAGTTCTGAGACAAAACGGGACATCTCTCAGATTACAGTCTAGTAATGACGGCAACGTTCTATACCGAAATGTTTCCCATGTCAGGCCATATTACCAGTAAAATTCCCATGGGTGGTGTTTGACCTGTAAGGTCAAGTTATAATTACAAACATGTGGGGACCCCAAACAGAACACCCCCAATGTGACATGTTTTGTACATTAATAACAATTTTCACAGACAAGTAAGATAAACATGTACTATGTTTACAATATTGGCAGACACCTGAGAAGTCATGCATCGTAAAGTACTGATTTAAAACTAAACAGGCACTGAAGCAATGATGGGAACATGGCACCAAGCTAATTATTCTGTTAAATCAGTATACATATCAATTCATGACCTCTGAAGCTGTCAAAACAAGCTACAGTTTATTGCTTTTCCCAGGACTATTAAATCAAAGTGGGGAAGGATGATGCGTCTATGCATGTCTCACAGCCTATCAGAGCATATGAGTAATTAGGGGCTGGATACATGAATAGGGGCGGAGCTTAATCTCCAAGGCTGACTGCCCGCACGAGGCTGCCAATGTAATATCTCTTGCTTTAGGACAATATAGAAGTTAACGCAGTTGGTTTTCTAATGGTGTTTATCCTATGAGAGCAAATCCTGGACTCGTTGTTGGTTTCCCTTTTTTTTTCCAGTTGTGAGTTCACTTATTTTTAACACATAAAAATAAATCCCATCCTCGTCGCCAATGTAATGTCTCTTGGTTTGGGAATAGTAACGAACATAACACGGTTGGTTTTCTAATGGTCTTTATCATATGGTTGCTAATCATCAACTGCCAATATGCAGCCTCGTGCGGGCAGTCAGCCTTGGAGATTAGGCTCCGCCCCTATTCATGTATCCAGCCCCTAATTACTCATATGCTCTGATAGGCTGTGAGACATGCATAGACGCGATGCTACGTCGATGAAATGTTGCGAGACCAAGTTATTGAAAAGTGCACATCTCAAAGATTGAGAAGAAAATTGCTTGAGAAAAACAATGTCACATTGGCAAAAGTAAGAGATATTGCATTATCCCTTGAAACTTCGGAAAAACAGGCGAAAACAATTAAAAATTTTGGCAAAATGGAAATCAACAGCGTTAGACCGGCAAAGTACCAAAGTAATGTAAACTAGAAAAAGTCGATGGCGCGCCATCGCAATATACCCACTTTCCCCAAATGCTAAGTCCGAAAGGGGGAGGTAATCCATGATGGAGGGTCGGATAAAAAATCCGAATTCACTTTGCGCATCAGCACATCAAAACGAAGCTACGAACCAAATATCAGACGCGTAGGTATTAAGGTGAAAAAGTTTTTCGACCTACGAGGAAAAATAGTGAAATTCTAAGTCCGAAAAGGGGAGATAATCCATGATGGAAGGTCCGATCAAAAATCGGAATTCACTTTGCACATCATAACGAAGCTACATATCAAATATCAGAAATGTAGGTATTAAGGTGAGAAAGTTTTTCGACTTACAATGAAAAATAGGGAAATTCTGAGTCCGAAAGGGGGAGATAATCCATGATGGAGGGTCGGATCAAAAATCCGAATTCACTATGCGCATCCGCACATCATAACGAAGCTACATACCAAATATCAGGCGCATAGGTATGAAGATGAAAAAGTTTTTCGAGTTACAAGGAAAAATAGGGAAATTCTGAGTCCGAAAGGGGGAGATAATCCATGATGGAGGGTCGGATCAAAAATCCGAATTCACTTTGCGCATCTGCACATGATAACGAAGCTACATACCAAATATCAGGCGCGTAGGTATGAAGGTGAAAAAGTTTTTCGAGTTACAAGGAAAAAATGGGAAATTGTGAGTCCGAAAGGGGGAGATAATCCATGATGGAGGGTCGGATCAAAAATCCGAATTCACTTTGCGCATCCGCACATGATAACGAAGCTACATACCAAATATCAGGCGCGTAGGTATGAAGGTGAAAAAGTTTTTCGAGTTACAAGGAAAAAATGGGAAATTGTGAGTCCGAAAGGGGGAGATAATCCATGATGGAGGGTCGGATCAAAAATCCGAATTCACTTTGCGCATCTGCACATGATAACGAAGCTACATAGCAAATATGAGGCGTGTAGGTATGAAGGTGAAAAAGTTTTTCGAGTTACAAGGAAAAAATGGGAAATTGTGAGTCCGAAAGGGGGAGATAATCCATGATGGAGGGTCGGATCAAAAATCGAAATTCACTTTGCGCATCTGCACATGATAACGAAGCTACATACCAAATATCAGGCGCGTAGGTATGAAGGTGAAAAAGTCTTTCGAGTTACAAGAAACGTGACGGACGTACGGACGGACGTACGGACGTACGGACGACGGACGTACGGACGTACGGACGGACGGACACCCGTGACGAAAACAATATACCCATTTTTTTTTCCTAAAAAAGTGGGTATAATAAAGGCAATTATGGAGTACGACCGAAAACATATCCTGAAAAACCACACAGAAAGTGTTATTCCTGCTGTTGTGATGCTGGCTGGACATTGATAGTTTGGTGTATTGATACCTTGTGTGTAAGTGTACTGATACCTTGCAACTGTAAGTGAAACTAGCAATGTCCCGCCAGATCGACCTATTGACCAATTGTGATACCCCCCGCTAGAGAGAAAATAGAAGGACGGAACAAAAGATGTCAGCCAGCGTGTTTTGTCTCGTGCGTTTATATTAACCAAGCTACTTCCCCAAACTGGCTTTGGTTAGCCTATGGCACTTGGGCTACTAGTTAGCAGTCCTTGTCTGCTATATGGTGGAGAATCATTAAACGACAATCAGCTCTCACACGGACTTGTGAAAAGTGAAATATTGGACTTTCGTTGAAGCGAACGATTTGTTGTTGTTGTTGGCCCGCACTTGACAATGTTTCGCAATATTTTCCATTTCGTCCCTTGACGATTTCGTCCCTACAGTTATTATGATGTCGGAGTGAGAGATGCTGGGACATGTTTACTGTGCATCTACCTGTTCTATCGACATGCTAGCAGCAGCTTACTGTGAATATTTGTACATCTACCCACTGGCACTGGGACCTGTTATATATTTGTGACGTCATGTTTGAGCCTCATACACCAGTGAACCCCTTGGTGGTGTCATCCCCGTCGTTATTAGACCACCCGATTCCAGCTACACCATCGACACCACATGCACCACCCCCTTCGAGACGTAATCCTGTGTATCCACTGGCGATGAACTTCAACATGAAAATAGCAAAATTTGCAGGCTATTCATATGAGGATGCTGAAAAGTTCGTGATGGAATTCGAGTCGTATGCTACCCTTAATTCCCTTCAAGGTGATCTCAATGTTGTACGTAAGGTTGCTGCGTTTCACCTCCACCTAGATGGCCCTGCACTTGTTTGGTTTTTATCGATTGCCAAAAATGAACAGTACACTTGGGCACAGTGGTGTTTCATATTCTCGGAGAAGTATATTACGACTAACAACATCCCATCACCGATAGCAGAAGCTGAAGTATTCCAACACCTTGTTCTGTCACCGTCGCAACAAATAGAAGACTTCTACGCAATGGTGTTTTTCGTCCGGGCCGGTAACCCAGAGACACATCAATCGGTATTCCATTCATCAAAGATGGGAGAGGCATATGGGTACAGATCTCATCAATCCCAGCCTGTTAGTGCTGTAAGTCTACAGCCACCTGTGAATCCAGCATATGGTGAATCCCGTCCAGCGTATGATGAATCGCGTCCAGCTTATAGTGAACCCCGTCCAGCATATGGTGAATCCCGTCCAGTGTATGATGAATCACGTCCAGCTTATAGTGAACCCCGTCCAGCATATGGTGAATCCCGTCCAGCTTATAGTGAACCCCGTCCAGCTTATGGTAGATCGCGTCCAGCTTATCGTGAATCGCGTCTGGCGTCTGGTAAATCGCGTTCCACTCGAGGGCCAATCACATGCTACAGATGTGATGGACTGGGCCACATTTCGCGCATATGTAATTGGAACAGTGTAGGGGAAAAGGGCCCAGGCATTTCGTGTCAGTTGTGTGGCCAAGCCGGTCACTCCGCGTTTCGGTGTAAAACGTGTATGACTGAAAGCGGTAACCATGGTAACCAGCGTAACGCGCTTCCGGAATTAATGGACCAGAAGATGGGAAACTGACTTTACCTGACAGTACACAGGTGCAACCGTTCGGGAATGCTAATCATTGCAGCACCAACCAAATCAGACACTAGAAAGTTTTCCCAGCAGACTGTCAAAATAAACTGTATTTCCCATGCCCCGTGTATCCCTCCCTACCCAGACCATTGATGATGTTGATTCTATACCTGTCTGTAATTCTACGTCCATCCAGACTAGCAATGGGCCTACACATGTTTGCGATTTCCAGGAATTGGACCGTATTGCAACAATTGAGGGATATAAACATGGTTGCAATTTGCATAAATTGGACTATTGCAGGTTCACTGACGAGACTGAATCATGTTATGAAAATGATTATAATGAAACTTCCCATACATGTAATAATGAGTATTCACAATTCATGTACATACAGTTGTTTCTGTCAAAATGTTCCGGGTTTATACGTGTACAAAGTGTTGTGCGTTGCGTATCCGTGGAGTTTCCGTTAGTTGCGTTTCAAACCGTGTGTCGTCTACGTGTAATACGTTTTCGGCCATGCGTTGCGTTTCCCCACTCTTGCGCATGCGCGAAAGTCGAGCAAACCGTGTTCAACGCATTGAGTTTCAAAAGCGTGTAATCCGTGTACAACGGTTGTAAACGTATACAAACGGTTGTACACAGCAACGTACAGATGAAACCGTGTTATACGTATAACACGTTTCCACGGGTTTTAACGCATTACACGTTTTGGTATGCCAACCGTGTATCGCGTAGAATGCGCATGCTCAGATCGTTCTTCGTGTGTGTATATATACTTCTAGACTGCAGGGCTACTAAAATTTTCAGTTTTCCGGTTCTGGACCGATTTTTGAACTCTCAGACCGATTGAGATTTGAAAACTAGTCTTAAAAATCGGTCCGAGAACAATTGCCAGTCGGCTGCTATTTCGCTATAAACCTTGTAAATTTACCGGTTTTGACCACCAAGTAATTTATGACACATATCCGCGGGCCATATCCGTGTTAAACCAGTGTGCAGCTCGCTGTGTATTCAGTTTCTCCATATATCGATTTTTCTTAACACACGCGTGGGAGAGGTGTATAGCGGATTAGTGACTGAAATAGACTGGCTTCAGCCTAGATTCGCCATTTCTGAGGTCTATGAATACATTAAATATGCCTAAAAGAATCAATGAACGAAGAAAAAAAATGAATTTTTATATGGAGGGTGTAAAATAAAAAAAATATTATTTTTTTCTTCATTAATTGAAGATTTTAGGCATATTTAATGTATTTATAGACCTCGGTCCGTTACTTCAACCTGTGATATTACACAGACGAGATTTGTGTGTTGCTTTGTGCAAAAAAATCGATAACACTAAGCCCTGTCAACTAACAGGTGCTTATTGTATGACATCATTCAGCACAGAAATGCGTCGTGACCACTCATTTAGGCTATGTTTTGAAATGTTACTGATTGGTCAACACGCCCTTTGATGTTCCGCAGACGTCGCGAACGTGTGACTCATGGGGCAATCATGCAGTAACACATTTCATGCTGAGGATACGATTATGTTTGCGGGAAAATATTTTCCTTCTATGCACTCAGAAGTATATTCGGCGAGCACCATTTAAACCGTCTCGTCGAGACGGTTCAAATGAGTGGTCACAACGTATACTTTCATTGAGAAATAACAAAAATAAAAATAAATTATTTAATAATTTCATACCCGTAAATGTGTATTCCGAAAGGAATGGATTACAAAAAAAACACTGGATTATACGCAGATCTGTCGCCATGTTTCGCCGATATTGATTTCGAAAATATTTTCCGTAAATGGTGTTGAAAAGTTGACACAAAATTCAGAGTTCATGCGGAATTTCGGTGGGATTATGCACGTATCAACAGCTAATCATCCGCATTAATAGGCAGGAAACGTGACCATTATTTATTAAACAATTAATCCTTTTAAGCGCCTGTTGATCGCAAGCATTATACATTGTAATAAGCGTCTGTCTATCGCGAGCACATACAACGTACCCCGACCATCGCGTTATAATGGAGCTGCAATTAATGTATTGTTGTTTACACCCGTATAATTCATTTTCCATATCAGGGGCGAAATGAGTCTGCCTTACAATAATTCGCATGTGCGGAATGGTGGTACATGTAGGCGCGAAACGATCCGCCTGTAATGATCCAGGCGAACAGGTACATGTATTCGCGATATTTTAAAAGGGACGAAACAAGGCCGCCTCGAAGCGATCGGGGCCGAACAGGTATTCGCGTTAAAACGTGTAACCGTTATACGCTTTCATATAGCTACACGCTTCCAGGTAAAGCGTTGTACACGTTTCAACGCTTTCACCTCGCTACATATGTATACGCCAAAGCGTGTTATACGCCTTGAAGCTAAACGTATTACACGCTTTAAAACGGTTTGACAATGTGTATTACACGTGTACGAACCGTATTATACGTTTAAACAACGTATACAACGCTTTTAAACTAAACGGTTTGACAATGTGTATTACACGTGTACGAACCGTATTATACGTTTAAACAACGTATACAACGCTTTTAAACTAAACGGTTTGACAATGTGTATTACACGTGTACGAAACGTATTATACGTTTAAACAACGTATACAACGCTACAGCAAACCGTTGCGTTCGCGTTGCGTTCGCGTTGAGTTTGCAAGTGTTGTCTACGGTGGAACAAAAACGCAGACTGCACTGTATCCGTTAGCTTTGGACAGAGCAAAGTGTCTGCTCTACTTGATTCTGGTAGTGCTATTAACATGTTGTCCCAATCTATGTATGAAGCAATACCGCCGTCGCTGAAATCTGAGATTCAGCCATTAATTGGTACAAAGCTTACTCTAGCAGACAATTCTGAAGTTCAGGTATTGGGCACAGCTCGTGTGAAGGGTCACACTGTTTATGGTAAGCACTGTATAAATGTTTAGCATTTGAGTTGCGCATATTGATTGCCTGAACATTAGCAGAAGTATGATTATGATCAAACTGTTCTCATCACAGACGTCATGACTGCTTTGTCTGACAGTGTATACCCTGATCAGGCTGATCTGGATCTACACTTAACACACAGTTTCCTTGTGGCAAGTCATATAGGTGCACCTCAATCATGCGAGCTGTCAGATTTTTTTTTAATACGAGGCACTTGTATGTTATATGGAGAGGTCTGAATTGCTATTAATTGACTATGCGACTATGTGGGTCAGTTACAAAGGTGTAATCATTTCACAGGAAGTGAAATGTTTGAACCGATAATATGTTGTTTTGTTCGTACATAGAATGTATAGTTTGGAACATGCTGGTGAATTTTTTTTTTTCTCATCTGACATGGTTCAAATTTTTCATCACTGAAGCACCATTTGTCCCATTTAAAGATTTTGCTTAGACATTGTTATAATAAGCGAGCATTGTCCGTTTTGTGACTAGAGTCACTGAGGCACATCAACCGATTAATTAAGCATATTTTTGTTCGGATCAGATCATGAGTTAGAGTACGACTTTAGAAGAGACTGTGTTTGAGATCTAAGTTTGAGATCTGCTGACAGCTAAGTTTGAAATCTGCTGAGATTTACCAAGTTTTAGGGATGAATATGTATTGCTAAGTCTACATTGTAGGACTTTCATGTGTGTTTTGACAATACAATTCATTTGGTAGATTTTATTCATGTATTTTCACTGAAACATTTGTTTTAGGTTGCATTTTCTGTCCATGGCCGTCTAGTCTGTTATTGAGAGTATGTCGTATGTTTCTGGTGTTCAGCTGCAGCTGTACATACATATGTATCTGTGAATGTTTGTGAACTACAGTACTTGATCCCAACCATACGATAAGGCATGCAGGAATCATGATTTATACTTCAACCTTATGAATTTCCATATTGTTCATTTCATTCATGTCTTTCTGGCAACTACTCACAGATGTGAACATTCTGAACCTTGGGTTATTAGACCATCTAGATATTTCACTTTCACATGTCCAATATTTGACTAATTTCTTTCAGGTTTTCACTTGTTTTGTGGGGGGATGTTGTGATGCTGGCTGGACATTGATAGTTTGGTGTATTGATACCTTGTGTGTAAGTGTACTGATACCTTGCAACTGTAAGTGAAACTAGCAATGTCCCGCCAGATCGACCTATTGACCAATTGTGATACCCCCCGCTAGAGAGAAAATAGAAGGACGGAACAAAAGATGTCAGCCAGCGTGTTTTGTCTCGTGCGTTTATATTAACCAAGTTAATTCCCCAAACTCAGGCTTTGGTTAGCCTATGGCACTTGGGCTACTAGTTAGCAGTCCTTGTCTGCTATACTGCGGTTATTATGGACATGAAAAATCAGACACCCGGTGCACAGCTAAAAATAAGAAAAGTAATTATTGTAAAAAAAATGGGACATTTTGAAAGTTAACGCAGTACACTTCCGGGCCAGCGACACGCCCTGCACAAATTGCATCTGGTGATAATGCCCTTACTAAAACACACGAGGCACACTGTCAGCAGCACGAGACCGTGGTCTGTTTTAGGAGCGAGTAAAAACTATCCGCCGAGCGCATAGCAACTGTCTGGACGTCCAATTGTCTAGTACAGGGATGCTGTAATTGATCAATATCCCGGTTTCTAATGTAAACATTAAAAACATCATTTCCGGTTTTGAGATCGAGGAAAGCGTTAGGAAAACCAATAAAAGAAAGGAACTTAAGATGCGAATTTTGTCAGTTCCGTAAATTTTCGGAATATACAGAATGTCCTTTCCCGATTTGTCACTCGCCAAATCGGGCCAGTGACAAGAAAATCCTCTCGCCAACACGAAAATTGACTCGCCATGGCGAGCGGGGCGAGTGAATTTTTAAGCCCTGCTCCGATGGGAGGACACAGCCCGGACGTGACGGTTGAAGATGGGGAGACAGACGCCGCTCCTCGACTCCCAGAGGGTGATGGTCGGGCTGAGGCCCCACAGGATGGGAGCGAGGAGGAGTTTCGAGTCAGGCAGCCAACCGCGTTGACCGATAGAGATTCTCCGATGGGAGGACACAGCCCGGACGTGACGGTTGAAGATGGGGAGACAGATGTCGCTCCTCGACTCCCAGAGGGTGATGGTCGGGCTGAGGCCCCACAGGATGGGAGCGAGGAGGAGTTTCGAGTCAGGCAGCCAACCGCGTTGACCGATAGAGATTCTCCGATGGGAGGACACAGCCCAGACGCGACGGTTGAATATGGGGAGACAGATGTCGCTCCTCGACTCCCAGAGGGTGATGGTGGGGCTGAGGCCCCACAGGATGGGAGCAAGGAGGAGTTTCGAGTCAGGCAGCCAACCGCGTTGACCGATAGAGATTCTCCGATGGGAGGACACAACCCGGACGTGACGGTTGAAGATGGGGAGACAGACGCCGCTCCTCGACTCCCAGAGGGTGATGGTGGGGCTGAGGCCGAGGAGGAGTTTTGAGTCATGCAGCCAACCGCGTTGACCGATAGAGATTCTCCGATGGGAGGACCCAGCTAGGACGTGACTCCCAGAGGGTGATGGTGGGGCTGAGGCCCCACAGGATGGGAACGTGGAGGAGCAGCTGACCTTGGCTCTCCGCAAGATTGGCAGTCTGACCGCCAGTTTGAAGTCCAGCGTCGCGGCCGAGGCCACAGCTATACGCATGTCGAAGGAGTTGCAGACGTGCCTCGTCAAGCAGGTCCAGAAGCGTAGGGCTCTCGAACGACGAGTTGAGGAGTTGGAGGGTGGCCAGACTGCTGTGACGACACCCACCGCGACTGCTGCTGTGACGACACCCACCGCGACTGCTGCTGTGACGACACCCACCGCCACTGCTCTGACTGCGGACAACGGGACCCCGACCAACGCGTCAGGACATCGACCGCCACTGTTGTCACCGCGCTCACCGGGACTGCTGTCACCGGTGGCGGTGATCAGCAAGTGGCGGTGATCAGCAAGTGGCGGTGATCGACGACGCAGTCTCGGCAGGGAAGCGAAAACAGCGACGGTGTCCAATATGTGGCCAGATGACCATCCAGCTTACACAGCATCTGCGCCGGACACACCAGAAGACGAAGGCGGTAGCTTACGAGATCGTACGCATGGCCTACTCGAGTGTTCTGCGTGGGTCGACCGGCCGCCGGTTCCACCAATGTCCCGTGTGCCAAAAACAGATCCAGGACGTGTCGAGGCACATGCGGACGATGCACAAGGGGATATCAGGAACAGCAGCGACATCGACTGACCTACCTCTTTCATCGAGCGTACTGCGCGTCAAGGGCCACACCACACCACTCCGGGACCAGGTTCAGTGATTCTACGACCACGTACGGACCCCGACTGGCGGGTCGATGGTGGATAAGCAGGCGAGGCAGTACGCACATCAGATTGATCGCTACTGGGAGTGGACGGGCAAGCTGACCATGCATTCGGCCTTCAAGGCATCTCGTATTTCCTCGTACTACGACGAGAAGTACCGGACGACAAGGTGTCTTAAAGTATGCCGTCGCTCGATTGGACCTGCAAAACTCGACCGGCACGATTTACACGATTGACACATGCCTGAAGGGACTGTTCGGGCCTATCGCCGAACGGAGGAGCGAACACCAACAGGACCTCCTCCAGTCTGCTGTGAAGCCGGACGCACGCGACTACTTCAGCTCGTGCGAGTATGTCCGCCAGATGTTGGAGATGCTGCCAAGCACCGACTTACTGAGTGAGGCCCGGGGTGTGTTGATTCTACTGATGTGCCTGTACTCGGCGCAGCGCATCAGTTGTTTCTGCAACATGCTCACGGGCCAGGTACGGAAGGCGGTTCTCGAGCGGGCCTCCGACGGGGTGACCTTCAGGTGCATTGGAGTGGCCCGCCACAAGACTTCGAAGCAGTGGGGTGGCGCCGTAGTTCCGGTGATGCTGGACGTCTATGCTGCGCTTATGGCGTATGTCGACGCCACGTCGGAAGCGAACGAAGACGTTCCAGTGTTCCGGAACCGGGCTGGAGCAAGCTATGTTGAGAATTCGTCTGGGGCCAGCCGGCTCATCAGGAAAGCGTGGAAGAAGTCTGGCGCCGAGGCGAAGTTCGGCGCCTTCAACCCGACCCACAACCGGATGGGCTTGGTCAGCGACATCCGGGCAGAGGACACCACGATTACAGAGCCTCTGTCCAGACTGATGAAACACTCTCAGTCCACTGCCGACAAGTACTACGACTTGTCTGGAAGGATTCTTCTTTTATCATAATAGGCCGATAGCCCCAACTTCCTCTGCGTATATGTTTTCATCGCGCCATCCCGCATTCGGAATCCGCGGTTTTCACACATCTTTCCCGCCCTCAATTCCAAAATTAACATCCTCTCGCCCCCAGTTCAGAGCGTTCTTATACCTATTCCAGGTTAGCGTGTTCTGTCTGGCAGATAACCCTTTTGCGGAATGTTTTAATCGGCCATCCAATTCGGAAATTGGTAGATTGGCGTTCTCGCCTGTATTCGAAGGCGCCAACTTCTCTACAAAATAGCACTTACTGGATAGCGCAATGGCCCGATCTCCGTGAAATTCTACCTTGAAAAGGCCGGGCTCTCGGTCACTCCATTTATCCCACGATAGCCAATTTTTCTTATCTTTCTCATACTCATCACGCAGGTAAGGTTTTATTATACTGTCGAAGCTGCCGTATTTCTCATTTCCTTGTGGAGGTTTCGCGCTTACTGCCATGTATAGACTGTCCGTATCCATTTGTATTAATTCAAAATCTGTTCTGTCCACATACTTGTCTAGAAAATTGTGATAGTATTCCAACATTCTCAGCTTGGCGAGTTGGTACACGGCTATCCCGCAGTGAAACGGTCTATTCATAACCGCATTAACTTTTCTAGAAGATACCTCGTACGCATCACTGATCTCCTCCAAATCGTGGAAGTATGCAGATCGTAATGCCTTGTCCACACATTTCTCATCCTTCGTATATGTCGTATTCAGGTGCCCCTCCGCAGCACGAGATCCCTAATAATTTCATTGTGCCAGCAATAGGTGCTTTACTCACGTCCTCATCACCGGTTCTCCGCGCGTCAGTAACTTGCTTAACAAACCATCTAAATGGCGTATCCCGCTCATAAGCGATACTCCGGTGGACCTTAGTGATTTTTAGGCCGTGTTCCAAATTCCACTTTAGAAGCGGTGAGTACAGCAATACTTTTTTGGCGGACATCACACCTACTAGTTTCTTACCGCTACCGCGTTTTCTTCCAGAGTCGTCTAAATATTTTAGCATGTAATCGGGTACTTCCTCTTCCTCGACTACTCTGTTGATAAATAATGGAGACATCTCCGAAAATTTATCTGTCAAACTCAACGATGTTGAAGGAACTTCTGTATCAACCTCGGCAAATCTGAACCATCTCCCGGTTAAAACTTTTCTGGTAAAACATGATATTCCTTTGGGGGTGTGGGGTTCATCATTATGGTGTATCTCTTCCTCACCGCAAGGCATCTCTTTATTTAATGTAGATAGATACAGCGCGTTGGCGTCGAGGCCTATTACGGCTTCGCATTTTTTACCAGCCCTAATTTTTGTGACCCCAACTTCCGCGTGGCGAGAGAATACGATTGATTGTCTAACACCCATGGCGGTCTTCAACATCCCTTCTGGTGTTGGCCTCGCGTGGCGAGAAAAGACGGTTGATGTGTCACCCATGGCAGTTTTCAACATACCTTCTGGTGTTGGCCCAGCGCGGCGATGGAATACGATTGGCGGTCCACCACCCATGACAGTTTTCAACATCCCTTCTAGTGTTGGCCTCGCGTGGCGAGAAAAGACGGTTGATGTGTCGCCCATGGTAGTTTTCAACATCCCTTCTGGTGTTGGTCTAATCTTTTTTGTGCTGATCTGATTTATTTGGGTGTGGAGATCATCACGGTAGGCCGCATCATATTTTTTATCTTCCCTACTTTTTGTGATCCCAACTTCCGCGTGGCGAGAGAATACGATTGATGGTCCACCGACCAAAGTGGCTTTCAACATTTCGTATGTCTCAGCCTTGGGAGCGAACAGTGGGGGGCATATGGCCGCAGCCGCTATGCTTTGTTTAGTTTGATAGGATTTTACGTGTTCTTTTATTGTCCCCCTAAGAAGGTACTGTAGTGCTACTCCGGGTAGAGTAACCGCATCTTTAAACATGTCAACACCTCTCGTCTTGTAAAATTTTGACATTTACCGAGCGCCTCTATAACTGACGACTTTGTCTCAGTTGATAGGTTTGGTTCTTGGGCCACGCCAGGAGGTGACAAATTCAAGATGTTGTACACCAGGCCTCATCCTTGGGACATCAGATGTTGTACAAACCAGGCCTTCATCTGTTGTCTCAGCCACGGTCCCTGATCCTGATCCCTACGACGTAGTGTATCCAGACTCATACCCCACGGTTACGCTATGCTTGGGTCCCATGGCTTCTCAGATAGCCATGTACACCCTTGGGGCCATGGATACCCATGGTCCCATCGGCTTCTGCGGCTAGCCTTGGCCCCTTGGGCTCCGTGGCTAGCCATGGCCCCATGGCTTCCATGGCTAGCCATGGGCCAATGCTAAACCACGGCACTATGGTTTCCATTACAATACACCCCGAACCAGGGGAGACTATTGGCAATGGGTCTGGGTTCTGCAATTTGTTCACCTTTACCTACACCAAAGGTCAAAGTTGGCGCTTCTGCCTTGGACTTTTCCAAGGACAACCAGCCGTCATCACCTGCGTCGGCACTCCCTCAGTGTACGTGAGTGCAGACGTGTCTGGAAGATCTTACTTCCATGATCCAAGGTGAGGGAGTAGAACAGGGTAGCTTTGCTTTTTCTCCCAAGCGCTCTCCCAGTGGATAAATTCCCCACGCTGACCGAGCAGAAGGTTTTTTCAACCTCATTCGTATGAGGTACAAGAGCCTCTACTTCTCATTGAGCCGCCTCCTATAAATCTCTTAGTCACCGTTCAGACTCTTGAGGGATGGGAGCGACTGGCAAGAGCGGGCATTCAGACAGTCTCTCATTCAGAACTGTTTCTGTGCAGCGTTCTGTCTACTCTTTCGGAGCCTCCTTCCGAGGAAAGGCTGCGAGAGGTTACCAAGTATCTCCAGGTGATGGCCACTGCCCAGTCCCACACTTTGGAGATACTCACCAGACTTGCAGCTGGACCCACACTTGCTAGCAGGGATGCGTATTTGGCTAGATCTTGTCTGTATGAGTCTGTCAAATCCTCACTGCGAGTGCAGCCCATTGAGCCAAAGACTCTCTTTGGTCCGCAATTACAAGGCACAATTCAGTCTTACAAGGACGATCTTGCCCACAAGTCATTGCAGTTGGTAGCTGCTTCGCCTGTACCTCAGCCAAATGTGTCTAAGTCCAAGGCTAAGCCATCTGTTCATGCAGTGGCTACGGTAACTTCCGTCACTGCCCACGGGCAGTGCCCCTCCTTCTTTGCCAATTCTGGTCATCACTAAGCCTGCTTTTAAGAAGCAGCCTGGCCAGGCGAAGCGAGGACGGTAGGGTAGTCGAAGATAGGGATGCCCACTCCTCCTCCCAGGCATCAGTGCAACCTGCACCAGGTTGCCCATTCCAAACCGGAAATTCCCACTGGTGGAAAACTTCGGTTTTTCTCCAAGGCCTGGGAGGAAATAGCTTCGGATGCTTGGACACGTTCAGTGATCCGGAGTGGGTATCGAATTCAGTTTCATGTCATCCCCAGACTTCGAAGACTACCCCTCAGTCGAATGCAAACCATCCCGTTGGACCAGGAGAAGCTTCTGGTTCTCCAGATCGAGATAAAGGCCATGCTTCAGAAACAAGCCATATAACGGGTGACCGATCGGCACAACCCGTCAGGCTTTTTCCGCAGGCTTTTTCCGCAGGCTTTTTTCTAGTTCGCAAGAAGACGGGAGGTTGGAGACCAATTTTTGACCTTTTCCACTTGAACAGGTTGATAGTGTCCCCACACTTCGAGATGGAGACTTTAGACAAAGTCAGACTGTCTTTGAATCAGGAGGACTGGGTCACGTCTTTGGACCTGAAGGATGCATACTTTCACATAGCTATCCATCCCAGGTCCAGACGCTACCTTCGGTTCGCGTTTCATGTGGTAGTGTACCAGTTTCGGGCGCTCCCGCTCGGCCTTTGTACGGCTCCTTATGTCCTATCTCAGGGATTGATAGGGCCGTCTTTGGTTCGTATTGCACAGATCCGAAGTTCGATAATGTCCATGCAACAAGCACGTGTCGCTTCAGCAAGGACATTACACGGCCTGCTAGGCCAGATGGAATCGTTGGCGCGGCTTCTGCCACAGGGCCGTGCGCGAAACGCCTCCTGCAATGGGAGACTAAGTCCCGGTGGTCACAGGAGTCGGACTCATGGGACCGAACCATTGTATTCGGTTAGTGGTTCCGGTATGCGGTCTCTCAGTGGCTGGTTCAGGAGTTTCTGTACTCCATGGTCCCCCTCCATCCACCAGTTCCGGATATCCATCTGTTTACGGATGCCAGCCTCACCGGTTGGAGAGCCCACCTGGAAGACCAGGTGGCGTCCGGAAAATGGTCGATGTATTGGCGCCATTGCCATATCAATACTCGCGAGCTACGAGCAGTGTTTCTGGCGCTGAAACAGTTCGTCAGAGTGGTAGAAGGTCTTCTGTCTATGAAGATCTTGACCTGGTGTGCCAAGCACTCTGTCACGCTGAGAGCTCGTTTCCTTCGGGGAAACTGAATTTTCTAGCGGACAGTCTCTCGCGCGCGAGGGAGGGATAGTGCATTCAGAATGGACTCTGCATGCAGACGTTCTCAAACACGTTTTCAGTTGCTTGGGGACTCCGCATGTCGACCTGTTCGCCACCAGGTTGAACCAACAGCTTCCGACATACGTCTACCCAGTTCCCGACTCCTTGGCTATGGGGAAAGACTCTCTGAGCTTGTCATGGGAGGGAATGCAAGCTTACGCATTTCCCCCATTTCCGCTGCTGTCTCGGGTGATGCTCAAGATCAGCAGAGAGTTGTGTCTGGTGTTGTTGATTGCTCCACTTTGGCCGGGCCAACCGTGGTTCAGTCTTCTCTTGTCACTTCTGTTGGACATTTCCATCTGCCTGCCACAGGAGCGACCTACTGTGCCAACCTCGGTCTCGGCTGTACCATGCCAAGCCGGCTATGCTCCATCTGCACGCATTCGTACTATGCTACGATGCATGCAAGAGAGGGGATTTTCTGAACAGGTTACCAAGTGTGTCTGTTCATCGAAATGCACCTCCACCAACTCTGTATATGGGTATCGGTGGAAAGTATGGCTGTATTGGTGTGTCGGAAGGCTAGGGGATCCGTTCAGTCTTTCAGTAAACGTTACTTGCTGAATTTCTGATATTCCTATTTGAGGTGAGGATGCTATCGCCAGTAGCAATTAAAGGTTATAGATCTGCTATTGCTACTACGCTTCAGCATTTTTCGGACATTGACTACAGTAACCAGCCTGTGATATCCAAGGTTATAAGGAGTTTGGGACTAGAGAAGCCTAAAGTTTCTTCTCCGGTTCCGTAAATGGAATACTCCATTGGTGCTGGATGTCCTGTCCTAACACCCATTTGAACCTTTAACTTCATATTCGTTAAGTTTCTTACCTGTAAGACAGTATTCTTATTGCCTTAAGGTCTGGTCGCAGGCGGAGTGAGATTCACGCCTTAACAGCGGACGAAGCGTGTGTTCATTTCACACATGACGAGTCGGCTGTTGAGTTGCATACCTATCCGGGGTTTCTTGCAAGAATCATCTTCCGTCTGTGGCACACACCTCTATTACTATTCCGGCCCTTCCTCGTGAGACAGACGACAGTGGCATTCAGCTTTGTACTGTCAGAACCCTCAAAGCCTATCTTAGGAGGGTGTCTCACATCCGGAAGGGTCGCCATAGACTCTTCATCTCCTTTCGTCATAGCTGGACAAAGGAGGTGTCAGCGTCTACAATTTTCCGTTGGATTGTAGAGACCATTAATTGGCTTACAATCTCTCCGGGGAGCAGGAATCGTGTCCTGACCATGTCAGTGCCCATGAAGTTAGGGCTCTGTCTACGTCATGGGCATGGCTCAATAATGTTCCCTTAGATAAGATACTAAGGGCTGGTTATTGGAGTTCAGAGAGCTCGTTTATACGTTTTTATTTACGGAACACTCTACCAACATTCACGTGGTTTGTTTTGCCTTGGGTCCCTTAGTGTTTGCCCAGTCGGTTATCACCTCTCGGTCAGTTTTCGTCCGCTTCGGTGCGTGTTCTCGTTTTTACCCGTTTTTTACCATTATTATGGTAATTTCACCGTTTTTTACCATTATTATGGTAATTTCCGTTACTTATACGTATAATGCAGCCTAACACTATGTGCTTCAGCTTTCTTTGTTTGTATTTACGTTAGTCGTTCGGGTCGAAGTTCGCATACAAACTATTATTTAAAGTTGGCTGAGCGAAGGGACTTACGTCCTAAGTGATGTTCTGGCTCCTTTGTACCGTCTGGTTATAACTGAAAGTACGTTAATTGACCAGTCGTCCGGGGTGGGGCCTTCACGCTATAAGCCCTGTTGATGACCGTTCGCTGGACAGTTTAGCGGGTGAGTTTATAGTTCCTATATCACGCTATTCAGCTGTGTTAGGTTCGTTGTTCTTGTCCGTATTTTCGTCCCACCTCCATTCAGTTATAGTCAGCACTGGTTATGGTGATGTCTGGTTGATATGTAACAGATCTTTAAAATTGTGTTTTAACACGTAATTTTTATATCTGTAAATATACAAACAGTATCACCATAACATTTTTTATGACCCTACCCACCTCCCCGCTCAGTCCGCCACGACGTTCATGTCTTAAACATGACCCTCGAAAGAGGATGTTGATCTGGGTCCTACAAGCGCTTGCTTGCAGTTCCGATCACGTGGTGTTTATATACAAGATGGCGGACTTGGTGACGGAAACGAATTGTTTATCGGTCAGAGGAGGGTTTATTAGCAAATTTTCGGTATATCTGTTGGGCACTGGTTATGGTGATATCTGGTTTGTATATTTACAGATATAAAAATTACGTGTTAAAACACAATTTTAAAGATTTACAATCTACATGTATGAAATCTACAGAGCTAGTGTCAAGGGTAAAGTGTAAAGGTTATTAGTGAGGTGATTAGTGAGTGATTTTTTATGTCTAAGTGAAAATGTTCTTTTCTTCTCTTATTTTTTTATTATTGGGTTATTTCTTCTGGACATTCTGACCATCACCTAATCAGCTGGAACTGTGAGTACATGCATGAATCTATAGAATTAGATATATATATTTTGGATATATATCTGGTATATCACCTCTTTAGAACCGACTTCATAAGAGCACTACCCGTCCAAAATATATGCGTAAAATGTATAAAACAAATATTCCAGAATATATGTTGCCTTTTTATATTATGCATGTACATTTGCACGATTAGCATGATTAGTTAGCTATCGGTATTTCCATTAGAGGTTGTAAACAGGACCCTATAACAATCTGACAATAGCGACCAAGATATATATACATGTATCGTGAACTCAATTCTTGTTTTAGTACCCGATAGAAAAACTGATATCGAAATCTGGTGTATGTAGCTAATTGGCCATCTTATTTATTTTTCAACCAAATATTCTCATATTTTTAGTATTCATTATAGATACAATGCACTAACAGTATAATAAAACAATGTAGACATATTTTGCCAAATATTTGAGAAAAGTACTAACTTTCTCTGATTTATTAAAAAAAAAAAAACATAAAAAAAAACAACAACAAAAATCAAATTCAAAATTTACATGAAGATTTAAAAAAAAAAAGAAATTCAGTGATGATGAGAGAGTGTACTGTCTTTGATAAATACTGAACATTTGAACAATATTGAAAATTTGAACAATATTAGTTTATAAACAATGAAGTTATACCTGATTAGCTATCGGTACCCTGGTACTCTTTGAGTTTGTAATTTCTTAGGTACCAGTCCACCAAGATTTTAGAATTTTTTAGCAATTCTTGGCCGAGCGAGCACATTCGCAAGTTTTTTTCTCAGATATCCTCTTCATATATTCACAGTGGCTGTTTGCTGTATACACCGGTTACATTATATGTCAAGAAACTTCAGTAGCTACACAAATCAAATTGGCATACAGCTAAGAGCATTTATAATGTGTAAAAGTTAGCATGTGGTGGTCAATTTCTGCACTTATTCCATCATGGCCGCTGGACTAAAGGCGCCAGAAAGCTATGCGACGTGCGGAGTTCGCACCAACAAATAATGTTTGAATCAAGTCTACATGTATACCTGCCCACACTGATCATAGTCTGTACTGGTACTGAGTGATTTGTTTTCGAGCCACAAACCTGTTTCAGACTGTCAAAATTGCGCCCCAAACAGCAAACACACATTTCGAGCGGAAGATGCATACAATTTTAATCTGAATATGCTCACTAAATGGACCAGATCACAGTTTGGCACATAATTTTACAAATACTTGCTTTTGTCAGCTGAAAATAGCATAGGATGGTGAGTATTTAATTTTAAGTCACATTCAATCACCACAGACAGGCAGTTTTGGAATATTCACTAACAAGAAACGAGGCAAAGCCACGAAGGCCAGGTTTTTTCCAAGCATAGACACTTGGATAACATAATTATACCCACTTTTTGTAGACTAGATGGCCGTGGCCTGCATGTCGCGCCTTGGGGCGAGGCATGGACACTAAAAAAATAGATATAGTAGATGGAAAAACAAAACCTTTAAAAAACCAAAAAAATTTAACCGGACACAACGGACGATAACGGACGGACGTATGCCAAAAATGCCGACGATATCGCGATTTCCGCAAGCAGGTGTGACAATGATGATAAACACCCATGTGAAGTATCAAGGTATTGGGTGAAGCAGTTGCAGAGATATAGTACACGAAAAAACTTTAACAAAAAAATTCAAAGTAATTTGAACTTGGCATAGGGCACAGGATCGCGCTTTCCGCAAGCAGGTGCGACAATGATGATAAACACCCATGTGAAGTATCAAGGTATTGGGTGAAGCAGTTGAAGAGATATAGTACACGAAAAAATAAAAAAAAAAAAAAAAAAAAAAAAACTTAAAAAAAATTCAAAGTAATTTGACCTTGACATTGGGCACAGGATCGCGCTTTCCGCAGCAGGTGCAACAATGATGATAAACACCCATGTGAAGTATCAAGGTATTGGGTGAAGCAGTTGAAGAGATATAGTACACGAAAAAACTTTAACAACAAAATTCAAAGTAATTTGACCTTGACATTGGGCACAGGATCGCGCTTTCCGCAAAGCAGGTGCGACAATGATGATAAACACCCCATGTGAGTATGAACGGTATTGGGTGGAAGCAGTTGCAGAGATATATACACGAAAAAACTTTAACAAAAAAATTCAAAGTAATTTGACCTTGACAATTGGGCACAGGATCGCGTTTCCCGCCAAGCGGTGCGACAATGATAAAACACCCATGTGAAGTATGAAGGTATTGGGTGAAGCAGTTGCAGAGATATAGTACAACGAAAAAGTTTTAACAAAAAAATTTCTTTAACCAGACGTATCGTTAAGTTAGTTGAAAATGGCATAAGTCATTACATTAGATAATAGTGAAGGTAATGGTCACTAAAAAGTTGGATAGTTGTATGTGGTAGGCACCCCTTGGTTATGAAGCTGTGAAAGTTTGGTGGTCCTAGGTGGTACAGTACCAAAGAAATGGACTTAAACACGAAAAGTTAACATTGTAAACGCGAAAAGTTAACATTGAAAATGACTAAGTCGACTGCGCGGAAAAAATGGGTTAAGTTAAAAACAAGAAACGAGGCAAAGCCACGAGGGCCAGGTTTTTTCCAAGCATACACTTGGATAACATAATTATACCCACTTTTTGTAGACTAGATGGCCGTGGCCTGCATGTCGCGCCTTGGGGCGAGGCATGGACACTAAAAAAATAGATATAGTAGATGGAAAAAGTTTAACCAAAAAACTTTAACCGGACACACGGACGAACGGACGGACGTATGCCAAAATGGCGACGATATCGCGCGTTCCGCAAGCAGGTGTGACAATGATGATAAACACCCATGTGAAGTATCAAGGTATTGGGTGAAGCAGTTGCAGAGATATAGTACACGAAAAAACTTTAACAAAAAATTTTTAAGTAATTTGAACTTGACATAGGGCACAGGATCGTGCTTTCCGCAAGCAGGTGTGACAATGATGATAAACACCCATGTGAAGTATGAAGGTATTGGGTGAAGCAGTTGCAGAGATATAGTATACGAAAAAACTTTAACAAAAAAATTCAAAGTAATTTGACCTTGACATTGGGCACAGGATCGCGCTTTCCGCAAGCAGGTGCAACAATGATGATAAACACCCATGTGAAGTATCAAGGTATTGGGTGAAGCAGTTGCAGAGATATAGTACACGAAAAAACTTTAACAAAAAAATTCAAAGTAATTTGACCTTGACATTGGGCACAGGATCGCGCTTTCCGCAAGCAGGTGCGACAATGATGACACCCATGTGAAGTATCAAGGTATTGGGTGAAGCAGTCGCAGAGATATAGTACACGAAAAAACTTTAACAAAAAAAATTCAAAGTAATTTGACCTTGACATGGGCAACAGGATCGCGCTTTCCGCAGCAGGTTGCAACAAAGATGATAAACACCCATGTGAAGTATGAAGGTATTGGGTGAAGCAGTTGCAGAGATATAGTACACGAAAAAACAAAAACTTTAACAAAAAAAATTCAAAGTAATTTGACCTTGACATTGGGCACAGGATCGCGCTTTCCGCAAGCAGGTGCGACAATGATGCATAAACACCCATGTGAAGTATGAAGGTATTGGGTGAAGCAGTTGCAGAGATATAGTACACGAAAAAACTTTAACAAAAAAATTCAAAGAATTTGACCTTGACATTGGGCAGGATCGCGCTTTCCGCAAGCAGGTGCGACAATGAGATAAACACCCTTGTGAAGTATCAAGGTATTGGGTGAAGCAGTTGCAGAGTAGTACAGAAAAAACTTTAACTTCAAAGTAATTTGACCTTGACATTGCACAGGATCGCGCTTTCCGCAAGGCAGGTGCAACAATGATGATAAACACCCATGTGAAGTATCAAGGTATTGGGTGAAGCAGTTGCAGAGATATAGTACACAAAAAAACTTTAACAAAAAATTCAAAGTAATTTGAACTTGGACATTGGGCACAGGGGGGGATCGTATTTTTTGCGCTTTCCGCAAGCCGATGCAAACCAATGATGATAAACACCCATTTGTTAAGTTATCAAGGTATTAGGGTTGTGAAGCAGTTGAAGAGATATAGTACACGAAAAAAACTTTTAACAAACAAAATTCAAAGTAAGTTTAATTTGACCTTGACATTGGGCACTAGGATCGCGCTTTCCGCAAGCAGGTGCGACAATGATGATAAACCACCCATGTGAAGTATCAAGGTATTGGGTGAAGCAGTTGAAGAGATATAGTACACGAAAAAACTTTAACAACAAAATTCAAAGTAATTTGACCTTGACATTGGGCACAGGATCGCGCTTTCCGCAAGCAGGTGCGACAATGATGATAAACACCCATGTGAAGTATCAAGGTATTGGCTGAAGCAGTTGAAGAGATATAGTACACGAAAAAAAGTTTAACAAAAAAATTCAAAGTAATTTGACCTTGACATTGGGACACAGGATCGCGCTTTCGCAAGCAGGTGCGACAATGATGATAAACACCCATGTGAAGTATCAAGGTATTGGCTGAAGCAGTTGAAGAGATATAGTACACGAACAAACATTAACAAAAAAATTCAAAGTAATTTGACCTTGACATTGGGCACAGGATCGCGCTTTCCGCAAGCAGGTGCGACAATGATGATAAACACCCATGTGAAGTATCAAGGTCCCGGAGGGTCCCGGAGAAAGGGAAAGCTGTTGCCGCTTCATTAGCAAAGATAATAAACAGTGTGACACCGAAGGGTTTATATCCAAATACAAAGTTCCCGAAAACTGTGACAGGGCTACACCACCATTAGTTAATCATGACCATCTGGAAGATTATGGACAAGAGAGCCCAAAGCCAGGATAGATCTATTGTGGATGTTCAAAACTTGGTGGCGGCTAGTATGGTGCCAGTCATTAAATTGGCGGAGACATTGAAACCGCAAATAAAGACTAACTCTGAAGCAAAAGGTATGTTGTCCGATGTGCTGACAAGTCCAGTATAAAATTTCGTTGAAAAGACGTTATATGATTCGCCCAAATTTGAAGAAGAAATATCAGGGTCTGTGTAACATTGCCACACCTATCTCAACAAAATTGTTTGGAGACGATATAGCGAAAGATATCAAGAATTGCGACTCCGCGTCATATCTTGGCCGGGACCAGCCTTACAGAATTCCTAGTTTCCGGGGCCGAGCTGGCTCACGGGTGTCCAGGCGTGGTTATTATGGCAATACTTATGCCAGCCCGCTTAATGCTAGATACCAGCCGTATCCACCCACAGGGTTTCGTCCTGGTGCCAGGGGCCGGTATACAAGAAGGGCTGCTACGGCGACTGCCCCAAACGATTTAAACTAGGATGTCAGGTGAGTTCAGTGGGAAAGTTGTAGTCGAACGACCGGCAAACGGAAGTGGCCAAAGTGGTCGTTGTTGACAGGTGGTTGTTGTTCCAAGGGTCGAACATTTTCCCAGTTTCACAACAAAGTCGGCCATGTATTTAGCATTCTATTGTAATCTATATGCATGCATAGAAAACGTCTTGGCTGTATACACATCCACCTGACGATTCACTATTGCACGATCGTGGAGTGTATCTGCTTTTCATCAATTAACAAGAAACGAGGCAAAGCCACGAAGGCCAGGTTTTTTCCAAGCATGGACACTTGGATAACATAATTATACCCACTTTTTGTAGACTAGATGGCCGTGGCCTGCATTTCGCGCCTTGGGGCGAGGCATGGACACTAAAAAAATAGATATAGTACATGGAAAAACTTTAACGAAAAAACTTTAACCGGACACACAGACGTACGCACGGACGGACGGACGGACGGACGTATGCCAAAATGGCGACGATATCGCGCTTTCCGCAAGCGGATGCGACAATGATGATAAACACCAATGTGAAGTATCAAGGTTATGGGTGAAGTAGTTGCAGAGATATAGTACACGAAAAAACTTTAACAAATGAATTCAAAGTAATTTGACCTTGACATTGCGCACAGGGGCCGCACGGTTGGGGGTTAGAATGAAAATATGGACGATGATAAACACCCATGTGAAGTTTCAAGGTAATGGGCGAAGCAGTTGCAGAGATATAGTATAACAAAAAAGTTTTAACCAAAATATTTAACCAGACGTACGTTAAAAAGTTAACGTTGAAAATGGCTAAGTCAATTACGTAGAAATAATAGGTGAAGGTAAAAAAATGGTCACATGTTGGATAGTTGTTTGTGGTAGGCACCCCTTGGTTATGAAGCTGTGAAATGTTTGGTGGTCCTAGGTGGTACAGTACCAAAGAAATGGACTTAAACACGAAAACTTAACATTGTAAACGCGAAAACTTAACATTGAAAATGGCTAAGTCGACTGCGCGGAAAAAATGGGTGAAGTTAAAAAAAAAAGTAACATGTTGGATAGTGATATGTGGTGGGCACCCCTTGATTATGAAGCTGTGAAAGTTTGGTGGTCCTAGGTGGTACAGTACCAAAGAAATGGACTTAAACACGAAAACTTAACATTGAAAACATTGAAAATGGGTAAGTCGATTGTGCGGAAAAAATGGGTCAAGTTAAAAAACAAGAGGGCCATGATGGCCCTAATTCGCTCACCTGACTCCATGAACACCAGAGGAGAATGTGACATTGAGTTCATGTGTTTTAAAAAAATTGTCCTATTTTTAGATGGCTGTCATCTTGGATTAAGCAATGACTCTCATTTTACCAAATCTGAAAATGCTTCACCCAAGGATCTTAACTTACTATGAAGTTTGGCCATCATCGGCCATGTGGTTTCTGAGAAAAACACGTTCAAAATCTTGAATAAATGACCTTTTCGTGGCCATCATGGATGACATAATCATCCGATTCCGACAAATATTGCACCAGAGCAATCGCCTCATCGATACCTTCAATTTGATACATGACATTATCATATTCGGTCAAAAATAAAATTTGACCCCACGGGCCATGCCCATTTTTGACCCTGGGGTCACCATTTTCACAAATTTGAAAGAGCATTGTATATCAATCATTCCTACCAAGTTTCATCGAAATCCGGCCAGCGGTTCATGAGAAGAAGATTTAAGAATTTGTGCTATCTTTAGACGGCGGCCATCTTGGATTAGCGACGACCTCCATTTTAACAAATCTTGAAAAGGCTTCACCCATGGACCATGACTTTTAAGTTTGGCCACCATGGGCCAAGCGGTTCATGTGAAGAAGAATTTTGAAATCTCTAATAAAAGAACAACCTTTTGACCTTTCGGCGGCCATCTCGGATGACATAACCATCCGATTTCGACAAAAAATGCACCAGAGTGATCGCCTCATTGATACATTCGATTTGATATATAACATGACCATATTCGGTCAAAAATAAAATTTGACCCCACGGGCCACGCCCATGTCTGACCCCAGGGTAACCATTTTAACAAATTTGAAAGAGCATTGTACATCGATCATTCCTACCAAGTTTCGTCGAAATCCAGCTAGCGGTTCATGAGAAGAAGATTTTTTAAGAATTTATGCTATTTTTAGACGGCGGCCATCTTGGATTAGCGATGACCTCCATTTTAACAAATCTGAAAAGGCTTCACCCATGGACCATAACTCTTACGTTTGGCTACCATGGGCCAAGCGGTTCATGTGAAGAAGAATATTTAAATCTCCAATAAAAGAACGACCTTTTGACCTTTCGGCGGCCATCTTGGATGACCTAACCATCCGATTTCGACAAAAAAATGCACCAGAGTGATCGCCTCGTTTATACCTTCGATATGATATAAGACATGACCATATTTGTTCAAAAATAAAATTTGACCCCAATTTGACCCCACGGGCCACGCCCATTTTTGACCCCAGGGTCACCATTTTAACAACTTTGAAAGAGCATTGTACATCGATCAGTCCTACCAAGTTTTGTCGAAATCCGGTCGGCGGTTCTTGAGAAGAAGATTTTTGAAGAATTTGTGCTATTTTTAGACGGCGGCCATCTTGGATTACGTAATGATGTAATTTTAACAATTTTGTAATCTCCCTACCTAAGGACCATGACCATGAAGTTTGGTGACTATAGGCCAAATGGCTACCGAGGAGAAGACGTTTGAAAATGTTCACGGACGACGACGACGACGGACGACGGACACATTGCGGTAACAATAGCTCACATGAGCTTCGCTCAGGTGAGCTAAAAAGTAACATGTTGGATAGTGATATGTGGTGGGCACCCCTTGATTATGAAGCTGTGAAAGTTTGGTGGTCATAGGTGGTACAGTAACAAAGAAATGGACTCAAAACACGAAAACTTAACATTGATTGTGGATGCCGCCCGCCCGCCCGCCGCACCGCCCGCCCGCACGCCCGGCTTTCGCCAATCCAATAGCCTGGATTTTTTTTCCAAAAAACCTGGCTAAAAATTGCATGAAAATGGCTAAAATAGTCAATTTATTTTGTTTTGTCATCTTGTTAGTGTTCTGAACCCAGCCTCGCTTTGGAAATTATATACAAAGGGGAGTAATTATCTTCACGATAAGTATATCCCGTGGCTTGCTTTGGTGCACCATTTAATAGCTTGTCGTAATTACATGCAAGTGGTTTAATTTAGCATGACCATTAGTATTTTGTTTTCTTATTCTCAATTTCACACAATCAGTTGAAATTAATAACGGTCATATAGTCTTTATTAAAACGATAGCCTATGTGGCGCGGCCTGTGAAAACCGCGAGTTTTTTTGTAACAAAAATATTTCATTGAATGTGTCAAGCCGAACCCACACGAGCTAGGTGTCCAAATCAGGAGAGAATACCAGGCTTATTTGCTTTCTGTCCAATGTATACTATCCTGGTCAAGCCCGAATATTTAAGCAGCCTATGACGAATTGGCAATGTCCGCTGATGTAATTACTGATGTTTTTAATTAGAGATTCGCGAGCATTGTAAACCATGAACAGAATCCACTGCTTGGTCTGGCCGCTAATGCAATAAGCCGGGATTTGTCGGAGATCGAGACCCAATTCATATAAACACGCTTGTCGTGTCACTTTAGACTGGTTCCCGGTCGCTATGAATAACGCTAGGGTATGAGCCCATCCGACAGGGTACCAGTCTAGTGTGGACTACGTGACTGACGTCAGCAAACGCGTGTATTGATCTTTGATATGGCCTTGTGCCCCGCGGTGTGAAATTTACACTTGACAAGTACGGTGTGTTTGAAGTCTTAGTCTTGTGACTGTAGACGAATCAGCATCGTGTAAACACAGTTTTCCAGCTAATGATGGAGTTTTATGACTTGCGCGGAATTGCATTATGCCTATTGGAATACACGACACGGAATACATATCGGGAATTACCGTTAATGGAGTTATGCAATATTTTTCATGGAAAATGTTTAATGTCGCCAAAATGAAACCGACCATATCGGGCAAGGTAAATGTTTTCAAAAGAATGCGAATGTAATTGATGACTAATTGGTTACGACCAGTTGCAATTCAGATGATAGCAACCAGATTTTGATGAAAGGAAAATAGCGATTGTGGTGCTATTTTTTTTTGCTGACAAAAACATGATATGGTCGCTGTTCACATACAAAAATGCTGTGTGGGAATGAAAATAGCTGGTCGCTGGTCGCAGTTCGGGGGTGGTCGTTAATCCAAGGTCTTATAAAGAACAAAATTGGAAGGGGGGCATTTTTAACTGGCCGTTGTGGACAGGTGGTCGTTGTTCCCAGGTGGTCGTTAACGCAGGTTTGACTGTATTGTGTTCCCAAATGGCAGATAATGACTAATGATCCGGCTGTCTTGGAAGCAGTCACTGGTTATCGTATTAATTTTGACCAAAAACCAGTTCAAGTTAGAGTCCCAAATGAGATCAATTTTAATACTGATCAATGGCAGACTGTAGATAAAGAAGTTTCAGAGCTTCTTCAAAAGGGAGCAATTGTAGAATCATCTCATGAAGCGGATGAATTTATATCTACAATATTCATTGTTGCTAAGCCTAATGGTAAATTTCGTCCAGTGATAAATCTACGTTTTTTAAACGATTTTGTACATTATGATCATTTCAAACAGGAAATCTTCAATGTTGTGTTGGATCTATTACAAGAAAAAGATTTCATGGCTTCTATTGATTTGCGTGACGCATATTTTTCTGTTTCGATTCATCGTTCATATCAGAAATATTTGAAATTCTCATGGAATGGTATTTTGTATAAGTTTGTTTGCCTCCCCTTTGGTTTAAAGTCAGCGCCATATTTGTACACGAAGATTTTGAAGCCAGTATATGCCTTTTTTAGACAACAGAACATTAGATGTTCATACTATATTGATGATTCGTTAAATATGGATAAAGACAGCAGCACTAGTTTGGCAAATACAGTAAATATGATGAACACACTGGAAGGTTTAGTGTTTACCATTAACCATGAAAAGTCTGTTCTTGTTCCTACTCAAAGAATCCAGTTTTTTGGCTTTATTATAGGAATGAATGGCCTTTTTTGTGGAATTTATCGGGGTATAAACTTGGAAAAGTCGCGGGAATACTGGACGAAGGCCGGAAGACCTCGTCCTGTATTCCCGTGACTTTTCCAAGTTTATATCCCCGATAAATTCAACAAAAATGCCATTCATTCCTTATAATTCCAGCATTTAAAATAAATTCATCAAGAAAATGCGTTTATTTTCCGTTTTCTTAAGAATTATTTTAACTGCGCCTCACGGTTATGGAAAGTAGTTTGGCGTGGGAGTTTACTGGGATATAAATTTTGGACAGAGACTTGCTACGGGCCAATCAAATGTTAGGGAATTGTGTAAATATTTTTGTGCTGGAATTATTATTGATTCAATACAGTTCAAAATATTTCTGACAGAAGAAAAGGTACAAAAGTTGTTAAAGGCCAGAAATTTTATGGAAAAGGGTGTTATTGTTAATTGTACGAGAGTTGGCATCATTTATTGGTCTTGTGATAAACTCATTTCATGCCATTCTGCAGGCACCCATGCATTATCGAGATTTGGAACGGGACAACATCCGAGGTATTGGCTCAAATATGGATTTTGATAATACGATAGTGCTGTCCAGTGATAGTTTGCATGAATTACAATGGTGGTAGGATAATATACGCACTCATAATGGGAAGCATATACGACCAAAGGCTGTTGGGACATCAGTGATCAGTCATGCAAATGGTAGATGGAATTTGAGAGAAGTTGAAAATTCTATAAAAATTTTGGAGTTAAAAGCCATTTTTTACACATTACAATCATTATATGGCTCGAAACGTGATGTTCATATTGAAATACAGTCTGATAACGTCTCTGCAGTAAAGTATATAAACGATATGGGAGGTATGACATCTAAGAAAATGGATCAGTTATCATCAGATATCTGGAATTGGTGTTTTCAAAGAAAAATATATCTGTCGGCCGTATACATTCCGGGTAATTTGAACACAACAGCTGATTTCTATTCCAGAAATGTTTCCATTTCCACTGAATGGATGTTAAAGCAGGAGATCTTTGTAAGATTGTGTAATCAGTATTTCATGCCCAATGTTGATTTGTTTGCCTCAAGACTAAATAAACAGATCAAATGTTTTGTGTCCTGGTTTGCAGAACCAGGAGCTTTACATTCCGATGCTTTTATGTTGTGTTGGCAGGGTTATGAACCATACATTTTTCCTCCTTTTAATATGGTAGGAAAAGTTATCAATAAGATTGCACATCCGATGTCTCGGTCGCTGAGGCTGATAGGGGCCGAAGTATCTGGTGTGCACTGCAGGAGAGAGGCCTTCCACCGGGAGTTGCAGAGGTTATCATTGGCTCATGGAAAGAAGGAACAAACAAACAATAAAAGTATGCTTGGAAACAGTGGACTGCTTGGACAATTTTATGTTTGGAAATCCTTTTAAAACAACTGAAATTTTAGTTATTAGGTATTTGTTTTACCTTTATCAGTTGCAGAAGTCATATTCTGTTATTAACTCACACAAATCCATGTTGTTACAGACATTACCGTTCTTTGGGAATGAATGGTGTAACAGCTGTAAGCTGATTAGTAGGTTTATGAGGAGTATTTGTGAAAAAAAACAGCTGTTCCCAAATACAGGGTTACATGGGACGTTTCTGAAGTATTGCAATATCTGGCAAGTTTGTATCCTCTTTCAGGTTTATCATTAAAATTATTGACATTAAAAACTATAGCCTTGATAGCCCTGGCAACGGGACCACGTGCACAGACACTCGTATCGTTGAATTTGAATCATATGATGACTCAGAAAGATGCTATTATTTTTGTTTTTCCTAATTTGTTAAAGACAACTAAAGCTGGAAGTTCAGTTAGTTTACGGGTAGATCATTTTCGAGACGAGAGATTATGCGCTATGCATACACTGTTGTACTATATCAAGGTTTCAGCGTCAGTTCGGCGATCTCGAAAAGTGATGATTTCTTTCATTACGCAGAAAGTTCTATTATAGACAGTCATTGAGTGTTAATCAGGTCTCGTTTGCAAATGCTGTATTTAATAGTTGATATGTATCGAGTTGGTTTAAACACGCTTTCAATACATTCATTTGCTTTAGTGCAGGATGAGGGGCATTATTGAAGCAAAGCCGGAGGCTGAGCATGTATACACCCTGCCCGTGACTAATTTGGATTTTTTTGCATATATAGGAGTCGTAGCGAGATGCATCTGATTTATGGTAGAGGTACTGAGTATTGCAGATACAATTGATGATCCGCCAGATTATGGTAAGATAAAACTTTTTATTGGGATCCTACGCTCTGTGAGTGCAGAAGGGGGTTACTATACATATAATATATAGGAATCTGGTAAGCATTTATGTGGAATTTGATTGTTTCCCGCCCGTATGTGTATATCAGTACAACAAAACAATTATTAGATTTAAATTGTGATGTTTTGTGGGCCGGTACTTCCGGGCACCTGCGACACACGTGACTTTCAAGCTGTGCTTGATTTTTAAAGTACGGAGAATCGATACACGTCAGAATGATATGCTACATTATACATGCTCAGCCTCCGGCTTTACTTCAATAATTTTGTTCTTAAGACCTTGGAATAACGGCCACCCCCGAACCACGACCAGCGGCCAGCGATTTTCGTTCCCACGCGGCATTTTTGTGTGCAAACAGCGGCCAATAGTGGCCAAGTCATGTTTTGTCGGCCAAAAAAAATAACCTCGCAATCGCCGATTATGTCCAAGGGGAAATTTCTAATGTTGGATGATAGGGTGAAAGTACTGAAACTCGTAGACACGGGAAAAAGTTGCCGTTTGATTGTGACAGAAATGGGAGTAGGGAAAACCAAAATCCAGGGAATAATGAAAAGGAAACGAGAGATAATGGACGAGTTTGACGCAAACGCGAATTTGGAATTAAAACGCCCGCGACGAGGAAACAAGTTCGAGGAGATAAACGACCTGTGCGTGAAATGGTTGAACAATGCAACAGGAAGACATATCAACGTGTCCGGCCCCTTATTGAAAGAAAAGGCGCTCTCGTTTGCGACGGACCTCGGTGAGGACGGTTTCAAGGCGTCAAATGGGTGGTTGAAGAGCTTCCTAAAACGGAACAATATCGTGTTCAAGACAATGTCGGGTGAACACGGCACCATCAACCACACCGTCGTTAACGACTGGAAGGAGAAGATACCATCGGTATGCGAAGGATATGATCAGGCCGACATATTCAACATGGACGAGATCAGGCTCTTTTTTCGGGACACCACGAAGTTGACTTTCTTCAAGAAAGGCGAGGATTGTGCTGGGGGGGGGGGGGGGGGGGGGGGTGGGGAAACGGTCAAAGGATCGGATCACTGTAGCACTGTGCGCCAGCATGACAGGTTAGTAAAGTTGCCGGTGTGGTCCGTGCTTGGCCTCTATTTTTAGAGGATTTAGAACAAGATTGTGTATACACACTGTCCAGATTTAACGTGTTTATACACAATGCTATTCGCTAACAAGAGTTGTCAGAAGACAACGAAGCTCGCCTGTTGGCAGCCTTCACTCAAACTTGGCACAGTTGTATAAACAAGAGGGCCATGATGGCCCTAATTCGCTCACCTTACTCCATGAACACCAGAGGAGAATGTGACATTGAGTTCATACCTAAGTGTTTTAAAAAAATTGTGCTATTGTTAGATGGCAGTCATCTTGAATTAAGCGAGGACTCATTTTACCAAATCGGAAAATGCTTCACCAAAGGATCTTAACGTACTATGAAGTTTGGCCAGCATCGGCCATGTGCTTCCTGAGAAAAAGACGTTCAAAATCTTGAATAAATGGACCTTTTGGAGGCAATCATGGATGACATAATCATCCGATTCCGACAAATATTGCAACAGAGCAATCGCCTCATCGATACCTTCAATTTGATATACGACATGACCATATTTGGTCAAAAATAAAATTTGACCCCACGGGCCACGCCCATTTTTGACCCCGGGGTCACCATTTTAACACCTTTGAAAGAGCATTCTATGTCGATCATTCCTACCAAGTTTCGTCGAAATCCGGCTGGCGGTTCATGAGAAGAAGTTTTTTAAGAATTTGTGCTATTTTTAGATGGCGGCCATCTTTGATTAGCGATGACCTCCATTTTAACAAATTTGAAAAGGCTTCACCCATGGACCATAACTGTGAAGTTTGGCCACCATGGGTCAAGTGGTTCGTGTGAAGAAGAATTTTGAAATTGAATAATGCACCAGAGTGATCGCCTCATTGATACCTTCGATTTGATATATGACATGACCATATTCGCTCAAAAATAAAGTTTGACCCCTATTTGACCTCACGGTCCACGCCCAGTTTTGACCCCGGGGTCACCATTTTAACAACTTTGAAAGAGCATTGTACATCGATCATTCCTACCAAGTTTTGTCGAAATCCAGTTGGCGGTTCTTGAGAAGAAGATTTTTAGATGCTAATTTTGGATTACGTGATGACGTCATTTTAACAATTTTGTAATCCCCCTACCTAAGGACCATGACCATGAAGTTTGGTGACTATAGGCCCAATGGTTACCGAGGAGAAGACGTTTGAAAATGTTCACGGACGACGGACGGACGGACGGACGGACGGACGGACGGACACATTGCGGTAACAATAGCTCACATGAGCTTCGCTCAGGCGAGCTAAAAACATGAATATTATATACCTTGACCTTGGGTTAAGGGGTGTGCGGTGGACCTTGACATTGGGGTCAGTGGTGGAAGGTGGGTCGTGGATTTGCTATAGCATGATATAGCATAATTAAGACGAATGCATGTATGAAATATCAATGCGCTCCCTCAAAACAGAAGTTATACAAAATGTACAAGACATTACCCCCACGTTAAGTTTATGAATGTGCTAAGTTTGTGACTTGGGGTAAGGGGTGGGCGGACATTGCACAGGTGAGCGATATAGGGTCATCATGGCCCTCTTGTTACACATTTCATGAATGAAATCGTAGTAAGCAAACCCATATTTGGAAATTACAACCTTATTTTGATCGATGACGTCAGACTTTATAGTCTCGGTGTGAATAAATGCAAAATTATCATTGGTCAAAAGCCTACACGGTATCGGCAGTCAGTGATAGGTAGTAGCGGGTCCCGTGAGATGTCGGGATCGGCAGGACAAGGGTTAAGTATAAATATGTACAGTGTTATAAAGGGGCTGAAACTTTCTGTTTCTTCTGTTATTATATGTGTATTTGTTTTAGATCAAATATGAGTGCCAAGGACATGGAGTCAAAAACGTTGATGATTAATGGTGTGTTTGCCCGCCTACAAGCAGGGCAATATTCTGTGAACAAGGCAATGACTGCCAGTATAGATATTGCTGCAGGTATAACCGTATTGACACTGCAGCACAGTCAATGGAAGGAAGACTGTAATAAGAAATTGTGTAAGCAAAATGCACAATTTGCTCAAGAGAACTAACTATAGGACAGGACATGCTGAAGTTGCAGCAGCAAGTGACTTCCCTAAGTGCCGAAATGGCTGCCGCAAAGACTGATTTATCTCAATACAGCGAGATCTTTGATGACGACCATGAAGAAACAGAACATCAATCACAGACTGATATCTTGAAAAAACAACAAACAACAGACTAATATAGTTGTGTTGCTTAATAAACAAAATAAATAGTAGACTCACTGTGTATAATTATGCTCTCTATTCCACAGCAGTGGGGAGAAACCCGTTGTTTTGTTCTTGCGGTTCCATTCCTTCCTCCATCAATATACCTGTCCAATGTCCAATGTCATACAGTCAAACTTGTGTTAAGAGACCACTCAAGGGAACTGCCAAAAGTGGTCTCTTAACAGAGGTGGTCTCTTAATAGGGACAGCCATGTGGAGTGGGTACACGGATGATATATAAAAAACAACACAGTGACAACACAGTCAAGTAATAACATGTATACACATATATGTATGTTTATTAAAGTAATAACATGTACAATGGAAAACATAAGTTTGAATACACTGCAGCTACATTATAACGCGGTGGTCGGGGTCCAAGAATCCAACCACGTTATAAAATTTCGGGACATGCATGGGTACTGGTACTGCACGGGTTACTGGTATCATTCGCATTTCGGTTACCAACTATTGCGGGAATTCCATTAGGTGGCAGTCCTCGGGCGATTTGGTTAGTTTCGAATTTTTCCTATGGGCCTTCTAGTAAATACATAAAAAACACATGTCTGTGGCTTATGAAAATGTTCTACAACTAGAAATGGACGCGTGTCGACAAGCGCATGTGTATCCCCCTCCCCAGATACACAAGTAGTTTGAAAAAAGGGTGTTCGAGTTATGCTCCGGAGACAAAATCAGTGACGGAAAAACAAAGGGAGATAACTAAAGAATTAGTGATGCAAGAGTTGTCATTCTTGCGGGACACACCTTTAGGGTTGTGGTCTATGCATGTGTGAAGTTTCATGAAAATATTCCAAAGGGTGTTCGAGTTATGCTCCAGACACGAAATCAGTGCACGAAACAACAAAGGGAGATAACTAAAAAGAAATTAATGACGCAAGAGTTGTCATTCTTACGTGCGACACACCTTTGGGTCGTCTTCTATGCATGTGTGAAGTTTGTTAAATTAAACTAGAAAATGGTGGTTCATAGAACACGGATGTCCCACATATCGCTTTGATAATAAATGAGGCCAAATTGCAAGTCAAAATTTTCTTTTATTTTACCTGAGCGTTAAAGTTTTTGATAGCACCAAGTATGTGACCTTGACCCTGGGCTTGGCGGGGGCAGGACAAACGTGGATTTGGCACAGGGCGGTAGAGGACCATTAGAGCAATGCATTTATGAAATATGAAGCTGATCCGTGAAAGAAAACAGAAATTATAAGATATTTACCTGAGCGTTAAAGTTTTTGAAGCACTAAGTATATGATGTTAACCCTGGGCTTGGCGGGGGCGGGACGAACGTGGATTTGGCACAGGGCGGTAGACGACCATTAGAGCAACGCATATATGAAATATGAAGTTGATCCGTGAATGGAAAGAAAAATTATAAGATATTTACCTGAGCATTAAAGTTTTTGAAGCACCAAGTATGTGACCTTGACCCTGGGATTGGCGGGGGCAGGACGAACGTGGATTTGGCACAGGGCGGTAGAGGACCATTAGAGCAATGCGTATATGAAATATGAAGATGATCCATGAAAGAAAACAGAAATTATAAGATATTTACTTATAAATATTTTACCCCCGAGCGTAAAGTTTTTTTGAAGCGTTTAAAGTTTTTTTTTTGAAGCATTAAGTATGTGACCTTGACCCTGGGCTTGGCGGGGGCAGGACGAACGTGGATTTGGCACAGGGCGGTAGACGACCATTAGAGCAACGCGTATATGAAATATGAAGTTGATCCGTGAATGGAAATAAAAATATAAGATATTTACCTGAGCGTTAATGTTTTTGAAGCACTAAGTATGTGACCTTGACCCTGGGCTTGGCGGGGGCAGGACGAACGTGGATTTGGCACAGGGCGGTAGACGGACCATTAGAGCAACGCGTATATGAAATATGAAGTTGATCGTGAATGGAAATAAAAATTATAAGATATTTACCGGAGCGTTAAAAAGTTTTTGAAGCACCAAGTATGTGACCTTGACCTGGGATTGGTGGGGCAGGACGAACGTGGATTTGGCACAGGGCGGTAGAGGACCATTAGAGCAATGCGTATATGAAATATGAAGATGATCCATGATCCATGAAAGAAAACAGAAAGTATAGATATTTACCCAAGCGTTAATGTTTTTGAAGCACTAAGTATGTGACCATGACCCTGGGCTTGACGGGGCAGAACGAACGTGGATTTGGCACAGGGCGGTTAGAGGACCATTAGAGAGCAAATGCGTATATGCGTGTTCGAGTTATGCTCTGGATACAAAATCAGAGCACGAAAGAAACCAACAAAGGGAGATAAGTAAACAAGAATTCCGCGGAATCAGATGCCTCGCCTTGTCCCGCCTTGACCTCGAGCCTGGGCCCGAAAGCAATTTTCACTGGCCGAACATATTATACAATTATTGACTAGTGAACCATAGAATATCAGATTATATTCTATGGCTCACTAGTCAATAATTGTTTTATTATATGATAATAGTCTGTATATAGCACTTACGACCTTATGCTACTAGACAAAAATTGAAAAAGAATTTGAAAAAGAATTTGAAAAAAAAAATGAAAAAAAAAAATGGAAAAAAAGTTTAAAAATTAAAAATAATAATGCTTGCTACTGGAGCCCAGAATTTTTTTGAATAGTCCTATATTTATCTACATATATCTGCACAGGTCCACATAATGCCACAATATTTTCAACACAGTTTACGGAAATGTAATATAATCATTTACCTGTATAAATTACCTGTAAGTGGTCAGTGGTCAGTTGCACATGCTAGCACATGCACAGGTGAATAGTCTGTATATAGCACTTACGACCTTATGCTACTGGACAAAAATTGAAAAATAATTTGAAAAAAAAAATTACAAAAAAAAATGAAAAAAAAAAAAATTACAAAAAAAAGTTTAAAAATAATAATGCTTGCCATTGGAGACCAGATTTTTTTTTAATAGTCCTATATTTATCTACATATATCTGCAGAGATCCACATAATGCCACAATATTTTCAACACTACCCAATGTAGTGATTTACCTGTATAAATTACCTGGTCAGCAGTGGTCAAGCACTGGACATCTGCACATGCTAGCCCATGCTTAGCACATGGTTCTCCCAGTTTCTATTGTTCTCTCAGGATGTAAGGTGTACAGAGCACACGAAAAAAGGTATACAGAGCAGACGAGAAAACAGGTCTTCATGCATTATTGTCCAGTTTGTAGAGTGCGCAAAACAAAAAAGGGAGATAACTGAAAAATTAGCTACGCAAGAGTTGTCATTCTTGTGCGTGACACACCTCCGGGTCGTGGTCTATGCATGTGTGAAGTTTCATGAAAATATTCAAAAGGGTGGTCGAGTTATGCTCCGGACAGGAAATCAGTGAGCGAAAACAAAAAAGGGAGATAACTCAAAAATTAGCTATGCAAGAGTTGTCATTCTTGTGCACGACACACCTTCTTCGGTTCGTGGTCTAATTGAATGTGTTAAGTTTCATAAAAATATTCCAAAGGGTGGTCGAGTTATGGTCAATCAGTGCGCGAAACAAAAAAGGGAGATAACTAAAAAATTAGCTATGCAAGAGTTGTCATTCTTGTGCGCGACACACCTTCGGGTCGTGGTCTATGCATGTGTGAAGTTTCATGAAAATATTCGAAAGGGTGGTGGAGTTATGCTCCGGACACGAAATCAGTACGAGAAACAAAAAAGGGAGATAACTCAAAAATTAGCTATGCAAGAGTTGTCATTCTTGTGCGCGACACACCTTTGGGTCGTGGTCTATGCATGTGTGAAGTTTCATGAAAATATTCCAAAGGGTGTTCGAGTTATGCTCCGGACAAGAAGTGTCTACGGCGGACGCGGACGCGGACGCGGACGCGGCGCGCTGTCAAATCCATAGTATCCCCCGACGGAGTCTGGGGGATACAATTAATTAGCCAACATCATATGATGTTTTCCACTGCATAAAACACTTTTTTGCAAAAATATGTGATTTTGCTTGCATCTGTGTCATGCTGGCATGATTTCAGTTGCAGAAGAGTGCGAAACTGCTGCTCGGAATTTTCGTCCGAAATATTGGCAGCCATTTTATCTGTCAGAAAGGCAGGTCTGCTGCTTGAAAACAAAACGGTCGGTACCAGTACAGACTATGATCAGTGTGACAAGGTGGGATTGCAGAATTGGTACAATTAGCAAGTATTAGTGCAGTGTCCGCATGGGATATTTGAAATCCATGTTGTGAAATGTGTGGCCGCGGCCAAATAAATGCAGATTTGGGCACATTTTGTGTAAACATAGCAGAGTGCTGACAGCCTGTGCATTATGTCTGAGTTTGCGTTTCTTGTTAATATAGCTCTTGTACCTATCAGGTAGTCAGTGCATGCATCAAACAGATTATGTGATTATTTGAAGTTAAAATATTCCTAAATTTGTTTCGGTTGGTGTCGCGGGCCCGAAAAGTCCATAAATTGCCTAAAATGTGTGAGGACTGCCACCTTAGCAACGGACCCATATAAAAATCATGTCATTTGAACAGAAGTTAAAGTAATTATTAATAATGCCTATGACATACAAACTTGTATGTATTAATGTATTAAACATACGAGTTATTTATAAAATCATGCTTATTACGTTGTATAGTGCTCGCGATAGACGACGCTTATTATGACATGCGATCAACAGACGTCGCGATAGCAGTCTTATTACAAGTATACTACTCGCGATCACAGACACTTAAACGGATTAATTGATAATAAATAATGCCTATGGTCACGTGTCCTGCCTATTCATGCGGTTGATACGTGCATAATCTCAGGATGTGGGGTCACGTGATCTCTATTGTTTACGCTGCAAGTCATATTGATGAATGAAATTTACGATTTAAGCGAGATTGCCTTGGGCTGCAGTGTAAACAATAGACCACGTGATCCCATACCCTGACCCAGATAATGCTGAAACACCAGTCTATTTATAGAACGCTAAATACACGTTTTATGGATTATAGCCACCGCTTATAGCCGTGTTTCGAGCCGTGTTTTCATGGGCGCTGACAGTCGCCGACGGTCGTTAAACGCGTCGTATTTTGACGGAATGGGCCGTATTTATACGGTCGCTGGTCGCAGAGAGCAGGTGGTCGTTCATTGCAAGTACGTTATTATGGGAAATTCGTCGGGCAGGATTCAAACCGGTCGCTTACAGCAGGTGGTCGTTTATTACAAGTGGTCGTTAGCACAAGTTCGACTGTACATCTTAAATCATCAATCAGTGTTACTGATTTCTTGTTAGTCTGCTTTATGACCATTAGAGTCTATATCTGTAACAACTGCTGACAGTCAGTCATTGTACAATGTAATAGTTGACTTGTTCACAGAAAAGGACATCCCCTGGGAGCAGGGCTTCTAAAATTTCAGAATGCCAATCGGTCTAGATGTAATTGTCAGCCCGAAGGAGCCGGTATGATTAGTGCTGCCAGATACCAACCCACTCCCCCACCTCATGTTTTGTTGACTCCCCGTCTTCAGAAACTGAAAATCTGTCGGCTATTGGGTGCAGACGACATTAGGTTACATCTCGCCTCCATAGTTTGGCTAAGTTTTGTGCTTTCTGCAGTTTATCTGAAGCGAAGACACTTCGTGTAAACATAGAAAATATATATTTTATGGTCAATGTACTATATTTATCGATTTTTGTAATGTACAAGTCGTGTTTTAAACATTTAATACACACAGGCTCTTCGATGCGATGTCATAAATCGGCTGTTACATCAATTGGACACACAAGATAAAATAGTTAATCAAGTTTTAAAATGGTAGTGTTTTACCATAATTCTGGTGTATCAGCATACACAAACAATTATTAACTGTCAGGGAAGCAAGATCATTGTATTTTTGTCAAGTAAATAACGATAATATCAACTAGCTACAACTATAAAGAAGTAAATGGAACAGCCGTTACCTGGCAATTGCCAGCTGATCAGGTTAATGAATTGACTGGTAATGTGTGCAGTGCTTTTCTTATTTGTGCCTGTGACTGGAGAAATAGGGCTTATAGAAATTGTGACCAGTATAGTTGTTGGTTGTATACATGTATAACCAAACTAAACAGTGTGATTTACATAACACAGCATGTTTGTGCCTTTTTAAATACGATCGATCGGTGGCCATTGTCATAAATATTTGGTGACACAAGACCCTAATTGACCCAAACAATACGTCACATTGGCGTGTGTGGCTACAAAATCAATATCTGGTAACACGAGGCACGTGGCAGTTGTATATTGCGCCGCTAATCGGGATATCCGTTATCATGGTTATCGAGGTGTATAACAATCGTGGATTGAAAAATAGCAGCTGGATTTCATTATTTTGGGACCAAATTTTAAGGATAGTTTGCAAATCTCAATCGGTCTGAGATTTCAAAATTCGGTCCAGAACCGACAAACTGAAAATTTTAGAAGCCCTGCAGGCTGGGAGAATCTCATGTCTGTTTTAATGGACTCGTGCAATGTCATGTGTGGATCTAAAAGTGGCTTGGAGAAAAAGCTGAGGGACAAGGCCACGCATCTTCTTGATATTGATGGAGATTCGTGTCACCACATCCACAACGCGGCGAAGAAATTTTGTGTGCCATTTGACTATTGGGTTGAGGGTCTACACGGAGAGCTATACAATGACGTGAAATGGTCACCTGATCTCAGAGAACCATTTTAGGAATGAAGTTCACGATGCCGGGCAGATTTGTATCACACAGGTGGTTATCCAGCTATCATATCAAATCTCAGGCTGTTACTCGCTCTCACCACCTTTTATTTCTCTTTCCTGCCAGTGTCTGAAAAGGTATCCAACCAGAGTCTGCTCGTTAGTATATATCTTCAACCTGATCTCAGCAAAGAGGCAAAAGACAGGGTGCATGAAATCCAGCATAAAGTCTCATAACAAAAGATGACAGAAGATAGAAGGAATAGAAAGATGAGGATTGTGGACAAGTTGTTCAAAAATCGAAAAAAGACACTTCTGATAATGAATCTGTATGTGGCGGTGATGCAAATGCTGAAAAAGTATGTTGTGACATACAAGGTAAAAGTGCCAAGAATACACACACTGTACGAAGATCAGAAACAACTACTAACCCAGCCAGCATGACTATATCAGCCCGACGTCGACTGTAAGGCGTAAAAGCGGCAAATATATCCGACGTAGGGCCGACGTTGGCCCGAGATCTGTTGAAAATTTGTTAATTTGAAACAGTTAAATCAGGGTTCATGTTTGAGGGCGACATGGGCGAAGTGGTCGCTTTTTTTCTGGCCAAGTCGCCTTATTTTTCCCATAGGGGGAAGTCAAGTCGCCCTGGAATTTTCTGGATTTATTTTTTTTTACTATAAATTTCAGACCCTAGGGGCGAGTGCATGTCATAAATGCGCTAATCCCACCAAATAGGCGTGTACAATTGGATCGCATCGATTGTTTGATGACCCCTGGTGTGTATTTGCCCGCGGGGTTTCTTTGTTATTGTCGCCTACTATCGGTTTGTTATTCGCGACACCATGATGCGTATCAACTGATCACACGTCTGGGCGCTTAATATTGTTTAACTAAAGCGTTCAAGGAACGTTGATTGAAGACCCGAATTTACGTCATTAAGGCGGGGCTTATAGCTTCATTTAATTCATTGGTCGGCTTCGACTAATTTGATTCGACGACACACGTGAATAATTAGTTTCAAGGTAAATGGGAGGCGACTACTATCGCAGTCTATCGGCATACGACGTACCACTTGAAAGAATCAATAATACGCCGTTAATTACCGCTATTATGTTTGCGCAAATATGTTTGGCTTACTAATAATGATAGATTGTGGCCAGTATTCCTTGTTCCTCGTTTAATCGTTTAATTGAGGGCCTAATTGAATAATTATATTGGCGATTGATGAACCGATTTCAAGCAAAACTTTACATGTTATTCTTGTTACTGCATTGTCTCGGGCCTATTAGCGTAATTTTCACATTGGGCTCGTTTAAAATTGAGTAATAAACGTGTGCCCATAAATACTACACGATAAAAATGTGTGTTATTCACTGTTTAACTGTGATAATGTCGCTGTCACACTGGTTGACGGGCACTTCGCCCAAACCTGACGCAAAACGTAAATTGACCGACTTAGAATCGTCTCCAATGCCTTCGCCTGTGAAACGCAAATTTTCTAAATCAGTATCGCAAGATTCCTTTGACTGGTATAAGAAGGACAAGTCTGGCAAATGGCACTGTACAGTATGCAGATCTGCCAAGTCTGATAATATGGATACATGTGTGACCAGTTTAGGTCTAATTACGCGTGCTGCTAATAAACTGGAATAAGATATGCTTTATTCCTCCATTTTATTCAGCTTTGAGACGATTCTCATGTGCCGATGTATTATCAATTCATGTTAGTACATTCATTACGGAGCTGCCGTTAAGGTGCGTAATTTGTAAATTTCTTAAACGTATTTCATGAAATTACTCAGATGGCATGTCATTCAAGTAATTTGATTAACATGTGCCGATTTATTATCAATTCATGTTAGTACATTCATTACGGAGCTGCCGTTAATGTGCGTAATTTGTAAATTTCCTAAACGTATTCATGAGATTACGCAGATGTAATGTCAATTAATTTGATCGATTGCATTATACATTACGTATAATATAATTATGTCAGAAGCGATATTGAGAGACGAAAATGTTTTTTTCATTCATCTTTTCAGCTCAGTCTCACCTCACCTCCGTGACGCGGTCGACATTGGAAACACAGATGCCGATGCAGAAATTAATCGCGTCAAAACTACAAAAAGACGACGAACATGTGATCGGCTATCTCAAATGTGCATATTATTTAAGTAAACACGAGTTACCGAAGGACGAGTTCCAGCACATCGTGGATCTAGCGGACATGCTCGGTGTCGATATCATTAAGAGCAGCAGTTTTTCCTACACGTCGCCATCTAGTGTTACTGAATTTCAATCAGCTACTGGAGACCAAAATGAGCCAGTTGTCTAGTTCTGAAATATACTCTCTAATGATCGACGAAAGCACGGACAACGCTAACAGCAAACGGCTACTTATATATGCCCAATACTTCAATAAATCCGATTTGGACAGTTGTTTGGTGGGAAATGTTGAAATTTCGGAGGGAACTGCAGACGCAGAAACGATCGTGAACAAAATAATCGGGGAGATGGTATCGAAAGGCCTGAACATTTCTAATCTCGTTGGTATGGGTACAGACGGCGCCAGCGTGATGACGGGACGTAAGAAAGGCGTTGTCGTGCAGGAACTCTCACCAGCCATGGTCGGTGTGCACTGTGCTGCACATAGGTGTGCGCTTGCAGCATCACAGGCGGCAAATGGAATTCCCCAAATGGCGCATTACTCCCGTGTGGTATCAAACATCTTCCACTACTTCAGTAATTCGGCGCTACGGTCCAACAAACTACGCGAAATCCAGAAGATATTGGATCTACCTCAGTTGAAATATGCAGAAGTACATTCTGTTCGTTGGTTAAGTTTAGAGAAAGCAGTGAGTGCCGTCTATCGCACATACCCCGCGCTGTACATGACTTTGGCGCACGAGGCGACGATCAATCCCACCGCCAAAGGTCTATCCCAGGAAGTGCACCAGTTTCGGTTTATCGCCATAACCCACCTGCTTATGGATATATTACCTTTCCTTGGACGTCTAAGTAAAGTGTTCCAAAACAAAACCATAAACTACAGCAAAATTAACCCAATGGTCGAATCTACATGCGAGTCACTTGAGGCCATAAATGATAATGTAAATTTCGAGGGCTTCACCAACGATGATCCGGAGGGCGCCGCAGATGACAGTCCGCCATCCGTTGTCATCCAGCATCATCATACCCAGGGTAACATTCTGCAGGAGTTAACGAACACATACACTGGGAAAATCATGGATAACCTACACAACCGATTCCAACAAAGTGGAATTATTGAAAACATGAAGGTAATCGTCCCGGAAAACATTTCAATCGCGAAACAAAGTGGTGAATTGGCCAAATATGGTGTGAATGAAGTCGGAAATCTGTTAGAACAGTGCACGTCAGAATACACACAATATAAGCGTCTGATAGCGGGTTCGTATCCAACTGTGTCTGTGGTCGAGGCCACATCAGTCATTAGCAACAAATACTCAGACACGATGCCAAATATGGAAAAACTTATGAAGTGTTGTGTGTGCCTCCCCGTTTCCACGGTTCAGTGTGAACGTGGCTTTTCCACCCAGAACAGAATCAAAACTAGACGGCGTACACGCATGAACACTGATACACTAAATTACCTCATGCGAATCTCTGAAGATGGTCCGGCCATTGGAGAGTTCAACTTCGACCGCGCACTTCTGTTGTGGAAACAGAGCAAGATCGATATGACGCATATACCAGTCCTAAACCAGTGAGTGAGTCATAAACATTCTGTGTGGTATACAGGTTAAGATGGCATAGGCTGTCATGATTTCTCCCATTTGTCCTGTTTGTTATACAAGTTTTGTCATGGTACACCTGATCATAGCATTTATGACATACTTTCCACATATTAACTCTTACTATGCTGAATCAAATTTTGTCGTCTGCTGTTGTTTTTTTCGTTTCAAATCATTCCTAACAAACAACATTTTGGCAGTTTGGTTGGAGACGATTCAGTGTGCTGCCAAAACATGTTTTTAGTTATAAATATGGCAAAAAAGAACAGAAAAAGAACAGAAAAATAGATTCCCGCTTTGTAAGGGTTAACATGTTGATTATGTCAATTACATTGTTCTACATATTGATACGTGCAAAAGAAAAAAGAAAAAAAAGGAAAAGAAAATTTTGTTTCATACCATTTGTGTTTATTCTTCTTTCATGATAGTAATAGAAATATACTCTATTCCAACAGAAGTGTATGTATTGAATAATGTGCAATGGAAGTTGTGTATGTATTGAATAATGTGCAATGGAAGTGTTGTTCTATGGTACACTCAATTGGAAATGAGCAAATTTCTAATACCGAATTAACTAAATAGCCCCTTTCTCCATACATGATTGATTGATTGATTGAATATTGTTGTTTAACAGCATATCAACTGCTAAGGGCCCCTTTCTCCATATAAGATTGATTCAATATTGGTGTTTAACAGCCTATCAACAGCTAATGTCATTTATGGTCGGGTCCATCATATACAAGAACATGTTGATACATTGAAAACAATAATTTTACAGTTACACGATAGCTGTAAGAAGAAGGTAAATGGACAAAAATCTGAAAAAAATATGATTTTTGTCACTTCTCCCTAATTTTGGCTCACTTCTCCCTATTTTGCCAGGGAGAAGTGACTTCTCCCTAATTTTTTTACCTAGCTTGAAACCTGGTTAAATGAAACAAAAATGATAATAATAATAGTATTCATACACTAATATAGCAGGAAACAAGAAACGAGGCAAAGCCATGAAGGCCAGGTTTTTTCCAAGCATATACACTTGGATAACATAATGATACCCACTTTTTGTAGACTAGATGGCCATGGCTTGCATGTCGCGCCTTGGGGCGAGGCATGGACACTAAAAAAATAGATATAGTAGATGGAAAAACTTTAATCAAAAAACTTTAACCAGACACACGGACGTACAGACGTACGGACGGACGTATGCCAAAATGCCGACGATATCGCGCTGACAATGATGATAAACACCCATGTGAAGTATCAAGATAATGGGTGAAGCAGTTGCAGAGTCTGTTAGTGCATAGCTGTTGGAACAGCTCCCAGTTAGCATGACCTAACTTCCATTTAGGAATGGTGGCTGGAGTACTTCTATGGTATTGGGTAGAAACTTTAGTAATTATCGGATAGTGGTCACTTCCTAATGTAGTCATGGACGGACCAGGAGGTCAAGGAGGCTAAAGCAGGTGTTGCTAATGTTATGTCGGGTGCTGTTCCAATACCTTTGCTTGAAGAAATGTGTGACGTATCGTAGGTTACAGCTCCGTTGTTAAGTACTACATAATCAGTGTTATCTAGAAATTGTATTATTTCATCACCTACTTTGTTTGTCTTAGCATTGAATAAAAAATCCAAAATCACTTTGCGCATGTACACACCAGGGTTTGACATTAACGAAAAAAACACACGAGAACGTTTGGAATGTCAGAGGACATACGAAGAAAACAAGCGACAGCGTTCGTTCCAGAGTAGCTGGAAGTCTGAGTTTGAGTGGCTAAGATACAATGCAGAAAAAGGGATAATGACTTGTGACATCTGTCAAACGGTTGAAAAGGAAGGCACTTTCGTTACAGGTTGTAGTAATATGAAACAAGCAGAATGAAAATGATGAAAAAATGACTGGAGGTCCAGACTAGGCGACGGACACATGACTGACCTGATGCTGATAAATCACGAAATGCCAGCGGTGGTAGACAATGACCCGGAGGTTGCCATCCACCGGTTTAATCCCAATTCTCCCACTTTTTGATGACCAGATGTCCCGATTCTCCCACTTTACTTTTTTACAGATAAATGACCATTCTCGATTTGGGGCTATAGTCAGTATCAATATACGGTCACTGATTTGACCTGTTAATTAATGTTAGGCCAATGTTAACTTATTAACAGGAATTTAAATGAGTTGACTTTGATCATTCATAAATCCTATGAAGTATTAAATGATTTAACAACATTTAATAATGATTGGCCAATCATACAGCCAATCGAATCGAGTAATAAATGATTAAAGAAAGTTTACCAATGACCTGTTAAAACTGATAATTTGATAATTGTTTTAATGTTTAAGAATAATTCTGAAGAACATATATAAATCATGTATATTTATCATTTACATATTGACTGAATGTTATGGCGAATGCACAAGTTGAAATCCAGTTTGTCCGCAACAAGCATGGTGGCCAAAGTCTTGTTGTTGGTGGTTACAGGTTCATGGTATGTATATATAATATGGTCTCACTATTTTCTTTCTGTCTGTCTTTCTGACAGTCTGTCTGTATGCCCCTCTCTCTCTCTCTTATATCGTCTCACTATTTTCTTTCTGTCTGTCTTTCTGACAGTCTGTCTGTATGCCCCCCCCCCCCGACCAGGGTGTGCCTTCAGCATCTGTGTAGAGCCAGTGTTATATTCGGAGATGGAACATTCTACACATGCCCCACACTTCATGGATTTATTAGCGGTGAAATGTACCCACTTGTGTTCGCATTCTTACCGGGTAAATCCAGACGTCTACGAATCATTATTCCGTCAGTTGCGACAGAAATGTGAGGGATACGGCTTACATCTCCAACCAGACCATGTGTTTCTCGACCATGAGATGGCGTCACGAAATGCGGTTCTGCGTGTGTTCCCGGACATGCGCGTGAAGGCATGCTTCTTTCACTATATGCAGTGTATTTGGCGGAAGGTTCAGGCTCTCGGACTAAGCACCATGTACAAGGAAAATGACATTGTTCACAGACTTGTGAGACGGGCGTCCGTTCTACCACTGGTGCCGGAAGAGGACGTGGAAGACGTGTGGTTCGAGACTTTGGAAGACGTCGGCGAATATGAACTTCCGGTGGACGTCACTCCCTTCACCGACTACGTCGCGGAGCAGTGGATTGAGGGAGACAGGACGGATTGAGGGAGACAGGACCGTGTGGAACCACTTCGCGACCGAGGGACCCAGGACAACGAACCATCTGGAAGGCTGGCACAGCAAGTTGAAGAAGGCTGTTCACCAAGCGCACCCCAATATATTCAGCATCATCCAGGTGTTGCAGCAAATTGAGGCAGCATCTTATGTGCGGATGCTCCAGTACGAAGCGGGAGGGGTTCGTCCTGTGAAGCGCCGAAGGTACAGATTGATTGACAATAGACTTAGTGTTCTGAAGCAGCGACTGGAGAACGGAGAAATGACGACGATGGAGTATGCGGACGCTGCATCGCAGCTGCTGCACATATAGACATCAGTGTATCATCAAGTTCCGCATATTCTCTGCATGCACATTTGTGTAATAATGTTGTTTTTTTAATTGATAACACAATTTGCACGTTTTATTAGGAAAAATACAGATTAAATTGCTTTTGTTCTACAAATTACATTTTTGTAGATTAAACCAACACAATATGTAAGAAATAAAAAATACCGATTAAATTTCCTTTTTCTACAAATTACATATTTGTAGAATAAAACAAACTGTAAGAAAAAATTTACTATTATTGCATGTTTTATTACATATTCGTAGAATACAACAATCTGTAAGAAATAAAAACATCAGACAATTACCACATCAGTTCAGTGTCCTTAAATTGTCCTAATAAAAAAACAAAAAAGAGCAACATGTATATTGGCCTATATGATTTCCAAGTTCAAAGTTGAAACAGAACATACAAAAAATGTGACCCGATGCTATGATAACACTGCACCAAAATCCCCTTTCTCCCACTTTGGTTTTTACCTGTTTTCATAAAAGTGGGAGAATCGGGATGACACCCCATCCACCACTGGAACACCAGTGGCGACCGACCAAGGCGGTCATTTTTCAATGATGAGAGAAACTCAAAGGTAATATTATTAAGGCTAAAAATAAAATAATGTATCATTAAGGCAAATAGAACTATTGCAAGATGTTGGCTATCTTCCACAAAAACAATGCTATCGATGTTAGAAAAAAAACTGGTTTTGCCAACCCAGGCTACCTACCCACACCTAGAAGGCCTGGGTCATGGGAGGGGAAACGTTAAGGTTGGCCTAAGGCTAAGACATCATCACATATAAAACTGCTACAGTGTAGTTTGTAAGCTGGCTGTTCAGGGTTGAATTATGGGACAGCTAGCCTACTTTGTAACTATAGGACTCTAACCTCAAAAAGTTGAACCGGCAACCTGTGAAAATATTGCCCTTGTGCCGGTTAATTGAAAATAAAACAGCATAAACATATGGATCTAAAAGCAAGCATTTAACTAAGGTGTGAACTGTCCATGTATTTCAGATGGTGTCCGAGCCCGAGGATGTTTTTGCTATGGCAGAGGAGCTGGAGGGTCAGGAACAGATCCCTGATGAGCTGCCAGGAGACGACATGATGTGCAGCAAGGCATATGAAATGCTGGAACAATTATTGTAAAAAATATAAGAAAAGTAAACAAGTACTGAAACAAAAATGTCTTTAATTTATATAATTTAGGCGTGATCCCTAACTCTGAGGCGGGATCCCACTTTTTAAAAGTAGAGATTCCTACTGGACCCCTAAGAAAAACAGTTAGTGTCGAACCCTGCACACCATAAGGAAGGGATACACCAAGTTTCAAGTCCATACCTATTACGGTTAAAAAGTTTTACTTCTTACAAGAAACGTGACGGACGGACGGACGGACGGACAGGACAGACGGACGGACACCCGTGATGAAAACAATATACCCATTTTTTTTCTAAGCGCTGTGGTACCATGTTTTTAGCTCGTCCAGAAGAGCTTATGGCATACCTCCGGCATCGTCGTCGTCGACGAACTTAACGTTGGGGTAAATGTCTTATAACTTCTGTTTCTTTGCATGGAACACCTTTATATTTCATACACGCATTCCCCAGATGACCCTCTATCATCCTGTGGCAAATCCACGACCCGTTGCCCACACCCTGACCCAATGTCAAGGTCACAAACTTAATGTGTTTCATAAACTTAACGCTGGGGTAAATTTCTTATAAGTTCTGTTTCTTCGCATGGAACACCTTGATATTTCATACACACATTCCTCAGATGACCCTCTATCATCCTGTAGCAAATCCACGACCCACCGCCCACCCCTTAATCCAAGGTCATGGTCACAAACGTTCATAAACTTAACATTGGTGTAAATTTCTTATAACTTCCGTTTCTTTACAGGCAGCACCTTGATATTTTATACATGCATTCGTCTGATGACCCTCTATCATGCTGTAACAAATCCACGAACCACTGCCAACCCCTTACCCCAAGGTCAAGGTGACGAACTTAGTGCGTTCATAAATTTAACATTGTAGTAAATTTCTCACAACTTCTATTTCTTCACAGGGAATATCTGATATTTCATATGTACATTCGTCTGATGAACCTCTATCATGGTGTAACATGTTGGGATGTTTTTATACAACATTGCCACCTTTGACTGAAGGCTGCCAACAGGCGAGCGTCGTTGTCTTCTGACAACTCATGTTGAAATTAAAGCGCTGGGGTACCACAGCGCTATCAGGTGTTTCTTTTAACCGTTTTATATTCCCAATGGCAAATAGTATGTTGTTTTCCCAATTTGAGGAAAAACATTCCCATTTGTATTGCCTCATTGGTTTGATACATGCTGCAGCATGATCACTTGTTCAGTTAGATACTTGTTACATGTAAACTGTTCTTATTATATGTAAAACTGACTTTTTTTAAAGTGATATTTTCCCCAATTTTTATGAAAACGCCGCGAAATTCCCAATTCCACGAGTATGGGTCAAATATGTTCCCAAAATGGGGGGAAAAACCTGGCTATACTGGGCTGGGTAAAGGCCTAGTGTAATTATTACTTGGGAAACCATTTGTTCAACTTCATGCTTATCAGCTGTTTACTTCTTGCACATGTAGTGCATATTCATACGAACAATACCATTTGTATTCTTTGTGCTATTTCATATATAGTATATACATAAACTCGAAATGTTCAAATTGGTGGAGTTTACAGATGAGAAAGAGTGTGCAGTAATTCCATCAATTGGCTCGATGGAAATAGATGTGCTGTCTGGCCGACCACGAAGGCGCCTGGAAAATTAAAGAAGGCAGGGATAGGGCGGGAATCCTCAGCACCTGAATGGAATTCTTACCCAATCCGGGTAATATATTTTAATGGCAAGTTCAATGTTGTCATATTGCAAATTATATATTAATATTTACAAACTTCTGTATTTTCTCTGTATTCTGATCGGATTTATACTAATTTTGTGGTCACTCATCTGCTGTAATATATACAGGTTATCCTAGTGAACACTCTTTATGACGAATTGAGCGACTGGTGCCTATGATTTCTTCCGACCAGCAAGCGATTTGATTGGTCGATATCTCTAGCCATTTTTAATATCAAAGATACATACAGTATTTAATCTTCGGACAAATAACAAGGTATTTTGAGTGTTTATAAGTATATATGTTTCCTTAAACTTGTGACAGTAGGACTATTAACTTATATAGTATAATCTACCACATAAATTCTGCCGGGGATAGAAGTCGTTAAGACTAATTTCGTGTGTAAATCGACCCAGACTTGGAATTCAGAGCCGTGTAGTCAAAGGGCGCTCTCTACACAGTGTGTACACAGTCATAATGGCCATGGCGGACAACAACAGGAAACGAGTTGCAGTCTTAGGACACAGCTTTGTGCGGCGTCTGGCTACGGACATGTTGGCGAACATTCCGGGGCTACTACCAGGTTTTGACATGCAACAATGTGAAGTTCGTTGTCATGGAGTGGGTGGGTTGATCGTTACGGACAGACATGTGAAGTTCCTACGCAGGTTCACACCTTTGCTACTGACATTCAGGCCACATATTATCATTCTACAGCTGGGAGGAAACGACATCGACAATGCAGACTATACGCTCAGTGCCTCCAACTAGCCAGTGCTTTGGACGACTTGGGCACTCGTCTCAGATGGGACTTTGGTGTGGAAAATGTCATTGTATGCGAGCCGTTTACCCGCAAGTCTCCATCGCGAACAACTCTAGAGCAGTACGAGACCAGCAGAATTGCAGTTCTGGATTACCTGGAAAGGTTTCTCGCGCAGTCTCCAGGAGTGCGATTATGGCGCCATCGACGGATGTTCGGCTGTCAAACGCCAATGTTCCTGGATGACGGTGTCCACCTAAATGCCGCGTGACAGTTTCGATTCTACCGCTCCATTAAGGGGGCCATCATGGCAGCACTACGCATGTAGACTGGCCTCCAGAACTATACTATTGTGATATTGTCCTTAGTGGGACTGGTCAAAAAAATATATTCAATTCATCCCCCCCCCCGTACCACGCCTTTTCAACCACATTACATCTATGTTTTATTACCACTTTGTTCCAGGATTCCCTGATTGACACGTGATTATAGACAGTTATCAGCTCTTTCAACCCCACAGTGCACTTTGAATTGGCAAACAGTTCAGACCCGGATGGTCTCATCTGGATCTGCACTTTTGCAATATTTTTCAATTTTTCAATTCGTATGATTTTACATTTATAAATAACAGATATCACAGTCCATTCCGGGTTTTGTGGGTGATAGGGTTGAAACTGTCTATGAGGTATTTATATCCCATATAACATATTTTATATGGTATCTGGGTATTCTATTAATAACACATCCCATGTGATTCATTATGTTCATGTTAATAAGGTATATAGATGATAAGGTCTATTTGTAAAATCGCTATTGTTCGATTCTAAATCTCCACATAACTCTTTCCATTTGGTGATCTGGTCGCCAATATTAACCACTCTCTCTCTGTACTGCCTGTCCCTCAGACATTTCCCTTTTTTTTGGCCAACGCCGTTTCATAAAATTAACGTCCTGGACGTTTCAACATGTTGATATTCTTGTTTTACATATTGGGAAGCCTACTAGCGCGCGTAGTATACTGCGCATGCGCACCGCAAGCCGTGATGTGAAAGTCGTCGTCCCCGCACATTATCAAAATAGACTGTTACCGCCGCGCGTCGCTAACAGTAAATTGATAATTAATAAATGATTATATTTGTATAGCGGGCACTCGTAATTTTTAGAACTGGTGGAATAGTGACATAATTATACACTTATTTAATTCCTATAAAGAACATTTTTCGCCTACTGCGTGGGCATGTACCTTTAAATATTTACATGACGATTCGTCCATATCAGAACTCGCCCCAGAGGCAATGTTACACGATAATTATTTAAATTGTTCACGATTATGATATTTTTTTATTTACAATCTATCGGGTCCTTGCTGGATTTAATCACTTGTAAATTTAGTTGCTAACTGTTCATTTCTTAATTGATGTTTGCAAAATAGTACATCACAGCAGGTGACAAGGTTCCGACACGTTAATTGCCGCGATTTATGACAGCAGGTCGGGGTTAATCAGCCGTGAAATTGTTTAGATATGGTCAGTGACTGGTTCCCGAATATCGGTTTCCGGCACGTAATGCCGGATAACAGAGCTGGTACCAGTGACGCCGGGTACCGGCGCCGTTATGACGCACATTATATGGTCAGTGACTGGTTCCCGAATATCGGTTTCCGGCACGTAATGCCGGATAACAGAGCTGGTACCAGTGACGCCGGGTACCGGCGCCGTTATGACGCACATTATATGGTCAGTGACTGGTTCCCGAATATCGGTTTCCGGCTCGTAATGCCGGATAACAGAGCTGGGTCACAGCGCTGGTACCAGCGACGCCGGTTACCGGCGCCGTTATAACGCAGATTAAATAAGACTTAAACTGTGTATTCGTTTGCGGGAATTCGCTGCCGGTGCCGGAAGCCGAATTTGCAGGTATATCGAGCAGATTAAAGAGCATGCCGATTGGTTTGGCGGCTTATTGGGCCGTGAGGCGAATATGCCGCTGTAACGAATTCAAACTGTACAGTTCAGTCAATCAAACATTTTGGTTAAGAAGTTTTCTTAAGAAGTTTGTCACAGTTTCTCCAATATGCCGCCGGTGGCATTCGCGTTCGATAGACGGCATTCTTGTTTTTATTAAGTTAGTGCTTTTATTATGTGAATTATGTGCTTTACATTTAGTTACACATTTATGATGTGCCGAATGTTGACCCGGCCTAAATTGACCTTAATCTATCAGTCCTCATGTACATTCTCGGCCTCATGATACTTGAGAGCTAAATCCTGTTACACGCCATTAAAAATTAATACATGACTCCGGTGTGGCTTGGACCTGGCACCAGGTCAGGATATTCTAATTTCAGAGCTGAATATATTAATTTTTTTTGTACATGTATATTGAGTTATGATTTTGGGAATTTCACTCATTATGGACAGGGTGAATATAGGATAGTCCAACCTGTTGGCCCTGCGTTAAATGACCTTAGCTGTTGATAGGCAATTTAACACAAATAATCAATCTGATGTTCAGGCCCCCATCTTTAACTGCCCATATTGTTATTTACAACAATCTAGTCATGTTATAAAATTATCTTGATGTAAAATTGTGTTTAAATACATGTGTGTTGAAGATAAAATACAGAAAATGCTAACAATTTACATCGTGCTTTTTCTTCACGTAAATACTCCATTCTGTTTTGGGAATCTCCCCCATCCTTACAAAACGGCCTTTTTACCGAGACAGGACTTGTATGCATTATGCCCGAAGTGGAATGTCATTTTACCTATGTTGGCATGATATCACATTTATACGAGACGGTTTTCACATTGGACCGATACTGGCATTGGTTCGGTATACCAATATTGGTACATTGCCAAAATCACAGCATGCCAATACAGTGCGACCCCGTTAGTACACGCTTCACTATAACACGAATTCGGTTAGTACATGGTTGTGCCTTGGCTCCCGAATTTTTTTCCTATTTGTATATCAAAATCGTGTTAAATTTGTAACACGACTATTGTCAGAAATCGTGTTAAATTTGCGATTCTTTCCCAAATTAGACCCAAAATGGACGATCCTTTTATCTCACCGATGTGAATGTGCAGCTGATCACGTTTGCACATTTCGTAAATTAATCCGAGCAAACTGGGAATAAGATCAGTAAGACCAGTAACAAAGCAGTGCTAATTGTTATGTGCTCGATTTCATTTTTCCGGCATGTGTTCGCGCTCACCATTGGTGGAATATTAATTAGGTGTAAAGGCTGACCAATCGGAGATCGCGTATCAGTCGCGCAGATTAACTCGACCCAGATTAACTAAATTGTTACAGCACTGCCCACGCCCCCGGCACATGTACACAAATGTGTACGTGACAACTGGCCTTGTTTCGCTACGTCATAATTGAGCCAGTGCATGAGATAATCAACTTTATTATATACGGTAACTGAGATTTTCGCCGAGAATGATTTTACTTTTTTCTGCTAATATATCGGAAAGTTGATAACATTTTCAGAGCAAATGCATAATAATTACTAATTTAATATTCGTCAACATTCGATATCGTTTACAGAAAATGTACACTATTATCAGATTCATCTTCGTCGAAAATCTCGCGTGATAAGCCTGATTACCTCACGAACTGGCGCAATATTATAACACGTCTGGCAAAACATGTCTATACAGGTCTGTACTCAAACCCACAGGTGGAATAGTCGGACGTGTGACACAAAGAAAATGACCATTACAAAAATATTCATTACCCCACCCACTTGATCTCATTCTATTATTAACGTCATGTACAGTACGATACCAGGTGGGTGGGATAATGGGATTTTTTTTAATAGGCATTTATTTTGGTGTCATAGGTCCGAGTCTTCCACCTGTGCTCACCATATGAGTAAACACAGATTGCAACGCACAAGCTTGTCCGTGATGTTGCAGCTGATGGAACAGGATATCGGTCATTGGGTCATTGCGTCATCATTACTACACTTTTTTCTACACGCGTTTACAATAATGGATTGCACGGACCTGCGTAGATCTACATTCTACATGAACATGATGAATAAATAAAACATGACGTTAACAATTCTTGGATTCAATATATTTATTATATGCGAAGATAACAGTGAAAACTTATGGCATATTATAGGCATTGGCGACGTCGTTCATTCGCAGTCACAGTGTACAGTGTACATGTATTTTTTGTTGACATTATGATGCGTCTTGGGCGAGAACGGATATAGCACGGTTCGGATAAGCAACACGGAAGGTTGTATGTCGCCGGACTTCCGTGTACTAACGGGGTCGCACTGTATTGGTCCATTGCCGAAACAATATCATGCCAATATCGGTCCAATGTGAAAACGATATCCTGCCGATATCGGTCCGATGTGAAAACGATATTGTGCCGATATCTGTCCGACGTGAAAACAATATCGTGCCGATATCGGACCGCCATTGGCATGATATCGGTTTAATAAGGATATTACGACATATTTTCATCGATATTAATATCGGCCCGATATCGGCCCGAGATCTATCCGACACGACATCGGGCCGATGAGATGTCGATTTGCAAACCGCTAATCGGACCGATATCAAAAACTACATCGGTCCGATATCGAGAGTATATCGGGTGTATGACTGTCCGATATCGCCATGCTATCTGGGATTCTGCGTGACAAATCTAAGTGGGAGAATGCGCCCAAGTCCAACAATGTACATCAACGTTCTGGAAAATACGACACATTAGAAGAGGCGTTATTCATATGGTTTAGCGACGTCAGACACCAACACAACGTGTGCGTCACCGACCAGATGCTGCTGGAGAAGGCCCGACACTTTGGCAAGGACATGACCCTCGACAAAGACTTCCAATACTCTACAAGATGGCTCCAGAAATTTAAGAAGAGGCACAACATTTCATCACATATCGCGCACCGAGAAGCAGCGAGTGCCAACATGACGGTAGTCGCAGATGGACGCGAGAAACTACAAGAAGATCTGGCCGGATACGCCCGTGACGACATTTACTAACTCGACGAGATGGGCCTATTCTACAGACTCCCGCCCAACTCAACACTCGCTACAGGACCAGTTCATAGTGTGCATAGACGAGAAGCGCCATCAAGTCGTCACGTTGAAATACGCCATTACGTTCACGATGCTTGCCTGGTCCAGCATTAAGGAATCCACCATTGTTAACTGCTGGGATCACATGAAGATTCTGCCATTGGACGAGGATGACATTGTGGCAATCTGGAACTACTCATGCCGTGTCCGCCTGTCGAACCTAAAGCAACTCAATCCCCCTCTACCGTTCGCGACCTAACCTCCCTCTAGTTGTCGTGTCATGTGACCTGATGGAGAGTTCTGATTGGACCGCACACGGCGAGGGACATTATTATCTAGACCCTGAACAAGTGCAGTTGGATTACCAATTTTATCGGGTGTTATCCAAGGTTTGAGCGATCGCTAGGAGACATCAGGTACGTAATCTATTGCATATATTATTCTTTTATTCACATGTATTGTTAATGATACAACTTCAACATCCCTCTCTCTGAACTCGGCGGCCGGTTCGGGTCCGTCGCTGATGACGATCTGACCTGGCTGAACATCGTATGCCAGCGGAGGATCGCATGGACTCGCGTGCGTACGTTGCCGTGGACGATTGCGTGGGAACGGGAGAGACACTAACGGACAGTGCTATTGTTGAACTTGTCACCAAGTCCAGGACAAGGACGAGGCCGACAAGGTAGTGCAACCACATGTCACTCGAGCCGACGCTAGACAGGGCATGGCAACCGCTATTTGTTTCTTCAAACAGAATACTGATACCGGCGCTGAACATTTGGATGCTTTGTGGAAAGCAATGTGCACATTGGACAGTGTTGGTGTTGGCAAACAGAAACTAATGGAGAACTTCTTTACACGAGTGTGAACATTGTAGTTTACAAACAACTCCAGTAAGGACCGATAGATTGTAAATAAAAAAATATCTTAATCGTGAACAATTTAAATAATTATCGTATCACATTGCCTCTGGGGCGAGTTCAGATTGGGACGAATCGTCATGTAAATATTTAAAGGGAAACCACTCTATATGTTTTTGTTTTGTATTTTTATAAATTTTAATGTAAATTAAAACAAATTGTTTATTAAAGTCTGTGTTTCTTTTCTATATACACATGTTTGTGAATTGCTAATAATAAAGAAACAATTTCACAGATAATCCGGTATTCACCACGCGCATCTACGTAATTACCAATTAACAAGAGGTTCGCCTGCAACCTTGACCTCGTCAAATACCGGATTAGCTTTGAATGTTGTTTGTTTCATTGATATAAATTTGTATACATATGCATTGCTTTATCAATGTGGTGACAAATAAGTATATATCTCGCCGATAATGACGAATTATGCTAATGTAAAATTACAGCAAATAGCGTCGCTACAATGCGTGGTTACCAATTACCGACAGGTTTCAATTACCGGAATTATCACGACAGTCTGATAGCGCCGATTCTTAATACCGGCAGATTCGTTATAACGGCAGATTCATCTCTGACGAACTATGCCGTAGGAATTCGGTCTGTATATGAACAAAAACATAATGAAGGGACGTTACTCTCAAACGTCTGCCGGACTTGATTGTACTGTCAGTCAGTTTATGAACATTTTGGACCAAGACATTTCGCCCACTTTGGTCATCATGGTGTCAGTCGGTAAAAATGTTAAAATACTGGTAATATATATATATCAAGACAGCAGCAATCATTAATGCTGATCAGATTTATTTACACCTACGGACGTTTCGGACTCACCGTTTCGGACCATGGACGTTTCAGTCCGTATCAGTGCGATTAATTTCGGCCCAAGGCCACGTCCAGAACAAGCCATATTTATTTTTGCTCATCTCCTATGAAATATTGGCCAACAATCCAACATGATGTCAATTTCACCCATATTATACGAGATGGGTTTGAGATGCTTTGAAAATGGTATTTACGTAACCCGTGTAAATTCTGATCGGCCCGTGTCCGTGCAAATAGCTACTCCTGATGAGGAATTTACTGGGACACCGGAAACAGTCGAATTTCGCTTCCGCTTTTGAAAGTGGAAATATGGAAAGAAAAGAAATCTAGTTGGACAATTAGCTCCGATTTTGTTTCAAGTTAGTACTGGGCGTTTATTAAAGGCACTAATTTTGTGAAAATCTGCCAAAAAATGTGCCATTTTCAACATAACCAGATGGCCGCGGCCCGCATGTCGAGCCCGCCGAGGCATTTGATGGTCTCAGAGTGTATTTATTTGAAGCCCAATAAGCATACAAAGTTTCAAGCAAATCTGACTTATGGTTACAGAGATGGTAGGCATGTGAAAACTTTAACGCAAATTTTGACAGAAACTTTAACACAAACTTCTAAGTCATTTGACTTTGAGGCACAGGGGCCGCATGAGTGGGACACAGAATGAATATATGGATGATGACTAATAAGCATATGAAGTTTCAAGTCAATGTGACTTAGGACTGCAGAGATATAAGGTATTTAAAAACTTTAACGCAGATTTCGGAACGCAAACTTCTAAGTCATTTGACCTTGACCTTGGGCACTGGGGCCGCATGAGTGGGATACAGCATGAATATATGGATCATGACTAACAAGCATATGAAGTTTCAAGTCAATGTGACTTAGGACTGCAGAGATATAAGGTATTTAAATACTTTAACGCAGATTTTGGACGGACGGACGGACTATGTCTCGCTTTCCGCAAGCGGGCTCGAAAAAAAGTGGGGGATCGGCGCCTAATAGAGCATGTGCGTCTATTAGAATCTAACCCTAACCCTAATCCTAATTAGCGTTTTTCCCACCAACCCCGAATGAGTCCCTGAGGTTAGCATATATAACACCCCTGTAGGGTTAGAGGGGTAAAAAAGAGCTAACGTTTATGTTTGCTCTAAATGACCCAGTTAGACCTTGGAATCGATGTACAGTGGAACCCCTCTAAACCGAACACCCTGGGGACAGACTGAAAAGTTTGGTTTATAGGGGTTTTCGGTTTAGAGGGGTTTTCCAAATGTACCCCCAAATTACGCACCTTAACGGGGGCTCGGCTACCCAGTTGTGTTTTATCATGTCGACATGTGTAATTACCAATAAACAGAGTGCAGATGACATGGGATAAAGGCCCCTAAGTATTTTGTGCCACTGTGGAACTTTCTCGATCAGCTGGAGCGCTCTTTTAAGACCTTTTATTTTTTATTGACATTGCAAATAGTGCAGATTCGCAAGGGGTATAGCAAATAGTGCAGATTCGCAATGTAATCTGAGTCTACGGTCTACACTGGTCACAAAGAGTATAGGACACATTTCGCATGTGCTGTGTAGTTACCGCGAGCTGCTACAATAGCCCACAGGCTACAGTCACGAGTTTACAGCCTCGTTAAGTAATTATCAGATTATCTCAATTAATCGGTCGGTGGGTTCACAAATAATGTGCCGATTATTTTATTTCCGTAATTGTTACGTACGCGTATAATTAAATTGTGAACCATGCTATTGTAATGAGCTTGTAAAACAGCAAACATGTCTCGTATTGAGGTCGCATGTATTGAATAGATTCTTAACTTTGTAATGCCACTTATGACTATACTTATGACGTTAAAAAAACACGCCGCTTAGCGCATTACACCATGGATAGCGCTTGTACAGAGCTCAAGTTAATGTGCGTAATTTGATCAATTTTGTTATTTCTTCCACACAAATGTCAAGTTGGGAGTCCGTTAGAATCGTCTCATTCTCGTGGCTCCGCATTTTGGGAACCAGAGCTGAACAATACTACCGGGAACCAGTCTATTGTAAACACTGTGTGATTTTGACACCCGCTTGAAACAACATTGAAATTGGGCGCTGTGTATTTCTTGGATGACATCCTGACAGGTGACCGTGTTTCCAGTTTTCCGGGGTTATTTTAACGCTGAAATATGGTTTTGGGACTTGAAATGGCGTCCGTATTACGGAGTAGAGGGGTTCCGGATTAGAGGGGTAGAAACTAATGTGTTTATATAGCAGAATATTCGGGACATGGTCGTATGTTCGGTATAGCGCAAATTCCGGTATAGAGGGGGTCCGGTTTGGAGGGGTTCCACTGTAATAAGTTAATTAGACTATGTGTATTTAAAAGGGGAATATTTTGCTACAAATGGGGTCAGAAAAATTGTTTAAAACGTACTAGAGACCCCAGATTAACAGGGTACGGGGGTTCGTAGGCATTTCTACAACCCGTAGACGAACCCTGTCGATCCCTGGGGGTCACCCTGCACCATAAACCATGATACAAAATAAATCCCCTCAACCCCCATACATACCAACTTACATCTCACAATTATCTCAGACCGAGCTAACCATAGCTCAACTTTTTTGTTAGTAATAGTTAATTATTAAACATTGACGAGTTCTTCAATGACCTGTATTCGTTTCCCTGATTCGTTGACCACGTGACCTTGGGTGACCTTGAACATTTTTCGTCAACATCTGTTAGCCGATTTTTCCCGAAATAGTCCTAGGGGGGGATGTGTTCCACTCGCAATATCTCAGGAGTTTAACTTCCCATGGGGCTGCAAATTCTTGAGAGTGTAGAGATTATTGAGCCGCGGGGGTTCCTATAAATTGGGTGGATATCCCTCTATAAACAAGCTCACAATAGTGTTGTGAAAACTGAATAGTCCCTGGGGAGTAGGTTTTCCAACAGCCCCTAAACAACTTTTTTCGCTCGACCCCCCAGGTCTTTCAAAATTCGGCACGGCCTCAATAACGGTGCTAGCGTTCCGTTCTTTATTGCAACGTGTAGGGGAAATAAAACCCTACAAAACGTCCGAATTACTTTCTCCAATTTCGACTTAGAAAACAAAAACAAATGATGCCGTAAATGGGGTAAAAAAATTTGCGCAAAAAAAAAGTGGACCTTTTCAAAACGTCTATCATATTGCAGGGTTCCCTTGGAGATACAGCGCTGATATTTGCACACACCCTGCAGTTGCAATGAGAAATTCGCAGGGACTATTTCGCAATCGGCTAACACACTGTCGGTTTTGTGTCGTTTTGGGGTCATTTTCACTGTACCGTATCTCATTGAATCCTACTCCGATTTCTACGAAACTTGCACCTGTATACAGGGGTGTTGTTTCCCTTCAAGGATTTTCAACATTTTTTAGCACTTTGAAAATGGCGAAATATCACTTTTTTCACAAATATCGCAACACTTAAGTTCCGCTCCGGATAACTTTTTTTTATGCCTAAACTGGCACTATAAGCGACATGCGGTAACGAAAGCACTCCTTATTGGCAACTACTATGGAAATATGCAGGTCTATATCTCTATACTTCACAAAGTTATTAAGGTCGCTTTTGGGTGCACACTGTCGGTTTTTTGCTCGTTTTAGGGTCATTTTCATTCGACCGTATCTCATTGAATCCTACTCCGATTTCTACGAAACTTGCACCTATATACAGGGGTGTTGTTTATCTTAACCCTTTCCCCAATAAACAGGCCGAAACCACTCGCTTACTGCACCACTCAGAGCGGCCGCAACCGGCCACATAGCCATACGCTCAGATCGGCCGGAAACGGCCGATTAATAGTCGACTATTTCCGTGATCTTTATTCGCACATACACTATAAATATCACCCAATGGAATCAAATTTCTGATGGAGGAATCCTTGATGAACTATAATTAGGTTTCCATAAATATTATCTATAAATAGGGGGGTATTTCTTGTACTAGTTGGAGGTCATCCTGTGTTTTATTTCCTGGTTCAGAAAAATGGCGGACAGTTCAGATTCAGAGAATGACACGCTCGCGGATAATGAGAATTTTCGCGATATACCAGTGTGTGATCCAAATTCAGACGTGGAAATAAGTGAACCATCATCCGATGAAGGTGAGGATGACAATTCCGGGACGCAATCAACAGAATATGATTCGGACGATGACATTCCGTTGGCACAATTGCTTCATGAAAGATGGGAGTTCTAAAATTAGAAACCCAAACATACTTCCATTCACACAGGATACTGGTGTAAATATTGATGACAACACTACAGATGTATTGGATTTTTTCTATCTGATGTTTTCTGAGGACTTTTTCGACAAAATTGCGAGTGAAACTAATCGGTATGTGCGCCAGGAAATTGCGAAAAGTCTAGCAAAACCGGGTGGTAAGGGTGACCCAACCTGGATCAAACAAGGCGAAACTACAGCGATGGAAATCAAGTCATTTCTTTCCACCGTCATAACGATGGGCATAAATGTCCTCCCAAGTCTGGAGGATTATTGGAGTACAAACGACAAATTAGGAAACAGAGGTATACCGAAAGTGATGACGATCAATCGATGGAGGAAACTCAACCGGTATATTCACCTGAACGACAATGAATAAGCACCTGCTGAAGATGATGCGAATCACTGCACCTCCTACCACCCAGGAGCCTGTGGCGAGTCGTACCACTGTGCCGGTGTACGACGAGCATTTCTCGGACGACGGCCAGATGGCACCTCGAATGGATATCGGGATTCCGGCGGACAGCATGGAAGAGGATGATTCGTTGGTCCTCTTTCTGGACGTGACCGACGACGACTTTGACGACTTTGACGACTTTGACGACTTTGACGACTTTGACGACTTTGACGACGACGACGACGACGATGACTTTGACGACGACAAGGACGACGACTTTGACGACGACAAGGACGACGACGACGACGACAAGGACGACGACAAGGACGACGACAAGGACGAAGACCGTCACACGGACACCGACGTTACAGGCGACAACGACATCGACGACGACCGTCACACGGACACCGACGTTACAGACGACAACGACGACGACCGTCACACGGACACCGACGTGACAGACAACAACGACGACGACAGCGACAACGAAGACTACACTTTTGAAGACAACGACGACGAAACCGACGACGAACACCTCCCGCAGCTGCCCAGTCGGTCTCGCTGGGAAGAGGATGAGTCCTGGTTGGTCGAGAACGCCTTCGCCAACGAGATCCAGACTGGACAGCGGTAACAATGGCCATGATAAGAGGGGACGCAGTGGCAGGCCAGCTGCAGAGAACTATACTGCAGATCCGCCATCGCATAGTGACTCTGCAGAAGAGAAGACATAAGTGAGTGCTCCTGTCACTATCACTGAGTGACAGCTAGGGTTGTTTTTTCGCTACATTCTTTTAGGGTTGGGGTTCTTATTTATCTTTATTTATTAAACATACTGTGATCGCAACTACTGCGATAGGCCAGAGCTGGACTCCCGCCTTGACCAGTAGTTGCATTATCTATTGTAAATACATGTTAATTTATTTATGGCAACTAATGCGATAGGCCAGAGCTGGACACCCGCCTTGACCATTAGTTGCATTATCTATTGTAAATACATGTTAATTTATTTATGGCAACTAATGCAATAGGCCGGAGCTGGACTCCCGCCTTGACCATTAGTTGCATTCATTTCATTACATGCATGTAACATTATTCATTTCAACTAATGCGATGGGCCGGAGCTGGACTCCCGCCTTGACCATTAGTTGCATAATCAATTGTAAATACATGTTATTATATTTATTTCTTTCTTCAAACTCCTGTAATAGGCCGGAGATATCGACTCTGCATGGACCTTGCGACCCTAGCTGTATTTTTTTTTTGGGGGGGGGGGGGGGTTAATGGGTTGGTTAGGGGATGGTTAGGACTCTCCTACGTTTGACAGGCTCCACGTGCCAGGAGCGGGACCGCAATAGCGCTTGGGAAGTTTGTATTCTTAAACTTCTCAAAGGTTATTGTGGACGAATGTCAAACACTCTTTTATTCATTATGCATCCTATACGACAGCCATAGTAAGCTGTTAGTTTGATAACACGTAACCCACATTAATTCTGCATCCTATAAGACAGCCATAAATAAGCTGTTAGCCTGATAACACGTAACCCCACTTCCAGCCCCTGGCTGATCACTCAGGGGCTTACCACAGTAACGAAACTAGTATCAAAATGGTCACAATACACATCCCTACACGATACAATATGTAACTGACTACTCCTTCACGTTATAATGGTATAACAATCAACACAAACAACAAATTTTGTTTGGACTTTTACCAAGTTCGAGCCCCTGGCTGAGCACTCCGGGGCTTACCACAGAAATGAAACTGGTACCAAAATGTTCCGAATACACATCCCTACACGATACACTATCTAACGGACTCCTATCTCAGTAGGTGATCAATAGAAAACAAGAGTGCCGCAAGTCACAAAATACGTCCGTCGAATATGGGCCAGACAGCGAAGCTGCAGAAATGTGAAGCTGTCACCAAGGCAAGAAACATTAATGAGAATTTGAAAGTCTATAGCATTATTTCTTCATCTCGTTGTGCTAAACATGTATACTAATTTAGGCAGAGATAGAAAAGTAGAGTGTAAAGTAGAAATGATAGGGAATTGGATACAATAATGTAGAAAAAATGGCTAAGTTAAAAAGGTGATATTTTTGTTAAAAAAATGTTTTTTCGGCATAAAAACACCAAGGTGCACATCTTCAATATGTGTAGAAGACGTGTGTATAGTTTCAGAACGATCGACTGAACAGTTTCGGAGGAGTTGTGTACACAAACTCTGTACCGTATATAGAAATGTATAGAAAAATGAAGAAAAAATGGCTAAGTTAAAAAAGCGATATTTTTGTTACAAAAATATTTTTTCGGCATAAAAACACCAAGGTGCACATCTTCAATATGTGTAGAAGACGTGTGTATAATTTCAGAACGATCGACGGAATGGTTTAAGAGGAGTTGTGTACACAAACTCTGTACCGTATATAGAATTGTATAGAAAAATGTAGAAAAAATGAGTAAGTTAAAAAGATGATATTTTTGTTAAAAAATATTTTTTCGACATAAAAACACCAAGGTGCACATCTTCAATATGTGTAGAAGACGTGTGCATAGTTTCAGATCGATCGACTGAAAAGTTTCGGAGGAGATGTGTACACTAACTCTGTACCGTATATAGAAATGTATAGAAAAATGAAGAAAAAATGGCTAAGTTAAAAAGGCGATATTTTTGTTAAAAAATATTGTTTCGCCATAAAAACACCAAGGTGCACAACTTCAATATGTGTAGAAGACGTGTGTATAGTTTCAGATCGATCGACTGAACGGTTTCGGAGGAGTTGTGTACACGAACTATGCGCTTTTTCTTCAGCCGCCCGCCCGCCCGCCGTGCGGTAAAACATAATACGTAATTTTTAAAAACGGTCGTATAAAAATATGTTCTGACCCACCAAAAATCAGAAGTTAGAGCTCAGTACTCAGCCGCAGGGTTCCTCCAAATTTGGTGTAAATCCGTCTATAAACAAGCCCACAATAGTGTTTTGTACAATTATAAACTCCCCCAGAAAACGCAATGTGAAAAGTATACTCAACAAAACTAGAAACGTCCCTGTTTTATAGCCGGTGTAGCTCTGTCTATGTATGTACCACATGTTCAAAGTACATGTATTTTAAACCGTGGCGATGTTCAGAATACGATCGTGTAGAGTTTAGCCGATACACACGGTTTACATAGCGGCCAGTGACCGGAACGTTGATTTCCACTTTTTGCACGTGCACGCTATACTTGTCATCGATAAGGTGATTCAGTTCATGTCGTACCATTCATGCGATAGGGGCTATTCGGAAAATTAAAAAACTTTTTTAATTTTTCACTGTTTTCGATATGCCACGGCTTTCCGAAAACGAGCGAAATCAGGCAATTGGAATGCTTGCGGGTGGGATGGCTGCCAGGGCGGTCGCGCCTCGGTTTGGTTGCTGTCGGAAGACGATTGATCGTCTTGCAGCCCGGTACCAGCAGACTGGGGCTGTTCACGACCGGCAGCGACCTGCTAGGCCTCGTGTAACGACGGCTAGAGCCGATCGTTACATTACGTTGACGCACTTACATCAACGTCGATTGGCAGCCACAGTCACTGCTAGGCGATACGGTGTCTCAGTGCAGACCATTCGCAACCGGTTACGTCGTAACGCCCAACCAATCCGGGCACGCCGCCCGTACACTGGTCAGATAATGACCCCAACGTCACCAGTGCTGCCAGACTGTTATGGGCGCGACGTCATCTGAACTGGAGAAGGGCTGACTGGAACCGAGTTTTGTTCAACGATGAATCTCGGTTCACAGTTATATGTCAGCTGACGGAAGATTACTGGGTATACAGGCGTAAAAAATGAAAGATTCACGACCATTGTTGCATTGTTGAGAAGAACAGGTTTGGGGGAGGGAGGTGTAATTGGTCTGGGGTGGGATCATGGGAAACCGGAAGGACAGATTTGGTTGTTGTACAGGGCAACATCAATGCACAACGTTATGTTGCAGATGTGCTAAATGCACATGCCTTACCATTTATCCGTCAGCATGGTCCTGGTGTGACATTGATGCACGACAATGCCCGCCCTCACGTAGCCAGGGTCACCACTCAATACTTACAGCAAAACAACGTCGACGTCATGCCATGGCCCGCGGTCTCCCCGGATCTCAATCCCATTGAGCACATATGGGATGAGCTGGGCCGCAAAGCACGAGCTAACCATCAGATTGACAATGTTCGCGATCTTACACGGGCAAGGTTAACACTAAATGCCCCCTCCACTATCATGGTGGGGCATAAAAATATTACAACGGGAATGGAGGAATTTGCCCAACGCACTGGTATTGCGTTACGTCACGTCGATGCGGCGTAGGATCATTGCATGCATTCATGCAAATGGTGGCCACACTCGGTACTAACGAGATTTACTGAATTTGCCACATTACTTATTGAAATTCCATCTCTAAACATTAAGTAACACATTTCTGAGTTTTTGTGATTTTTGATTTTGACACCTACCGCCCTTGGCCGGTTATCTCTCGAATATTTAACAAGATATCCAAATGCAATTTATTGGCTTTGATACAGAAATGAATGAACTTGTTTTTCCATTTTGATTTTTAAAAGTAACCCTTTTGGTTTTTGATGAATCTTTCCTTAAACATGGAGGGACGTTTCTAGTTTTGCTCAGTATACCTCAAATTGTTTTTTCTTAGCCAAGTTTGAGCCCCTCCCTCAGCACTCATAGGCGTACCGTACCGCAGTAACGAAACAGGTATTAAAATGTTTAGAATACACATCCATACATGATACAATATCTACCGGACTCATTTACGCTATATTACGCTCGAAAAAAAATTGAAAACAACAAAAAAATCATTATAGTTCACAAGTTCGAGCTCCTGGTTGACCACTCCGGGGCGTACCACAGTAACGAAACCAGTATCAAAATTTAGGATACACATCCCTTCACGATACAATATCTATCGGACTCATTTACGTTATACTAACCTCGAAAAAATGATCAGAAAATCCAAATAAAAACAACAATTTTTAATATATTCACCAAGTTCGAGCCCCTGCCAGAGCACTCAGGGGCAAATCACAGTAACAAAACTAGTACCAAAATGTCCGGAATAGACAGCCCTACACGATACACTACCTAACGGACTCATATCTCAGTAGGTGATGAAGAAAAAAAAATGTCCGCAATAGACGGCCCTACACGATACGCTATCTAACGGACTCCTATCTAAGTAGGTGATGAAGAAAAAAAAATACGCTCGGAAAAAACATTAGCGTTTAATACACTATTTTGCGTCACGTGACACCACCCGCATTTAGTCGCCAAACCCATATTTACGCACGGCACGACAAACAACGTTCAATATGAACATATTCCAAAAATATGAGCTTCATACATTCAAGGGATATCGAATTACAGGCAACCCCCCCCCCCCCCCCCCCCCCTCATTGATGCAGCCTCTTAAGTCCAAATCATTTTGCCCCAATCGCGCAGTCGACCGACCCGTTGGATGGGTCGCGCACGAGCCCGATTGCAGCACGAGTTTGCGTACCACTGTAATGTAAATAGTATCATTCGTTTCAGGAAAGATAGTTCTACAATGTGCAAAAAAAAAGTAGCTCAAAATGTCTCTTCGTTTAGAAGATATATTTCGCACTTAACAAATCACCCCTGGTGCAAATCTTCGATTCGTTCGGCATATGTCAACAATAAGGTGTGGCGTCAAAACATGGTATAAAAGACAACAAAACTAGAAATGGACGCTTGTCGACAAGCGCATGTGTATCCGACAAGCGCATGTGTATCCCCCTCCCCAGATACACAAGTAGTTTGAAAAAAGGGTCTTCGAGTTATGCTCCGGAGACAAAATCAGTGACGGAAAAACAAAGGGAGATAACTAAAATATTAGTGATGTAAGAGTTGTCATTCGTGCGTGTCACACCTTTAGGGTCGTGGTCTATGCATGTGTGAAGTTTCATGAAAATATTCCAAAGGGTGTTCGAGTTATGCTCCGGACACGAAATCAGTGCACGAAACAACAAAGGGAGATAACTAAGAAATTAAAGACGCAAGAGTCGTCATTCTTACGTGCGACACACCTTTGGGTCGTCTTCTATGCATGTGTGAAGTTTAATAAACTAGAAAATGTGTTCATAGAACACGGATGTCCCACATATCGCTTTGATAATAAATGAGGCCAAATTCCAAGTCAAAATTTTCTTTTACCTGAGCGTTAAAGTTTTTGAAGCACCAAGTATGTGACCTTGACCCTGGGCTTGGCGGGGGCAGGACGAACGTGGATTTGGCACAGGGCGGTAGAGGACCATTAGAGCAATGTGTATATGAAATATGAAACTGATCCGTGAAAGAAAACAGAAATTATAAGATATTTACCCGAGCGTTAAAGCTTTTGAAGCACCAAGTATGTGACCTTGACCCTGGGCTTGGCGGGGGCAGGACAAACGTGGATTTGGCACAGGGCGGTAGTGAACCATCAGAGCAATGTGTATATGAAATATGAAGCAGATCGGTCGAAGGATGAAGAAATTATGAGACATATACCCGAGTGTTAAAGTTTTGTGATGAACGGACGGACGGACGGACGGACGGACGGGAGGACGGGACGCACGTTCCTACGAATGAATACTTGTTGGGTTTTTACTGTATAAAAATACCCAACAAGAGTACCCAACACAATCCTAACCCTACCCAATAAGATCCCCGTACGCTTACAACAAGTACCCATTCGTGTGTGTGGACGGACGGATGGACGGACAAGGTTAACACTAAATGCCCCCTCCACTATCATGGTGGGGCATAAAAATATTCCAAAGGGTGTTCGAGTTATGCTCTGGATACGAAATCAGAGCATGAAACAACAAAGGGAGATAAGTAAACAAGAATTCCGCGGAATCAAATGCCTCGCCTTGTCCCGCCTTGACCTCGAGCCTGGGCCCGAAAGCAATTTTCACTGGCCCGAACATATTATACAATTATTGACTAGTGAGCCATGGAATATCAGATTATATTCTATGGCTCACTAGTCAATAATTGTTTTATTATATGATAATAGTCTGTATATAGCACTTACGACCTTATGCTACTAGACAAAAATTTAAAAATTTTAAAAGAATTTGAAAAAAAAAATGAAAAAAAAAAATGGAAAAAAAAAGTTTAAAAATTAAAAATAATAATGCTTGCTACTGGAGCCCAGATTTTTTTTTTGATAGTCCTATATTTATCTACATATATCTGCACAGGTCCACATAATGCCACAATATTTTCAACACAGTTTACGGAAATGTAATATCCAATGTAGTAATTTACCTGTATAAATTACCTGTGGTCAGAGTGGTCAAGACTGGACATTTGCACATGCTAGCACATGCACAGGTGAATGGTTCTCCCAGTCTCTATTGTTCAATCGGAGAAGGCTATTGTTCTCTCTACAGGTAAGGTGTACAGAGCACACGAGAAAACGTGTCTTCATGCATTATTGTCCAGTTTGTAGTGCGCAAAACAAAAAAAGGAGATAACTCAAAAATTAGCTTAGCAAGAGTTGTCGCGACACCTCCGGGTTGTGGTCTATGCATGTGTGAAGTTTCATGAAAATATTCCAAAGGGTGGTCGAGTTAATCAGTGGACAGGAAATCAGTGCGCGAAAACAAAAAAAGGGAGATAACTAAAAAATTAGCTATGCAAGAGTTGTCATTCTTGTGCACGACACACCTTCGGTTCGTGGTCTAATTGAATGTGTGAAGTTTCATAAAAATATTCCAAAGGGTGGTCGAGTTATGATCAAACATCGCGAAACAAAAAAGGGAGATAACTAAAAAATTAGCTATGCAAGAGTTGTCATTCTTGTGCGCGACACGGGGGGGGGGGGGGGGGGGGGGGGGTTCGAGGTTGGGTCGGGTGGTGGTATGCATGTGTGAAGGTTCATGAAAATATTCCAAAGGGTGGTCGAGTTATGCTCCGGACACGAAATGTGCGCGAAACAAAAAAGGGAGAGAACTAAATAAATTAGCTATGCAAGAGTTGTCATTCTTGTGCGCGACACACCCTCGGGTCGTGGTCTATGCATGTGTGAAGTTTCATGAAAATATTCCAAAGGGTGTTTGAGTTATGCTCCGGACAAGAAGTGTCTGCGGCGGACGCGGACGCGGACACAGACGCGGCCCGCTGTCAAATCCATAGTATCCCCCGACGGAGTCCGGGGGATACAATAACGCATCCAATGTCATTCTTTCTGTATATACGGAGACGGTTACTTCGCTGTATCATTATACTGTTGTGTTCTGTTGCCATTACAAACCAACACCACACCATGGATGCCACAACGCAGACCGATGGAGGCGAGCTAGTGGCCATTCTGATGCAGGAAATCGCCGTGTTAACGGAACGCTCTGACGGATGGCGCCAGCGGTCGCACTCGCTGGAGCTCAGACTTGCGGTAAGTAATACTCACGTAATTATATATACTTGTATCTATGTTACCTCCATGTTCCTTGTAGGGGGGTTGGGTTAGCGCACGGACCCGTTATCTTACTTTTGCAGGCGTTCGGCGGCGACACCAGCGAGACATTCGTCCGTCCGCCCTTTCTGGCACTCTGATTTCACTTTACAGGTATGTGGTGACATGTCTGCATTCCATGGTAATGCCAAGCCTGTATCCTCTATTGACGGAAGCACCTGATGATGTTGGCGGCAGTGACGGGGAAGACAATCAGGCAGATGACTATGAGCCATGGAACTGGGATAGGGAAACCCTGGTGAAGGCAGAGGGTTTGAAGCATTCCCTCACTAGTTCTACACACATCACTGCACTGGTGACATTGAAGAACGGTCTCCAACCTATAAAGGCACTTAGTATCAAACTGCAGAAGAGAGACAATGACATATGTCGGGCATATGGCCATATTGACTTTGTTATCCGGGAAGTGGAAACGATGCGAGCGGATATCGATGTGGTGTGGGATCAATGTTCAATGAGGCATGTGCCATTGCTGAGGACGTGCATATACATGTACTGTACACGTATGTTGTAAGAACGTGTCGTTATAAAGATGTATTCAAATTAAATCTTATCGACTACGTTTCTAAAATGTCAACCATTATGATGAAATACAACATACAATATTATCCATTCGACTCAAGATTATAAATTCAAAACAACAAAATGTCATTGCAGCATATACTACAAGAGAGTGATAGCTGTTCCGTTTCTGGACAGCTTCTGCCAAGGCCTTGTGGAGAGATTTTCGCCCGACAACCGACGCATGGTGTCCATCATGGAACTGGTACCCAGCGTTCTCCTGACTAACACACGATCTATAGAGAAGCAAGTACAAGATCTTATGTTCTGGGAAACGGATCTTCCATCACCGGAGAATTTACTAGTTACATGTAGTCACACGCCATTGATTTGTGCACGGACACCAGTTGCACATTAGTTGGACAGAACTCGCGTCAGCACTTTATAAAAAAAAAAGACACACATATACATGTAGACTAGTTTTGCACCACTGGCAATAAACTTAACGAACCAACTGTCCTATTTTGAAAAGGGGGAAATAAAACTAAAATATGTGTTCATGAATAAATATATGCCATAAACTGCTGCTTTATGCAAGCAGCAACTTATGTCATACATTATATTAATTAATTATGACCATTAGTATAATGTCCTATTTTTTTTTTAAGGATATCACGACCAGGGAGCTCACTGAGTGTATCGTACGTTTACGCACATAAATAATGTTGTAGCCTGTGTACATGTACCAAAAGACAGTTTTTTAACAATATGATTTTCCATTTCATTACATTAGGCAGAGATCAGAAGCTGGACGAGATATTTGGAAACACAGGACCAGACCAGTCACCCCGAAGATCTTGTTGACTGCATCGCCCATGCAGATGCAGAGTGGGCTGTACGTCACCCGTCACGAGCTGTGAGGCGGAACGCTCATTTTCAGCTCTCCGGAGGATAACGACACATCTTAGATCAACCTCCGGAGAGGAAAGACTCGCTGGTTTGACTCTTATGGCAGTGAACTTCCAGGAAACAATGCAACTTGACAGTACCGAAGTTGTTCAGCGGTTCGTGCAGAGGCAACCACGTCGACTGTTCTGTAATTCAATTATATTTGACTAAGAATGCGCCACGTGTTGTTGCAGATGTAGGGACATTCACAAAATACCGTAAAGATTCTAATAGACGCCCAGGCGTCTATTAGAATCACCACTGGCTCCGAAGTTTTTTTGTGCGTTTTATGGTCATTTAATAGACGATATCTCATCGAATCCTCGTCCGATTTGTACGAAATCTTCACCAACATATAGTGGAGATGTCCAATTAATGGATCTAAAATCTGGATTTTGCGATTATTGCGTATTTCAACATTTTTCCGTGTGTTGAAAATGGTGAATCTTCGATTTTTCCACAAATATAAAATATTTTAGGTTTCGGTCCTAAAAACATTTTTATACCTAATATGACATTCTAATCAACATGCGATAATAAAAGCATTCATTATTTAGAGTAACTGCGCATGCACACGTCTATATCTCTTTATTAAGGTGGGTTTGGGGCAATTATGTCAACTTTTCGGGGACTTCAAAACGTCAAAATTTCAAAACCTCACAAGTCCACTTCTACACATGATACGTTAACGATACGAATATGTACGTGCTCAGAATAGATAGTAGAAACAGATAAGCGAGGGTTATGTCAGAATAAGCCCGGATAAGGCCGGATAACCCTAGGGTTATGTTAGGATAAGCCCGGATAAGCGAGGGTTATGTCAGGATAATCGAGGATAAGCCCGGATAAGCGAGGGTAATGTCAGGATAAGCCTGTATAAGCGAGGGTTACATCAGGATAAGCCCGGATAAGCGAGGTTTATATCAGGATAATCAAGGATAAGCCCGGATAAGCCCGGATAAGCCCGGATAAGCCAGGATAAGCGAGTTATGTCGGGATAATCAAGGATAATCCAGGATAAGCCCGGATAAGCGAGGGTTATGTCAGGATAAGCCGGGATAAGCGAGGGTTATGTCACGATAAGCCCGGTTAAGCACGGATAACCCTAGGGTTATGTCAGGATAAGCCCGGATAAGCGAGGGTAATGTCAGGATAAGCCCGGATAAGCGAGGGTTATGTCAGGATAATCGAGGATAATCGAGGATAAGCCCGGATAAGTGATCAAAATGTTCAGAATAGACATCTCTGCAGGATAGAATATGCACTGGCCTCGTTACCTCGGTAGTATACAAAAATATTAGCGTCGAAAATACACTATATTTCGTCATGTGACAGAACCCGGATGTACACACCAACCCAAATTGTCACAGGGCAGGGCTTTCAATAGTAGCCGGTAGCCGGCGGTTTACCGCCGCATATTCTCTAAAATATCGCCGCCTAAAATTCGTTCAGAAAAATAAAAAAATTAAAAAAATAATAAAAAAATAATAAAAAAATCGCGGCTAAATTAAGTCTTCAGTGAGAAGGCAAACTCGATGTTTACTGGTCTCTTTGAGCGTTGGTTCCCGGTTGGCATATAGTACGCAATGTACAATATTGGACTGCCGGGTTCAATTATTTTTCCGCAGACTTGATTTTGGGTGCTGGTCAATTTCAACCGCTTTCGGGTAAATAAAATTGGGTTGTCAACGCCGGGAATAAGAATGCCGATATAAAAGTATAGTACGTAGAAGATAAAGTTGCATGTCATAATGGAGTCATAACTATTACAATATTACTGAACATACAATAAAATACATTTTTGTTTACATATTTTTATTTATTTCTGATGCACGAGATTCACGTTGCCTTTCTCTGCGCGTCGGACAATACAATCAAGTCGGCATCAACAGTGTGCGTCAACAACAACAATACAAATGAAGAAGCGTAAACGACAGGCTGATTTACTACAGTTTGGCTTCGCAAATTCCGGTAGCGCTTGCTTTATATATTATGTACAATAACTCCCCCCTTTCTAGTGCCTTTGTCATATTATCTTCAGGTAAATCTATGCCCGTAGTAGGTCCCAAGTACAATGAATGTTTGCGGTTGTTATCCCCATTAAACGGTGGTTACCAGTAACCGTGATACTCGTATTTCCGAATGAATTTGTGAAACTTCTTCACAAATTGTTGTTTGATTATAAATCGTAGTAAGATAATATGAAATAGGCATGCCTATAGCCTATGTTTTTTTTGTTTTTGAACTAGGGTTTGTCTATCAGAGGTCCATTTTGTGATTGTGGTCAAAATATCCTGATATGTACTGTCAAATACCCTTACCTGGTATATATATCAGGATATTGTAAATTCAGTGCTGTTTTTTTTTATATCCCCCCATGGTGCAGATGTATTCCCATTAGATTGCTTTACTAGGCTTAGACTTAGTTGTTACCCCATCTCAAACGAGGTGCTATAAGTGTTCGGTCATAGGCAGACATTTTTCTAGTATTTAATAAAATATGCCATGGCATGCTTTGTTAAACCAAATACAACAAGAGGGCCATGATGGCCCTAATTCACTCACCTGACTCCATGAACACCAGAGGAGAATGTGACATTGAGTTCATGTGTTTTAAAAAAATTGTGCTATTTTTAGACGGCGGTCATCTTGGATTAAGCGATGAACCTCATTTTACCAAATCTGAAAATGCTTCACCCAAGGATCGGAACTTCCTATGAAGTTTGGCCAGCATCGGCCATGTGGTTCCTGAGAAAAAGACGTTCAAAATCTCAAATAAATGGACCTTTTGGCGGCCATCATGGATGACATAATCATCCGATTCCGACAAATATTGTGCCAGAGCAATCGCCTCATCGATACCTTCAATTTGATATATGACATGAGCATATTCGCTTTAAAAGAGCATTGTACATCGATCATTCCTACCAAGTTTCGTCGAAATCCGGCCAGTGGTTCATGAGAAAAAGATTTTTTAAGAATTTGTGCTATTTTTAGACGGCGGCCATCTTGGATTAGCGATGACCTCCATTATAACAAATCTGAAAAGGCTTCACCCATGGACCATAACTGTGAAGTTTGGCTACCATCGGCCAAGCGGTTCATGTGAAGTAGAATTTTTAAATCTCTAATAAAAGAACAAACTTTTGACCTTTTGGCGGCCATCTTGGATGACATAACCATCAGATTTCGACAAATAAAATTCACCAAAGTGATCGCCGCATTGATACCTTCGATTTGATATATAACATGACCATATTCGGTCAAAAATAAAATTTGACCCCAATTTGACCCCACGGGCCACGCACATTTTTGACCCCGGGGTCACCATTTTAACAACTTTGAAAGAGCATTGTACATTGATCATTCCTACCAAGTTTCGTCGAAATCAGGCTGGCGGTTCATGAGAAGAAGATTTTTTAAGAATTTATGCTATTTTTAGACGGCAGCCATCTTGGATTAGCGATGACCTCCATTTTAATAAATCTGAAAAGGCTTCACACATGGACAATAACTTTTAAGTTTGGCTACCATGGGCCAAGCGGTTCATGTGAAGAAGAATTTTGTAATCTCTAATAAAAGAACGACCTTTTGACCTTTCGGTGGCCATCTTGGATGACATAACCATCAGATTTCGACAAAAAATGCACCAGAGTGATCGCCTCTTTGATACCTTCAATTCGATATACGACTTGACCATATTCGGTCAAAAATAAAATTTGACCCAAATTTGACCCCACAGGCCACGCCCATTTTTGACCCCGGGGTCACCATTTTAACAACTTTGAAAGAGCATTGTACATTGATCATTCCTACAAAGTTTCGTCGAAATCCGGCAAGCGGTTCATGACAAGAAGATTTTTTAAGAATTTATGCTATTTTTAGACGGTGGCCATCTTGGATTAGCGATGAACTCCATTTTAACAAATCTGAAAAGGCTTCACCAATGGTTACTGAGGAGAAGACGTTTGAAAATGTTCACGGACGACGGACGACGGACGACGGACGACGGACGACGGACACATTGCGGTAACAATAGCTCACATGAGCTTCGCTCAGGTGAGCTAAAAAAAAAAACAACAACAAAAAAACAACAAAAAAAAAACAACAAAAAAAAAACATTTCCCGGAAAGTATGTACACAGACTAATTTGATGTGCCCAATTACGAAAATCTACATTTCAGTTCGATCGGACAGCAAATAAAGTAACTCACACAGTTTATGTGGCCGAAAATACAACCCTAGCAACGACACCCTACGTAGCCTATCAGGTTTTAGGGAACTGCTGACCGTAGCAATGAGGCACTATGTCACATGCCTGCTTTGCAACCAGCCAATCGCTGATAACTGCGTTATAATGTCGCGGCAGCTATATAAGCTTCCCCGCACCGGCATACCAGTGCTTGATTCTGTTGGGATAACATCGATTTGTATTCGACATCGACAGACGACACAGGTAAGTTGCATGATAAGTGTTTTGTATATGTTATCACTAGTTTACTGATTTTACCCATGTGACAATAATACAGCAATGCGATTTTTGAATCACCGTGTTTAACCCCTTCACCCTCATGTATCCGACATGGAATCAATTCAATCTATCTGCAACTTTTCTGCCTGTACGTCTGTATGTATTTGAAGATTAATTTCATATAGTTTCAGTATAGTTTGAATCGTCTCATTGAGCGGCGCCTCAATTTAACCCTAACCCTTAGTTGATTTTGTTAACTGATATAGCGTTAAGCGGTTAGTGATAAGGGTTGGGCCAGGGTAAGCCAGGATACACGGGGATAAGCCAGGGTAAACCAGGATAAGCGAGAGGTTATGTCAGGATAAACGAGGATAAGCCCGGATAAGCCCCCTGTAAGCCGGGATAAGCCAGGGTAAGCCAGAATAAGCGAGAGGTAGGTCAGGGTAAGCGAGGATAATCCCGGATAAGCGAGGGTTAGGGCAGTGTACGCTGGGATAAGCCAGGGTAAACCAGGATCAGCGAGCGTTATGTCAGGATAATCGCGGATAAGCCCGGATAAACGAGGGTTATGCTCACACACACAGTTCTATAAGGTCGTAAACATGTAATTCCTTAATTTCAAGTCTGACCATCCTGTAATGTACTTTTTTCGACATCAGCGATATCGAATCAGTACATATGAAGTATAAACTCAATTTGTTTAATGGTCTAGTTCTATAAGGTCGTAAATACGTAATTCCTTTATTTGCATCGAATTAGTGAATATGAAGTATAAACTCAATTTTTTGAATGGTCTACTTCTATAAGGTTGTAAAGATGTAATTATTTAATTTGAAGTCTGATCATTCTGTAAAGTACTTTTTTCGACAGCAGCGTCATTGAATTAGTACATATGAAGTATAAAACTCATTTTAATGTATTGATTTGACTAAACATACAAACTTTTTTGAAAAATATGTGTTTTTTATCGTTTTGGGAGTATTCTGATAAAACCTTTCATGTTTAAAAATGTGTAAAAAACTTGCGATATCATTTTTTTTTCGAATGAATGAAAACCAAAATAAATTGTAATATCAAATGTTTGAAAAAGAGTGTGTAATACTGTATTGGCACGTTTTTGCATGTGATTCTATGTGCATGCATTTGTTTCAGTTCTCAGTCATGTCGGACGATGAAGGCGAAGATATTGGGCTCCGAATTGAAAGGTGCGAAGTGTATGTCGCAGAGGAATTGGCGACTCTCAGTGCGATTGTGAAGGAAACTCGGAATGATGTGAAAACGCTGCAAGGAAAGTTAAAGTTTGAAGACACATCGCAAACAGTGCGAAATAAGAGATCAGAGAACGATTTACAAATGTAGAGTGATATTAAAGGACTTGCAGCAGAGAATGGTTTTGGTAGAAGTACAATTGAGAAAGATTGAATCTCATTTCGAGGACTGCTTAACTGGTTAAGAATTGTAAAGAATTTCTAATTAAAACATTCCAGGCTGCACTTGTCTCGCTGCAATCGTACTTCTGCAGTTAACACGTCTTCTGCATTAAACGCACTACAGTCTACTCTGGACAATGCAGCCTCGACAAGCATGGCTAGCAATCTCCAACATTTCAAGTGTTGATCCTTCTACGGAGTTGTGAAAATCAACTACTGCGTCTGCAGATCAGAGTAATCAACGAGAATCCTCCGTCGAATTTCAGCCCACATTAATGACATTCACAGATGGGCGTTACTCGCAACAACATCTCAACACCAACACCAAGCGTATATCTGGATGTTGATGAGATCGAAGAAGAAGAACTTAGAACGGAGCTGATGGAGCTGATGCCATTTCATGAACAAACTTCACTGGCTGGTGCGGATTATTTGACAGACTTGCAACAGGCGTTTGTGCGTCATTTTGTATCTACCACGAGGAATATCGGTGCAAGCGCCGTCATTGTAACGTGCTTAATTGCAGAAGGCATACGCAAGAGAATTTGGCGAGCAGGGTGGTGCCCTGCAGGTGTCACAAACTTTGGGGCATACATGAAAAATTGGCTAAAGAACGAAGTAACTCGGCTAAAACGAAAACCTGTGTCGGAAGAGGAAGAACAAAGCCGGAAGCGTAGGAAAGCACACCAGAAAGAGCGCCTAACGGCGAGAACGACGGTATTAGAAGAGTCACATACGAAAGGATAGAATGGAGAAAAGATGGGAATGAAAGATTAGCCTGTGTAAAACAAGAGGGCCATGATGGCCCTAATTCGCTCCATGAACACCAGAGGAGAATGTGACATTGAGTTCATATGTTTTAAAAAAATTGTGCTATTTTTAGATGGCGGTCATCTTGGATTAAGCGATGACTCTCATTTTACCAAATCTGAAAATGCTTCACCCAAGGATCTTAACTTACTATGAAGTTTGGCCAGCATCGGCCACGTGGTTCCTGAGAAAAAGACGTTCAAAATCTTGAATAAATGGACCTTTTGGCAGCCATCATGGATGACATAATCATCCGATTCCGACAAATATTGCACCAATCGCCTCATCGATACCTTCAATTTGATATATGACATGAGCATATTCAGTCAAAAATAAAATTTTACCCCACCGGCTACACCCATTTTTTACCCCGGGGTCACCATTTTAACACCTTTGAAAGAACATTCTACATCGATCATTCCTACCATGTTTCGTCGAAATCTGGCTGGCGGTCCATGAGAAGAAGATTTTTGAAGAATTTGTGCTATTTTTAGACGGCGGCCATCTTGGATTACGCAATGACGTCATTTTAACAATTTTGTAATCCCCCTACCTAAGGACCATGATCATGAAGTTTGGTGACTATAGGCCCAATGGTTACTGAGGAGAAGACGTTTGAAAATGTTGGATCACGGACGACGGACGACGGACGACGACGACGGACGACGGACACATTGCGGTAACAATAGCTCACATGAGCTTCGCTCAGGTGAGCTAAAAAAAAAACAAAAAAAAAAAAACATTTCCCGGAAAGTATGTACACAGACTAATTTGATGTGCCCAATTACGAAAATCTACATTTCAGTTCGATCGGACGGCAAATAAAGAAACTCACACAGTTTATGTGGCCGAAAATACAACCCTAGCAACGACACCCTACGTAGCCTATCAGGTTTTAGGGAACTGCTGACCGTAGCAATGAGGCACTATGTCACATGCCTGCTTTGCAACCAGCCAATCGCTGATAACTGCGTTATAATGTCGCGGCAGCTATATAAGCTTCCCCGCACCGGCATACCAGTGCTTGATTCTGTTGGTTATAACATCGATTTGTATTCGACATCGACTGACGACACAGGTAAGTTGCATGATAAGTGTTTTGTATATGTTATCACTAGTTTACCTGATTTTACCCATGTGACAATAATACAGCAATGCGATTTTTGAATCAGCGTGTTTTTTTAACCCCCTTCACCCTCATGTATCTGACATGGAATCAATTCAATCTATCTGCAACTTTTCTGCCTGTAACGTCTGTATGTAATTTGAAGATTAATTTCATATGTTTTCAGTATAGTTTGAATCGTCTCATTGAGCGGCGCCTCAATTTAACCCTAACCCGTTAGATTGATTTTCGTTAACTGATATAGCGTTAAGCGGTTAGTGATAAGGGTTGGGCAGGGTATAAGCCAGGATACACGGGGATAAGCCAGGGTAAACCAGGATAAGCGAGAGGTTATGTCAGGATAAACGAGGATAAGCCCGGATAGCCCCCTGTAAGCCGGGATAAGCCGCAGGGTAAGCCAGAATAAGCGAGAGGTAGGTCAGGGTAAGTAAGGCGAGGATAATCCCGGATAAGCGAGGGTTAGGGTCAGTGTACGCTGGGATAAGCCAGGGTAAACCAGGATCAGCGAGCGTTATGTCAGGTATAATCGCGGATAAGCCCGGATAAACGAGGGTTATGCTCACACCACACAGTTCTATAAGGTCGTAAACATGTAATTCCTTAATTTCAAGTCTGTCCATCCTGTAATGTACTTTTTTCGACATCAGCGATATCGAATCAGTAACATATGAAGTATAAACTCAATTTGTTTAATGGTCTAGTTCTATAAGGTCGTAAATACGTAATTCCATTTATTTGCATCGAATTAGTGAATATGAATAGTATAAACTCAATTTTTTTGAATGGTCTACTTCTTTATAAGGTTGTAAAGATGTAATTATTTAATTTGAAGTTCTGAATCATTCTGTAAAGTACTTTTTTATTTTCGACAGCAGCGTCATTGAATTAGTACATATGAAGTATAAAATCTCATTTTAATGTATTGATTTTGACTAAACATACAAACTTTTTTGAAAAATATGTGTTTTTTTATCGTTTTGGGAGTATTCTGATAAAACCTTTCATGTTTAAAAATGTGTAAAAAACTTGCGATATCATTTTTTTTCATGAATGAAAAACCTCCAAAATAAATTGTAATATCAAATGTTTGAAAAAGAGTGTGTAATACTGTATTGGCACGTTTTTTGCATGTGATTCTATGTGCATGCATTTGTTTCAGTTCTCAGTCATGTCGGACGATGAAGGCGAAGAAATATTGGGCTCCGAATTGAAAGGTGCGAAGTGTATGTCGCAGAGGAATTGGCGACTCTCAGTGCGATTGTGAAGGAAACTCGGAATGATGTGAAAAACGCTGCAAGGAAAGTTAAAGTTTGAAGACACATCGCAAACAGTGCGAAATAAGAGATCAGAAGAACGATTTACAAATGTAGAGTGATAATAAAGGACTTGCAGCATGAGAATGGTTTACGGTGATTAGAATGGTACAATTGAGAAGATTGAATCTCATTTCGAGGACTGCTTAACTGGTAAGAATTGTAAAGAATTTCTAATTAAAACATTCCAGGCTGCCACTTGTCTCGCTGCAATCGTCTTCTGCAGTTAACACGTCTTCTGCAGTTAACGCACTACAGTCTACTCTGGACAATGCAGCCTCGACAAGCATGGCTAGCATCTCCAACATTTCAAGTGTTGATCCTTCTACGGAGTTGTGAAATAACTCAACTGCGTCTGCAGATCAGAGTAATCAACGAGAATCCTCTGTCGAATTTCAGCCCACATTAATGACATTCACAGATGGGCGTTACTCGCAGACAACATCAACACCAACACCAAGCGTATATCTGGATGTTGATGAGATCGAAGAAGAAGAACTTAGAACGGAGCTGATGCCATTTCATGAACAAACTTCACTGGCTGGTGCGGATTATTTGACAGACTTGCAACAGGCGTTTGTGCGTCATTTTGTATCTACCACGAGGAATATCGGTGCAAGCGCCGTCATTGTAACGTGCTTAATTGCAGAAGGCATACGCAAGAGAATTTGGCGAGCAGGGTGGTGCCCCTGCAGGTGTCACAAACTTTGGGGCATACATGAAAATTGGCTAAAGAACGAAGTAACTCGGCTAAAACGAAAACCTGTGTCGGAAGAAGGAAGGAACAAAGCCGGAAGCGTAGGAAAGCACACCAGAAAGAGCGCCTAACGGCTTTGAGAACGACGGTATTAGAAGAGTCACATACGAAAGGATTAGAATGGAGAAAAGATGGGAATGAAAGATTAGCCTGTGTAAAACAAGAGGGACCATGAATGGCCCTAATTCGCTCCATGAACACCAGAGGAGAGAATGTGACATTGAGTTCATTATGTTTTAAAAAAATTGTGCTATTTTTAGATGGCGGTGGTCATCTTGGATTAAGCGATGACTCTCATTTTACCAAATCTGAAAATGCTTCACCCAAGGATCTTAACTTACTATGAAGTTTGGCCAGCATCGGCCACGTGGTTCCTGAGAAAATAAGACGTTCCAAAATCTTGAATAAATGGACCTTTTGGCAGCCATCATGGATGACATAATCATCCGATTCCGACAAATATTGCACCAATCGCCTCATCGATACCTTCAATTTGATATATGACATGAGCATATTCAGTCAAAAATAAATTTTACCCCACCGGCTACACCCATTTTTTACCCGGGGTGGGGGGGTCACCATTTTAACACTTTGAAAAGAAACATTCTACATCGATCATTATTTTTTTTTTTTTCCTACCAATGTTTCGTCGAAATCTGGCTGGCGGTCCATGAGAAGAAGATTTTTTAAGAATTTGTGCTATTTTTAGACGGCGGCCATCTTGGATTACGCAATGACGTCATTTTAACAATTTTGTAATCCCCCTGCCTAAGGACCATGATCATGAAGTTTGGTGACTATAGGCCCAATGGTTACTGAGGAGAAGACGTTTGAAAATGTTCACGGACGACGGACGACGGACGACGACGGACGGACGACGACGGACGACGGACACATTGCGGTAACAATAGCTCACATGAGCTTCGCTCAGGTGAGCTAAAAAAAAAACAAAAAAAAAAAAACATTTCCCGGAAAGTATGTACACAGACTAATTTGATGTGCCCAATTACGAAAATCTACATTTCAGTTCGATCGGACGGCAAATAAAGAAACTCACACAGTTTATGTGGCCGAAAATACAACCCTAGCAACGACACCCTACGTAGCCTATCAGGTTTTAGGGAACTGCTGACCGTAGCAATGAGGCACTATGTCACATGCCTGCTTTGCAACCAGCCAATCGCTGATAACTGCGTTATAATGTCGCGGCAGCTATATAAGCTTCCCCGCACCGGCATACCAGTGCTTGATTCTGTTGGGAGGGATAACATCGATTTGTATTCGACATCGACAGACGACACAGGTAAGTTGCATTGATAAGTGTTTTGTATATGTTATCACTAGTTTACTGATTTTACCCATGTGACAATAATACAGCAATGCGATTTTTGAATCAGCGTGTTTAACCCCTTCACCCCTCATGTATCTGACATGGTGGAATCAATTCAATCTATCTGCAACTTTTCTGCCTGTACGTCTGTATGTATTTGAAGATTAATTTCATATAGTTTCAGTATAGTTTGAATCGTCTCATTGAGCGGCGCCTCAATTTAACCCTAACCCTTAGTTGATTTCGTTAACTGATATAGCGTTAAGCGGTTAGTGATAAGGGTTGGGCCAGGGTAAGCCAGGATACACGGGGATAAGCCAGGGTAAACCAGGATAAGCGAGAGGTTATGTCAGGATAAACGAGGATAAGCCCGGATAAGCCCCCTGTAAGCCGGGATAAGCCAGGGTAAGCCGAATAAGCGAGAGGTAGGTCAGGGTAGCGAGGATAATCCGGATAAGCGAGGGTGGGTTTAGGGCAGTGTACGCTGGGATAAGCCAGGGTAAAACAAGGATTCAGCGAGCGTTATGTCAGGATAATCGCGGGATAAGCCCGGATAAACGAGGGTTTTATGCTCACACACACAGTTCTATAAGGTCGTAAACATGTAATTCCTTAATTTCAAGTCTGACCATCCTGTAATGTACTTTTTTCGACATCAGCGTTATCGAATCAGTACATATGAAGTATAAACTCAATTTTTTTAATGGTCTAGTTCTATAAGGTCGTAAATACGTAATTCCTTTCTTTGCATCGAATTAATGAATATGAAGTATAAACTCAATTTTTTGAATGGTCTACTTCTATAAGGTTGTAAAGACGTAATTATTTAATTTGAAGTCTGATCATTCTGTAAAGTACTTTTTTCGACAGCAGCGTCATTGAATTAGTACATATGAAGTATAAAACTCTTTTATGTAGTAAGATTTGACTAAACATACAAACTTTTTTGAAAAATATGTGTTTTTTATCGTTTTGGGAGTATTCTGATAAAACCTTTCATGTTTAAAAGTGTGTAAAAAACTTGCGATATCATTTTTTTTCATGAATGAAAACCAAAATAAATTGTAATATCAAATGTTTGAAAAAGAGTGTGTAATACTGTATTGGCACGTTTTTGCATGTGATTCTATGTGCATGCATTTGTTTCAGTTCTCAGTCATGTCGGACGATGAAGGCGAAGATATTGGGCTCCGAATTGAAAGGTGCGAAGTGTAGTCGCAGAGGAATTGGCGACTCTCAGTGCGATTGTGAAGGAAACTCGGAATGATGTGAAAACGCTGCAAGGAAAGTTAACGTTTGAAGACACATCGCAAACAGTGCGAAATAAGCGATCAGAAGAATGATTTACAAAATGTAGAGTGATATAAAGGACTTGCAGCAGAGAATGGTTTCGTTTAGTAGAAGGTAACAATTGAGAAGATTGTAATCTCATTTCGAGGATGCTTAACTGGTAAGAATTGTAAAGAATTTCTAATTAAAACATTCCAGGCTGCACTTGTCTCGCTGCAATCGTCTTCTGCAGTTAACACGTCTTCTGCAGTTAAACACACTACAGTACTACTCTGGACAATGCAGCCTCGACACGATGGCTAGCATCTCCAACATTTCAAGTGTTGATCCTTCTACGGAGTTGTGAAAATCAACTACTGCGTCTGCAGATCAGAGTAATCAACGAGAATCCTCCGTCGAATTTCAGCCCACATTAATGACATTCACAGATGGGCGTTACTCGCAGACAACATCAACACCAACACCAAGCGTATATCTGGATGTTGATGAGATCGAAGAAGAAGAACTTAGAACGGAGCTGATGCCATTTCATGAACAAACTTCACTGGCTGGTGCGGATTATTTGACAGACTTGCAACAGGCGTTTGTGCGTCATTTTGTATCTACCACGAGGAATATCGGTGCAAGCGCCGTCATTGTAACGTGCTTAATTGCAGAAGGCATACGCAAGAGAATTTGGCGAGCAGGGTGGTGCCCTGCAGGTGTCACAAACTTTGGGGCATACATGAAAAATTGGCTAAAGAACGAAGTAACTCGGCTAAAACGAAAACCTGTGTCGGAAGAGGAAGACAAAGCCGGAAGCGTAGGAAATCACAGAGAAAGAGCCTAACGGCGGTGAGAACGACGGTATTAGAAGAGTCACATACGAAAGGATAGAATGGAGAAAAGATGGGAATAAAGATTAGCCTGTGTAAAACAAGAGAGGGCCATAATGGCCCTAATTCGCTCCATGAACACCAGAGGAGAATGTGACATTGAGTTCATATGTTTTAAAAAAATTGTGCTATTTTTAGATGGCGGTCATCTTGGATTAAGCGATGACTCTCATTTTACCAAATCTGAAAATGCTTCACCCAAGGATCTTAACTTACTATGAAGTTTGGCCAGCATCGGCCACGTGGTTCCTGAGAAAAAGACGTTCAAAATCTTGAATAAATGGACCTTTTGGCAGCCATCATGGATGACATAATCATCCGATTCCGACAAATATTGCACCAATCGCCTCATCGATACCTTCAATTTGATATATGACATGAGCATATTCAGTAAAAAATAAAATTTTACCCCACCGGCTACACCCATTTTTGACCCCGGGGTCACCATTTTAACACCTTTGAAAGAACATTCTACATCGATCATTCCTACCATGTTTCGTCGAAATCTGGCTGGCGGTCCATGAGAAGAAGATTTTTTAAGAATTTGTGCTATTTTTAGACGGCGGCCATCTTGGATTACGCAATGACGTCATTTTAACAATTTTGTAATCCCCCTACCTAAGGACCATGATCATGAAGTTTGGTGACTATAGGCCCAATGGTTACTGAGGAGAAGACGTTTGAAAATGTTCACGGACGACGGACGACGGACACATTGCGGTAACAATAGCTCACATGAGCTTCGCTCAGGTGAGCTAAAAAAAAACAACAACAAAAAAAACATTTCCCGGAAAGTATGTACAGTCGCACCTGTACTTACGGCCACCTGTATTAAGCGTCTCCCTCCGTTAAGCGGCCATTTTATTTCCCCCCAATGAAAATTACTCTAAAATGCACCTGTATTAAGCGTGAACCTGTCTAACGCGGCCAACGGACAGGCAAAATCGTCCATTTTGCCTCGAAATCCTCGTTTTAGCGGCCATTCTCGGCAAAATATCGGAAATTCTAAAAAAAAAAAATGGGACCAAATTCGTTCAGATAATCCCCATTTCCCACCCAGTGACCTAAATCTCGCTAATTGCAGGCCTGCCAAACTGTTTACAATACCATTTCAATTTGTTTTATGACACCCGATTGTTTGACCAAATTTTCATCACATTACGCGATTCACTAAAATCATGCCTACCCGCTGTGACAATAAAAGTGAAGGGTCGATAGTTTCAATAATTCCCCTAGCCAAACATTGCTTCTGGCTACTATAATTGTCAGTTCAAAACACGTGTTATTCTCGTGGCCGAGTTATTTATACAGTACAGCCAATCGCTGGTAAGTAAAGGCAGCCCTTAGTGGCATGATTGACAGGTTACTGTGGCGAAAGACGTCGGCAATATATCTATCAGCGATTGATCATGAACCCGCTATAGTTAACTCCCTCCGAATACTCTCAACCAGACAAACAAACACATGCAAACACGCGTTTATTTCAACCAAATATGGCTAACTGTATTGTCAGAAAACATGAAAAAGTCTGTAAATATCACGGACAATTTCGGCGATTTCGTACCTACGTAGTTTCGTCCTTTTGCAACTTTTTCCAATCGATGTTAACGTAACCCGATTTTTATGATAATTCATTCGGTATTAACTAAATATACAGAATTTATGCACATCCAAGTTCATAAATGATATTTTAAGGGAATTTAAACGGATTAATTTGCATGCATCATAATGTGCAAGTTATAGCGAGCGTGGCATGGGGACTGCTGTTATAAGCCGAGCTATGCTGACCGTGGGCCGTTGCCGAACTACATACGCCAGACAAACTGGTGATTTTCGGACGAACTGGTACATCTTGTAACAACAAACACGCGATTGACCCATCAAATTATTAAACGTTCCGTTTGATAATCCATTCTATTGTGCATATTGTATTTACATTATCCAGTAGATTCGGGGGGATTGGGCTTCAGAAATCCGATTTTTCTTCTTTTTTTTTTTATTTTTTTTTTTTTTACACAAGACGCATTTTGTGTTTGGCATTTCTAATTGACATAGGCGCCGCTTAGATCAATGAGTATTCGAAATTAAAGTAAACACTGTATATCATGATGTACATATGAACTTAAGAAAAGTTTGACTGTACATTAATTGTACATATAAATCTATATGGAACAAGTTATAAGTCGGTCCAAGATGAACCTCCATTAAGCACCCACCTGTGTTAAGCAAGCAATTTTGGACTTTCCCATGGCCGCTTGCTTAAGACAAGTTTGACTGTACACAGACTAATTTGATGTGCCCAATTACGAAAATCTACATTTCAGTTCGATCGGACGGCAAATAAAGAAACTCACACAGTTTATGTGGCCGAAAATACAACCCTAGCAACGACACCCTACGTAGCCTATCAGGTTTTAGGGAACTGCTGACCGTAGCAATGAGGCACTATGTCACATGCCTGCTTTTCAACCAGCCAATCGCTGATAACTGCGTTATAATGTCGCGGCAGCTATATAAGCTTCCCCGCACCGGCATACCAGTGCTTGATTCTGTTGGGATAACATCGATTTGTATTCGACATCGACAGACGACACAGGTAAGTTGCATGATAAGTGTTTTGTATATGTTATCACTAGTTTACTGATTTTACCCATGTGACAATAATACAGCAATGCGATTTTTGAATCAGCGTGTTTAACCCCTTCACCCTCATGTATCTGACATGGAATCAATTCAATCTATCAGCAACTTTTCTGCCTGTACGTCTGTATGTATTTGAAGATTAATTTCATATAGTTTCAGTATAGTTTGAATCGTCTCATTGAGCGGCGCCTCAATTTAACCCTAACCCTTAGTTGATTTTGTTAACTGATATAGCGTTAAGCGGTTAGTGATAAGGGTTGGGCCAGGGTAAGCCAGGATACACGGGGATAAGCCAGGGTAAACCAGGATAAGCGAGAGGTTATGTCAGGATAAACGAGGATAAGCCCGGATAAGCCCCCTGTAAGCCGGGATAAGCCAGGGTAAGCCAGAATAAGCGAGAGGTAGGTCAGGGGAAGCGAGGATAATCCCGATAAGCGAGGGTTAGGGCAGTGTACGCTGGGATAAGCCAGGGTAAACCAGGATCAGCGAGCGTTATGTCAGGATAATCGCGGATAAGCCCGGGGATAAACGAGGGTTATGCTCACACACACAGTTCTATAAGGTCGTAAACATGTAATTCCTTAATTTCAAGTCTGACCATCCTGTAATGTACTTTTTTCGACATCAGCGATATCGAATCAGTACATATGAAGTATAAACTCAATTTTTTTAATGGTCTAGTTCTATAAGGTCGTAAATACGTAATTCCTTTATTTGCATCGAATTAGTGAATATGAAGTATAAACTCAATTTTTTGAATGGTCTACTTCTATAAGGTTGTAAAGACGTAATTATTTAATTACTTTTTTCGACAGCAGCGTCATTGAATTAGTACATATGAAGTATAAAACTCATTTTAATGTATTGATTTGACTAAACATACAAACTTTTTTGAAAAATATGTGTTTTTTATCGTTTTGGGAGTATTCTGATAAAACCTTTCATGTTTAAAAATGTGTAAAAAACTTGCGATATCATTTTTTTTCATGAATGAAAACCAAAATAAATTGTAATATCAAATGTTTGAAAAAGAGTGTGTAATACTGTATTGGCACGTTTTTGCATGTGATTCTATGTGCATGCATTTGTTTCAGTTCTCAGTCATGTCGGACGATGAAGGCGAATATATTGGGCTCCGAATTGAAAGGTGCGAAGTGTATGTCGCAGAGGAATTGGCGACTCTCAGTGCGATTGTGAAGGAAACTCGGAATGATGTGAAAACGCTGCAAGGAAAGTTAACGTTGAAGACACATCGCAAACAGTGCGAAATAAGAGATCAGAAGAACGATTTACAAATGTAGAGTGATATAAAGGACTTGCAGCAGAGAATGGTTTCGGTAGAAGGTACAATTGAGAAGATTGAATCTCATTTCGAGGACTGCTTAACTGGTAAGAATTGTAAAGAATTTCTAATTAAAACATTCCAGGCTGCACTTGTCTCGCTGCAATCGTCTTCTGCAGTTAACACGTCTTCTGCAGTTAACGCACTACAGTCTACTCTGGACAATGCAGCCTCGACAAGCATGGCTAGCATCTCCAACATTTCAAGTGTTGATCCTTCTACGGAGTTGTGAAAATCAACTACTGCGTCTGCAGATCAGAGTAATCAACGAGAATCCTCTGTCGAATTTCAGCCCACATTAATGACATTCACAGATGGGCGTTACTCGCAGACAACATCAACACCAACACCAAGCGTATATCTGGATGTTGATGAGATCGAAGAAGAAGAACTTAGAACGGAGCTGATGCCATTTCATGAACAAACTTCACTGGCTGGTGCGGATTATTTGACAGACTTGCAACAGGCGTTTGTGCGTCATTTTGTATCAACCACGAGGAATATCGGTGCAAGCGCCGTCATTGTAACGTGCTTAATTGCAGAAGGCATACGCAAGAGAATTTGGCGAGCAGGGTGGTGCCCTGCAGGTGTCACAAACTTTGGGGCATACATGAAAAATTGGCTAAAGAAAAATGTGTAAAAAACTTGCGATATCATTTTTTTTCATGAATGAAAACCAAAATAAATTGTAATATCAAATGTTTGAAAAAGAGGGTGTAATACTGTATTGGCACGTTTTTGCATGTGATTCTATGTGCATGCATTTGTTTCAGTTCTCAGTCATGTCGGACGATGAAGGCGAAGATATTGGGCTAAAACGAAAACCTGTGTCGGAAGAGGAAGAACAAAGCCGGAAGCGTAGGATAGCACACCAGAAAGAGCGCCTAACGGCGAGAACGACGGTATTAGAAGAGTCACATACGAAAGGATAGAATGGAGAAAAGATGGGAATGAAAGATTTGCCTGTGTAAAACAAGAGGGCCATAATGGCCCTAATTCGCTCCATGAACACCAGAGGAGAATGTGACATTGAGTTCATATGTTTTAAAAACATTGTGCTATTTTTAGATGGCAGTCATCTTGGATTAAGCGATGACTCTCATTTTACTAAATCTGAAAATGCTTCACCCAAGGATCTTAACTTACTATGAAGTTTGGCCAGCATCGGCCACGTGGTTCCTGAGAAAAAGACGTTCAAAATCTTGAATAAATGGACCTTTTGGCAGCCATCATGGATGACATAATCATCCGATTCCGACAAATATTGCACCAATCGCCTCATCGATACCTTCAATTTGATATATGACATGAGCATATTCAGTCAAAAATAAAATTTTACCCCACCGGCTACACCCATTTTTGACCCCGGGGTCACCATTTTAACACCTTTGAAAGAACATTCTACATCGATCATTCCTACCATATTTCGTCTTTCCGAAATCTGGCTGGCGGTCCATGAGAAGAAGATTTTTGTTTTTAAAGATTTGTGCTATTTTTAGACGGCGGCCATCTTGGATTACGCAATGACGTCATTTTAACAATTTTGTAATCCCCCTACCTAAGGACCATGATCATGAAGTTTGGTGACTATAGGCCCAATGGTTACTGAGGAGAAGACGTTTGAAAATGTTCACGGACGACGGACGACGGACGACGACGACGGACGACGGACACATTGCGGTAACAATAGCTCACATGAGCTTCGCTCAGGTGAGCTAAAAAAAAAACAACAAAAAAAAAACATTTCCCGGAAAGTATGTACCGTATTTACCGTATGTATTGGGACACCGGAAGTATTGGGACACCTCTATTTTTTACGAAATAATTATTTTTGGGAGATTAAGATTTGGGACATACCTCAAATCAGCGTAAAATTCCATAATTTTTTCGTATTAAGTTTTGGGACAACCCTTTTTCATCATTGTGTGAATCCATTTGGAGTGTGTACACATATTTGGAAGAACATGCACTTTTGATATTCTGCATTTTAAAATCCCACAAACACGTTGTTCAATCCTTCCCAAAATGGTGTACGTGACAAGTGTCATTGTTTCGCTACGTCACAATTCAGTGCATGAGATAATCAAGTTTCCAGTTAAAATTTCCCTCAAATTAATCACCTTAACTGATGGAAATTTTGATATATATTCACCAAAAATGGCAAGTTGGGAGTGCTTTAGAATCGTCTTACGATTCTAAAGCACTCCCAACTTGCCATTTTTGGTGAATAAATATAAAAAATATTCCATCAAATTAGACCCAAAATGGACGAATTCTTTTTTTTTTATGGACGCATAGCCTCCTTTTATCTCACCGATGTGAATGTGCAGCTGATCACGTTTGCACATTTCGTAAATTAATCCGAGCAAACTGGGAATAAGATAAATTATTGGTCCCAGTAACAAAGCAGTGCTAATTGTTATGTGCTCGATTTCATTTTTCCGGCATGCGTTCGCGCTCACCATTGGTGGAATATTAATTAGGTGTAAAGGCTGACCAATCGGAGATCGCGTATCAGTCGCGCAGATTAACTCGACCCAGATTAACTAAATTGTTACAGCACTGCCCACGCCCCCGGCGCATGTACACAAATGTGTACGTGACAACTGGCCTTGTTTCGCTACGTCATAATTGAGCCAGTGCATGAGATAATCAACTTTATTATATAACTGAGATTTTCGCCGAGAATGATTTGACTTTTTTCTGCAAATATATCGGAAAGTTGATAACATTTTCAGAGCAAATGCGTAATAATTACTAATTTAATATTCGTCAACATTCGATATCGTTTACAGAAAATGTACACTATTATCACTATTATCAGATTTATCTTCGTCGAAAATCTCACGTGATAAGCCTGATTACCTCATGAACTGGTGCAATATTATAACACGTCGGGCAAAACATGTCTATAGAGGTCTGTGCTCAAACCCACAGGTGGAATAGTCGGACGTGTGACACAAAGAAAATTACCATTTCAAAAATATCCATTACCCCACCCACTTGATCTCGTTCTATTATTAACGTCATATACAGTACGATACCAGGTGGGTGGGATAATGGGATTTTTTTAATAGGCATTTATTTTGGTGTCATATGTCCGAGTCTTCCACCTGTGCTCACCATAAGAGTAAACACAGATTGCAACGCACGAGCTTATCCGTGGCGTTGCAGCTGATGGAACAGGATATCGGTCATTGGGTCATTGCGTCATTGCGTCATCATTACTACACTTTTTTCTACACGCGTTTACAATAATGGATTGCACGGACCTGCGTAGATCTACATTCTACATGAACATGATGAATAAATAAAACATGACGTTAACAATTCTTGGATTCAATATATGTATTACATGCGAAGATAACAGTGAAAACTTATGGCATATTATAGGCATTGGCGACCTCGTTCATTCATAGTCACAGTGAGAATCGATAATTAGGGATTATTTAACACAAACACAAACTTTAATTAAAATTTTAATAATGACAATGCAAACATGAAATGAACAAATATTCCCGAATTTACCATAAATATTGGGACAAAATTATTATTTTTTTTATATTATATTTTGGGACACTAATTTTTTTAATTATTTTTTACTGTCCCAATATATACGGTAAATACGGTACACAGACTAATTTGATGTGCCCAATTACGAAAATCTACATTTCAGTTCGATCGGACGGCAAATAAAGAAACTCACACAGTTTATGTGGCCGAAAATACAACCCTAGCAACGACACCCTACGTAGCCTATCAGGTTTTAGGGAACTGCTGACCGTAGCAATGAGGCACTATGTCACATGCCTGCTTTGCAACCAGCCAATCGCTGATAACTGCGTTATAATGTCGCGGCAGCTATATAAGCTTCCCCGCACCGGCATACCAGTGCTTGATTCTGTTGGGATAACATCGATTTGTATTCGACATCGACAGACGACACAGGTAAGTTGCATGATAAGTGTTTTGTATATGTTATCACTAGTTTACTGATTTTACCCATGTGACAATAATACAGCAATGCGATTTTTGAATCAGCGTGTTTAACCCCTTCACCCTCATGTATCTGACATGGAATCAATTCAATCTATCTGCAACTTTTCTGCCTGTACGTCTGTATGTATTTGAAGATTAATTTCATATAGTTTCAGTATAGTTTGAATCGTCTCATTGAGCGGCGCCTCAATTTAACCCTAACCCTTAGTTGATTTCGTTAACTGATATAGCGTTAAGCGGTTAGTGATAAGGGTTGGGCCAGGGTAAGCCAGGATACACGGGGATAAGCCAGGGTAAACCAGGATAAGCGAGAGGTTATGTCAGGATAAACGAGGATAAGCCCGGATAAGCCCCCTGTAAGCCGGGATAAGCCAGGGTAAGCCAGAATAAGCGAGAGGTAGGTCAGGGTAAGCGAGGATAATCCCGGATAAGCGAGGGTTAGGGCAGTGTACGCTGGGATAAGCCAGGGTAAACCAGGATCAGCGAGCGTTATGTCAGGATAATCGCGGATAAGCCCGGATAAACGAGGGTTATGCTCACACACACAGTTCTATAAGGTCGTAAACATGTAATTCCTTAATTTCAAGTCTGACCATCCTGTAATGTACTTTTTTCGACATCAGCGTTATCGAATCAGTACATATGAAGTATAAACTCAATTTTTTTAATGGTCTAGTTCTATAAGGTCGTAAATACGTAATTCCTTTATTTGCATCGAATTAGTGAATATGAAGTATAAACTCAATTTTTTGAATGGTCTACTTCTATAAGGTTGTAAAGACGTAATTATTTAATTTGAAGTCTGATCATTCTGTAAAGTACTTTTTTCGACAGCAGCGTCATTGAATTAGTACATATGAAGTATAAAACTCATTTTAATGTATTGATTTGACTAAACATACAAACTTTTTTGAAAAATATGTGTTTTTTATCGTTTTGGGAGTATTCTGATAAAACCTTTCATGTTTAAAAATGTGTAAAAAACTTGCGATATCATTTTTTTTCATGAATGAAAACCAAAATAAATTGTAATATCAAATGTTTGAAAAAGAGTGTGTAATACTGTATTGGCACGTTTTTGCATGTGATTCTATGTGCATGCATTTGTTTCAGTTCTCAGTCATGTCGGACGATGAAGGCGAAGATATTGGGCTCCGAATTGAAAGGTGCGAAGTGTATGTCGCAGAGGAATTGGCGACTCTCAGTGCGATTGTGAAGGAAACTCGGAATGATGTGAAAACGCTGCAAGGAAAGTTAACGTTTGAAGACACATCGCAAACAGTGCGAAATAAGAGATCAGAAGAACGATTTACAAATGTAGAGTGATATAAAGGACTTGCAGCAGAGAATGGTTTCAGTAGAAGGTACAATTGAGAAGATTGAATCTCATTTCGAGGACTGCTTAACTGGTAAGAATTGTAAAGAATTTCTAATTAAAACATTCCAGGCTGCACTTGTCTCGCTGCAATCGTCTTCTGCAGTTAACACGTCTTCTGCAGTTAACGCACTACAGTCTACTCTGGACAATGCAGCCTCGACAAGCATGGCTAGCATCTCCAACATTTCAAGTGTTGATCCTTCTACGGAGTTGTGAAAATCAACTACTGCGTCTGCAGATCAGAGTAATCAACGAGAATCCTCTGTCGAATTTCAGCCCACATTAATGACATTCACAGATGGGCATTACTCGCAGACAACATCAACACCAACACCAACACCAAGCGTATATCTGGATGTTGATGAGATCGAAGAAGAAGAACTTAGAACGGAGCTGATGCCATTTCATGAACAAACTTCACTGGCTAGTGCGGATTATTTGACAGACTTGCAACAGGCGTTTGTGCGTCATTTTGTATCTACCACGAGGAATATCGGTGCAAGCGCCGTCATTGTAACGTGCTTAATTGCAGAAGGCATACGCAAGAGAATTTGGCGAGCAGGGTGGTGCCCTGCAGGTGTCACAAACTTTGGGGCATACATGAAAAATTGGCTAAAGAACGAAGTAACTCGGCTAAAACGAAAACCTGTGTCGGAAGAGGAAGAACAAAGCCGGAAGCGTAGGAAAGCACACCAGAAAGAGCGCCTAACGGCGAGAATGACGGTATTAGAAGAGTCACATACGAAAGGATAGAATGGAGAAAAGATGGGAATGAAAGATTAGCCTGTGTAAAACAAGAGGGCCATAATTCGCTCCATGAACACCAGAGGAGAATGTGACATTGAGTTCATATGTTTTAAAAACATTGTGCTATTTTTAGATGGCGGTCATCTTGGATTAAGCGACGACTCATTTTACCAAATCTGAAAATGCTTCACCCAAGGATCTTAACTTACTATGAAGTTTGGCCAGCATCGGCCACGTGGTTCCTGAGAAAAAGACGTTCAAAATCTTGAATAAATGGACCTTTTGGCAGCCATCATGGATGACATAATCATCCGATTCCGACAAATATTGCACCAATCGCCTCATCGATACCTTCAATTTGATATATGACATGAGCATATTCAGTAAAAAATAAAATTTTACCCCACCGGCTACACCCATTTTTTACCCCGGGGTCACCATTTTAACACCTTTGAAAGAACATTCTACATCGATCATTCCTACCATGTTTCGTCGAAATCTGGCTGGCGGTCCATGAGAAGAAGATTTTTTAAGAATTTGTGCTATTTTTAGACGGCGGCTATCTTGGATTAGCGACGACCTCCATTTTAACAAATCTGAAAAGGCTTCACCCATGGACCATAACTGTGAAATTTGGCCACCATGGGCCAAGCGGTTCGTGTGAAGAAGAATTTTTAAATCTCTAATAAAATAATTACCTTTTGACCTATCGGCGGCCATCTTGGATGACAAGACCATCCAATTTCGACAAAAATGTACCAGAGCAATCGCCTCTTTGATACCTTCGATTTGATATAGAAATGACCATATTCTGTCAAAAATAAAATTTGACCCCACGGGCCACGCCCATTTTTGACCCCGGGGTCACCATTCTAACAACTATGAAAGAGCATTGTACATCGATCATTCCTACCAAGTTTTGTCGAAATCCGGCTGGCGGTTCAGAATTATTTTTTTTAAGAATTTGTGCTATTTTTAGACGGCGGCCATCTTAGATTAGCGACGACCTCCGTTTTAACAAATCTGAAAAGATTTCACCCATGGACCATAACAGTGAAGTTTGGCCACCATGGGCCAAGCGGTTCATGTGAAGAAGAATTTTGAAATCTCTAAAAGAGATTTGAACCCAATTTGACCACACGGGCCACGCCCATTTTTGACCCCGGGGTCACCATTTTAACAACTTTGAAAGAGCATTGTACATCGATCATTCCTACCAAGTTTTGTCGTAATCCGGTTGGCGGTTCTTGAGAAGATTTTTTAAGAATTTGTGCTATTTTTAGACGGTGGCCATCTTGGATTACGTAATGTCATTTTAAAAATTTTGTAATCCCCCTACATAAGGACCATGACCATGAAGTTTGGTGACTATAGGCCCAATGGTTAACGAGGAGAAGACGTTTGAAAATGTTCACGGACGACGACGGACGGACGACGGACGACGGACACATTGCGGTAACAATAGCTCATATGAGCTTCGCTCAGTTGAGCTAAAAAACTGTGTCATGCATGATTAATATTGGAGGCGACGTTTGGAAAAGACCAATAGTTGTAAATACCAGGCAAATCAGTGATTCATAGATAATTAACATTGATATCGATCATTTGAAATCATTTTTGTAAATTCAAGGTCAAAAGCAATCACTGATAATATTGTTAGGAAAAGAGACCGATAATTGTATATAGATAAGCGTGTCTGTGATATTTGAGATTTTTAAATAATTACTATTGATTCAAACTTTGACAGAATCATTTGTAACAATCATTTTAAATCACTTTTTTATATTCGAGATTGATAAATAATTAATATTAATTCGAACTTTGACACAATCGTTTGTAACAATCATTTTGAATGGTATCCAGTGTATCAGCAAAAGGATTTAACCCTTTCAACACCAAGTAACTTAATAGGATGTTCCATGCCAATGTTTCACGCTATTTCATTAATTTTGTTCATTCAAATTATCCCATTCTTCTAAAAGGGTAATCTGTACGACGTTTAAAATTATTATTAACAAACAGTGGAGAGATCCTGATGAGACGGCTCGTTACGAGCCGGCTCATCTGGATCTGCACTGTTTGCAAACATTGTCTCTATAGAGGTCTGTGGTGTTGAAAGGGTTAACAGCAAATAATGTGTTTACCATTGGTAAAAGTAGAGATCATATCCTAGTCTACAGGGCACCTGTTTATAAAACTTTCTGAGCACATTCATTAAATTCATACTCTAAATCAGCTTCGACCAATTAAGGCCACTCCTTTTATATTTTTCGGTTTACAAAACCGCCGAGTGTATTTTTTCTGAAACCCGAACAAAAATAAAGTAGAAAGTTTGTGTTTTTTTCACAGTAATTATTTCCGGCGAACTAAAAAACGTACTGAAATAAATAAAAAAACACCGGGAACTAGAAATGTGGCCTATCGGCACACGAATACCCCCACTGGCAGCCAAAGAAAACGAGGCATTTTTTATTTATAAGCCATTTAGCCGAGCGTTAAGGTTTCAAACGCATCAAGTCTGTGACCTTGACCCTGGGCATAGTGTGATAATCCATGCATCGGTGTAGAAGATATAGAGCGGAAGGGAATTTCAATAGGTTTGACCTTTGACCTTCAACTATGACCTTGACCTTGGACGTAGGTGCGTGGTTAGTGATCCCGACACACCTTCTCATCCTGAGAAACATTTGTGCCAAGGCATTTGATAATCCATGCATCGGTGTAGAAGATATAGAGCGGAAGGGAATTTCAATAGGTTTGACCTTTGACCTTCAACTGTGACCTTGACCTTGGACGTAGGTGCGTGGTTATTGATTGCGACACACCTTCTCATCATGAGAAACATTTGTGCCAAGCCATTTGATAATCCATGCATCGGTGTAGAAGATATAGAGCGGAAGGGAATTTCAATAGGTTTGACCTTTGACCTTCAACTGTGACCTTGGACGTAGGTGCGTTGTTAGCAATTTGATAATCCATGCATAGGTGTAGAAGATAAAGAGCGGAAGGGAATTTCAATAGGCTTGACCTTTGACTTTCAACTGTGACCTTGACCTTGGACGTAGGTGCGTGGTTATTGATCGCGACACACCTTCTCATCATGAGAAACATTTGTGCCAAGCCATTTGGGAATTTCAATATTTTTTACCTTTGACCTTCAACTGTGACATTGACCTTGGACGTAGGTGCGTGATTATTGATCGTGACAACCTTCTATGAGAAACATTTGTCCAAGGCATTTGATAATCCATGCATCGGTAGAAGATAGAGCGGAGGGAATTTCAATAGGTGACCTTTGACCTTCAACTGTGCCTTGGACGTAGGTGGTTAGCAATTTGATAATCAATGCATCGGTGTAGAAGATATGAGCAGGGAATTTCAATAGGTTTGACCTTTGAACCTTCAACTGTGACCTTGACCTTGGACGTAGGTGTGGTTATTGATCGACATCCTTGCTCATCAGAGAAACATTTGTGCCAAGCCATTTGATAATCCATGCATCGGTGTGAAGATTAGAGCGGAAGGGAATTTAATAGGTTTGACCTTTGACCTCCACTGACTTGACCTTGGCGTAGGTGGTGGTTATTGATCGCGACACCCTTCATGAGAAACTTTGTGCAATATTTGGGAATTTCAATATTTTTGACCTTTGACCTTCAACTGTGACCTTGACCTTGGACGTAGGTGCGTGGTTATTGATCCCGACACACCTTCTCATCATGAGAAACATTTGTGCCAAGCCATTTGATAATCCATGCATCGGTGTAGAAGATATAGAGCGGAAGGGAATTTCAATAGGTTTGACCTTTGACCTTCAACAGTGACCTTGACCTTGGACGTAGGTGCGTGGTTATTGATCGCGACACACCTTCTCATCATGAGAAACATTTGTGCCAAGCCATTTGGGAATTTCAATATTTTTGACCTTTGACCTTCAACTGTGACCTTGACCTTGGACGTAGGTGCGTGTTTATTGATCGCGACACACCTTCTCATAATGAGAAACATTTGTGCCAAGCCATTTGATAATCCATGCTTCGGTGTAGAAGATATAGAGCGGAAGGGAATTTCATAGGTTTGACCTTTGACCTTCAACTGTGACCTTGACCTTGGACGTAGGTGCGTGGTTATTGATCGCGATACACCTTCTCATCATGAGAAACATTTGTGCCAAGCCATTTGATAATCCATGCTTCGGTGTAGAAGATATAGAGCGGAAGGGAATTTCAATAGGTTTGACCTTTGACCTTCAACTGTGACCTTGACCTTGGACGTAGGTGCGTGGTTATTGATCGCGATACACCTTCTCATCATGAGAAACATTTGTGCCAAGCCATTTGATAATCCATGCATCGGTGTAGAAGATATAGAGCGGAAGGGAATTTCTATAGGTTTGACCTTTGACCTTCAACTGTGACCTTGACCTTGGACGTAGGTGCGTGGTTATTGATCGCGACACACCTTCATCATGACAAACATTTGTGCCAAGCCATTTGATAATCCATGCATCGGTGTAGAAGATATAGAGCGGAAGGGAATTTCCAACAGACCGACAGACCGACAAGCTGACTCCTATATACCCCCAACAAACTTTGTTTGTGGGGGTATAATTACTTTCAAGAAAAAAAAGGAAAGGCTAAGATCATAGAAAGCAGAATATCCTTCAATTTATTGGGTGTCACTCTTTAGGAAGGCTGTTTTGGCAATACTCTACAGCCGGGCGCAATGAAGGGGGGTTAATTCGGTTCATTCCGTGAGTCACGTTAATACCCGAACAGCAGACGCTTGAATTCCGGCGTAACGCTATGACAGTAAGGCTTTGAAGCGCCCAAATCACCATGACTCGGGAGGTGTAACAACAACAACAAATTTGGCGATGGCCGATAAAAAACTGTATTTCCATGTGGAAATTAAGGGTTGTAGCTCGGATGAGCATAAATTTTTTCTATCGGGGTTGCCAACGCAGACTATAGGGAATGCGTTGTCAACCCACCTGGAGGACTGCAGACACGGTGTGAAGCGGATCGAGTCGTCGACAACCGCGTCGGGGTCCCGCACCAGGGTCGACATCGACACACCTTGTGGGGTGCTGAGGGATTTCGGCACCAATCACATTACAGTTACAGTGTCAGGTTTGGACTAAAACGGTTTGGGCAATATACGTCGTAACCCCATAGCAGAGATAATTACTTATTCTGTTGGAAAACCAATAATATTGATTTTTAAACGCTAGCTATATTAAAAGGTAAACATACATTTAGGGAGGTGGGTGGGGAATAAGTGTATGGGGTTACGAACTTACGACGTGATATAATTGCCACGGTTTGCAAGTAGTTGCCAGTTGGGGTGGGTGGGGTGGGTTGTATACTGTAAGTGTTGTGCATCTGTCTAAGTGTAAGTCTCAGCCCCCCCCCCCCCCCTCCACCTCCTCCGGGGGAATAGCAAGGCTTATAATTATGTTTGTCAATTTTAAAAAATATTAAAAGCCCTGGTAACAGCCCTGCACTGCGGAGCAACATGGTCTGTGAAAGCCACGGGGTTAGTCTAAATATATTGACCCTACGCTACACTTGCGGAGTTGGCGACTGAAGTGCAAAGCTTGCTCTACCCCGGGGTATGCCCAGGTAAAGTCTGATGGTATGCCCCGGCTCATGATCGGGAGAGACACTGGTTATTATAAATGCATTTGGACCCATCTACTAGTGCAATTATTTCATTCATTTAGTATAGTAGACTACCTAAGACACTTCTTAAACTCTCATACATGAATATGCAAATGTTAAGACACACAGTGTTGAAATGATCTCTTTGTTAGTCATCAATGTTTCCCTTGTATAAAACAACGGAGCTTGGTTTTCAGAGGATGGTCGTATTGAAATGGGCCCGTTTCAAGTTTTTGTAACATAATTTTTCTTTTTGAGAACAAAAACAACTGAGAGCCTTTACTTTTTTTCTTTTTTTTTCGACCACCCAGACCATGTTTTATCTAAAAACTTTTGTAAATCAAAACATAAAAAAGAAATGGCCTAAGTGCTGATTTTGAGCATGAGAACCAAGTACATGCTAAGATAATTTCATAAACATGGGCCCAGGTCCTCAGCACGATATTTTATATCTTTGTATCTATTTAGTACTATAGTTTTCTGTTACTTCAAGATCATGTTGAATGCTGTTTTTAGATCTTACGTATTTCACCAGTTTTATGGCTCGTTTGACATTCTTTTACATCCATCAACTTTTTGAAAGTGCTTTCTTGAAGAAAAAAATGCTTAAAATGGATTCAAATGTTCAAATTACCAAATAAAAAAATCTTCAGCTTTTTTTTCATTTTCTTCAACTCTCATCCCTGAAAGGCTACACACCAACAGAGCATAACTGAAGACTGAAATCTTCATTAATTAACTCATTATGCCCTAGCGCCACTGTAATGTGGCAGGCAATGCGAGTATGCTGTCCCGCGTGCCACATTAGCGCGGCGCAGTTACCTGACCCGATATCCTTACAGCCACATTTATGCGGTGTGGTAATTACCAACTCCCTTCCCGAGCGCATTATTACGTCGCTTACCATTGGTTCAGAAAAGTACGAAAAACTAGCTTTACTTGTTCTAGACCAATGAAAATGAAGCTTACAAATGGAAGTAGGTTAATTTCCAAATATGGCGGATATTGTTTTATAACTTTATTTCAAGACAAAGCGTTACAAATTCGAGTTGAAAATGATGGAAATTTCGGAAAATCAGCCTCCCGCGGCCGCGAATTATGACGACAGTGGTCCAGAATCAGACTTTTCTGGCTGGAATAGTGACCCTATGGGCAGCGATATTTCGATAAATGAAGTTAGTAGCATCAGAACAGATGAATGCACCATCTGATTTGTCAGATTGGGAAAGTGAATTTGACGACTCGGACGGTGGAAATGCCTCTGAAAATCTGCGAGTTTGGCGGATAAATGACAGAACATCAATCGTGAAACAGCCATTCACCGACCTAGAACACGGATCTACAGTGATTATGGCACCAGATACAAACGAATTGGACTTTTATTTAATTTATTTTTCCCTCCATCTCTCATTGAAGAAACAGTCAGGAAAGTTTGGACTGAATTCCGTATACGTAACATGTACAATGTAATATAAACTACAAGCAAGATGAAGGTAAATTTGAACAGACGTTACTGTGTGCGCGGCTCGGAATGAAAGAATCCTAGATCTGTAGATAGGTTGATTCTTTCTTTCAGCGGTGCCCATAGTGAGGTTTGTTCAAACATATTTTCATCATAGACTAATTATTATTGCCAAATGAACTAATAATGATGTTTTTTTATTTTATTTCAGGTTCTGGCACAGTGTTTGGCAAACTACAGGCCACATCAGAATGTAAGCATCGACGAGGCGATGGTGAAGTTTCGTGGACGACTGGCATTTCGTCAATACATGCCCGCCAAACCGGCAAGATATGGAATCAAGGTCTGGATGCGAGCTTCCCCCCGAGAACGGCTATACGCAGGAATTCCAGGTGTACACTGGACGCGAGGCTAACACAAGAGAAGTTGGTTTAGCAACGAGAGTAGTGATGGATTTGAGTCAGAAATTGTTTGGCAAATTTCATATTGTGAATACCGACAACTATTTCACTTCACCAGATTTGTGCCAGCAACTTCTACGAAATGGCACTTACGCCAGAGGAACTGTACGCTCAAACAGAAAGGGGTATCCAAAACAACTGGGGAAGAAAGATGTCAAGATTCAGGGCGACTATAAAACAGCCCAGAAAGGTGACATGACGGTGTCACAGAATATTCTCCCCCCCAGAATATTCTCTCCCCCCCCCCCGGGGGGGGGGGGGGGGGGAAATATTCGCCAAATATTTTCCACTCCACACGGATATTCTCCCCCCCACCTCCATTCATTGTAAAATCGGGTGGGGATGGCACTTTTGGAGTCATCATCAGCGACCGTGGCAGGGCATTCGTCAATGAGCTGAACGATTGGCTGTGCGACAAGATGAACATGAAGCATCAGCTGTGCTCCCCGTACCATCCGCAGTCCAATGGACAGACAGAAAGGTGAGCAGAGCACTTACTAGAGATGTACAGGCAGCAACATTTGCATATGTATCCACCCGGAAAGAGCTGATCAACAAAGGGAGATGTCACATCAGAAAATATATATCTATACGGTATATATACACTCCAGACATGAAATAAGCATGCAAAACAACATAGCGATAATGTTAGGGATGCAAGTGAGTTCTTACGCACGACAAACCTTTTTCCGATATCTATGAATGCGTCAGGTTGCATAACGTTTCATCACCCCAAATTTGTTGCATTTTCAAAGGGTGTTAATGTGGGAATGATACCTGTTATATTCAACATTTTATCTTCGACATTCAATTGGTCAAACCCCCTGTGGTATGGATACATTCCTAGGATACAACAGGCCACAGTATCATCGGCTTCTTGTAAGAGGCAAGTACAAGGGAGTGGAGAGCCAAGTGATTTGGTGTCCTACATACAGGTGACATACGGGATTCAACCCCGTGACCCGTCTCAATATGATGTAGATATTGTGGGGACGTTAAACCCTTTCATTTCCTTATGCAATACACTTTATTATACTGGGTTACCATAATCCACACTGATATATAGTTTATTGACTACTACTGTACAAAGAGTATTGATATGCCCACCCATATTTTAATGAACATGCAGGTCGCAAACTAGATATTCTCCTTTCATATTTGAGGTTTTTAATTACAAACCAATTCTAAAAAAAAAGGTTTTCAAAGACAATTTATCGCATTGAGCCCCTATACCCCCCTTTTAGAATCTCAAATCGGACTAATAAATGCGGAGATATATTGGCTCTTTCCATTAACTGCATAATTTCATGAATTTGTAGATATGAAATTTACAAAAGCTGTTAAAACTGTTGTTGATTTGTACTCCCATGGGTTCCTGCAACATTTTCAGCTGCCTTAATTGCCACACAACACTACATTGGTTAGAAACATGTGAACATGTTGACATTTTACTCTATAATTGCAGGTTCAACGGAACACTCATCAACTCGATAGAGAAGATGATGGACGACGAGGACAACTGGGACGACTATGTGGACGGGATGCTGCTCGCCTACAGGAACAGCATCCATGCATCGACAAAGATCACGCCATTCAGAGTTATGTATGGGCGTGACCCAGTACTTCCCTTCGAAAGGGACCTGACTGTTTCGTCTGTGGCGAGCGAGGTCCCCCCCCAAGTCTGCGGACCTTACCTCTGACAGTGTATACATTCACATGTCTGAGGTTGTGTCACAGATTCAGAAAACCGCCGACAAAAACATACGGACAGCCCAGAAGAGGTACAAAAAGAACTTCGACAAGAGAAACTGCAAGCCTGCAGTTAATCGTCTCTCTCTTGGTACTAAGGTCCTGATTAAGAACATGCGGAATCTGAACAGGAAAGGGAGCAAGATGGATCCGAAGTACACCGGGCCATACACCATTTTGACAGTACTACCCAGAAATCGCGTGACACTAGTGAATTCATCCGGAATTAAACTGAAAACTGTACACAGCATTAGTAACTTGAAATTGTTTAAAGAGAGGACATCCACTGTGAAATCCACACGAACCGTGCCATCATCCACGCGACCCGTCCCACCTGGAAAGTCCACGCGACCCGTCCCACCTGGAAAGTCCACGCGACCCGTCCCACCTGGAAACTCAACACGACCCATCCCCCCTGGAAAATCCCCCCACCTCTCCTCTACACAACACTCATATCACAGAGGGTTTGGCTGACTGGGGGGGGGGGGGGACAAATTATTCGCCGAATATTATCCCCCCACCCTCTCCTCTACATCACACTCATATCAGACGGTTTGGCTGACTGGGGGGCGGGGGGCAAATTATTCGCCAAATATTATCCCCCCCCCCCCACCTCTCCTCTACATCACACTCATATCACAGAGGGTTTGGCTGGACGACGGGGGGCAAAATATTCACCGAATATTATCCCCCCCCCCTCTCCTCTACATCACACTCATATCACAGAGGGTTTGGCTGACTGGGCGACAGGGGGGCAAAAAGCCAACATTCACATTGTCCACAGCGGAAAACCCTGCTACTCTAGCAACAACGGTGCAGAGAAAAACCAAACGAGGTGAAGTGAAAGAGGTTCCGGCTCCTACTGTTATAGCTAATTATAATAACAATATGAATGGAGTCGATGTCGCGGACCAGTTGCGGACAGAGCACAGTACTTACCGTACATCTAAGAAGTGGTGGCTCTACCTCTTCTGGTTCTTATTTAACGTCGCTGTGACCAACGGATTTATCCTGATGAGGGAATCCGACAACCACAAACGCAGGACCAAGAACCGCCGTGAAAAAGTGCGGACAATGGTGGATTTCAGGACAAATTTGGCCAAATTAATGATTGGGGACTACGCGGGCAATGAAAGGGCCGCCCTTGCCACTGTAGCTGTAGGGCACTACATCAAGAAGTCGGAGAGAAGGGGGACTGTCAACTTCCTAAGGTGATAATGCCTCCGACAGTTGAACCCTCAAAACCTAGGTTATGTCATGACGACAGGTTTGTGAATCTGTGGATTAAAAATTTAACGTTCAAATTAGAGACTTTGAGAGATGTTCATAGGATGATTGGTCACAATGAATTTATGGTAACTTTCGATGAAAAATCTGGTTATGATCATGTCAAATTGTCAAAGTCCTCGCAAACATACTTCGGAATTCAGTTTGGCGGATGGATAATGTCGTACACTACATTGCCGTTTGGTTGGAAGGCATCTGCATTTGTGTATCAGTCTATTGGTATGGTGTTTACATCTTACATTAGAAAGAAAGGTATTGTCGCTACACAGTATATTGAGGATAGGATGGGTTCTTCTAGCTTCAAAAAGGAATATAATGGTAAACAACGAAACCGTTCACCATGACAATCAGTCCCAGACTGGGCCTCACGAGCTACAAGGAGCAATATGCATACTTCTACAGGTACGACGATATATGTTGGCACATACAGTTACAAAACAAAAATAGACCTGAATATACTCAATCATACTTCTACATGCACGGTGAGATATGTTGAAACATACAGTTACACGACAAAAGTAGAAATTATTATACTCAATCATACTTATACAGGTACGACGAGATATGTTGTCACATACAGTTACAAGACAAACATATATATTAATATACTCAATCATACTTCTACATGTACGACGAGATAAGTTGACACATACAGTTACAAGATAAAACTAATGGTAATGGTAGAGTTAGAATACCAGACTGAGAAAGTGGCTTATGTTTTCTTGGAATTACTCACTCGCCATGGGTATACTTTGTCATTGGCCAAGTGTGTTTATACTCCAAGGAGATGCATAAGGTTTTTAGGTTTTCTTGTAGACTCGGAGAAGGAAGCATACTCACTTCCAGAAGAGAAGAATGTATTTGGCGAGTTGCGGGAGCTTATGTTGTCTAGTAAGACGGTTGATGTACAAACTCTTCAACGGTTTGCAGGGAAATGTGTATCAATGTCGTTGGCTATTCCTGGAAGCAGACTGTTTTGCAGGGAGGTGAATAGGGCCATATCATTCTGTCTCAAGAATACTGCGATGATAAAGATTGACGGTCCTTTGTATCAGGAGTTGGCCTACTGGCGTTTCATCGACACCTTGGAAGGTTGTTCAAAGTGGCAGCCAGAGGCTCACAAGCAGATTGTGTTGGCCACAGACGAGTCAAGTTTTAGATATGGGGCTGTGTTGATTTCTCAGGCAAAGACTCTATCATTTGGGGACGACTTCGAAAGTGGTGATGACAGACCAATACATATAAAGGAAGCAGATGCTGTTCACAACGCTTTCCTGTCATTGGGTGAATTTGAGAAACTGTCGGGTGGATATTATGGTGGATAATATGGCAGTGTTGAGTGTATGGGAGAACCAAGGAGGCAAAGATCGATCACTTGATGATGTTACAAAGGCGATTTTCCATCATGTTTTCCAATACAATATAGATTTGCATATGCAGTATGTTCGGTCTGAGAATAATGTTGCAGATGGTCCATCAAGGAGCATGTCATTTGGCGATGCTGTGTTGTCGGTCAGTTCATGGGAGATAGTTCAATCAAAATATTGTCCGCATTCCATTGACCCGATGTCTTTGGACTCTAATGTTATGAAGGATGTAGATGGGTCTCCATTGAGGCACTTTACTCCTTGGCCTACGCCTGAATCAGCTGGTGTGATTGTGTTCTCGCAGAATTTGACTCGGGAGAAGAATCCGTATGTGTTTCCGCCATTTCCAATGATTTTTCCCTTACTGCATTATTTAGAAGAGCAACGTGTAGAATGTTGCACATTTATTGCCCCGGAGATGAAGCCGGTGTCCGTTTGGGAACCAAAGTTAAGATTATGTTCAGTCAGCAAAACATACCTTGGTACCACTAGACAATTAGGTGTGTTGAGAATTCCTACGAAAAATGGGTTTCGCGAAGACAGAGAAGATCTAAGAATGCCACTTGTTGCATACCGGTTGTCATTTGTTTGAGGGGTCAACATGTTTATGTGCCTCGTTATGTGTTTCAGGCTATGGAGATGGATATTGATTTTTGGAAGATCACAGACAGATTGGCAGATCTAGACAACAGGACATCTCGATCTGTGGCTATGAAGAAGAGGAATAGTTTACTGAATATATTTGAGACTTTTTTACTTGCTTTGCCAGAGTAACGTACACTGATGTCTTGCATGCCTGATGATGTAAGGAAGTTTTTGGTATGGAAAGATGGTTTTGGGAAAACAAAAGTACACATATTGGGTTGTGAAAATTTTGGTTTGAAAGCTGGACAGTGTGAGTGTTAGAGGTGCAACGATACGGTCAAACCCATATTGCGATACAACAAACCCATATTGCAATACGTATTGCGATATTATACCATGTATGAACAAATAATAATAAAAACAAACAGGAGATAAAGAACAGTCTTTATTGTTTATTATTGTCATTAGAACACATCAAAACACTGTGTGGGTCAGGACTTTGCCCAGAAACGGTTCACATTAATGATTATTTCTGGACAAGAGGAAATTAGGGAGAAGTGATCAAAATCATATTTTCCCTGATTTTTTCTCTTACTTATACATGTAGTTATCGCGTAACTGTATACATTAACTCTATGTTTTCAAAAGCATGCATATCTATTAGACGGGTAGAGGCATCATCATGCTGAGCCACCTCGTCGAGACGGTTTAAGCGAGCGTTAACAACGTATACTTTCATTGAGAAATAAAAAGACACATTGGGGGGTGGGGAGGGGGCGGGGGGATGGCTGGGAAGCAAATGTAGTAGATTGTAGAATTTGAAAACAGATTGTGAATTTGAAAAAAAAAAAAAAAAATAAAAAAATATTTCATCTCAAAAGTATATGTTGTTACCACCCATTTGAACCTCTTAAACTGTACATAAATATCGTTTATGAACTTGGTTGTGCATAAATTCTGTATATTTACTTAATACCAAACTGAATTATCATAAAAATCGGGTTACGTTAACATCGATTGGAAAAAGTTGCAAAAGGACGAAACTACATAGGTACGAAATCGCCTAAATTGTCTGTGATATTTACAGACTTTTTCATGTTTTCTGACAATAGAGTTAGTCATATTTGGTTGAAATAAACAGTTAGTAATGTAATAAACAATACTTGTTTTCGGCATAAAAGGATTGCATTAGAATATATCGATTTCGTATTTAATTCTTTCACACTTTTCGGCGAAAAAGAAAGTTGCAATCATGGGCGGAAGCATCCGCTGTGTAGGCCACGACTCGGTTCGTCAGGTGGCGCTTTCAGTGGGTATACCCACAATCGTAGCTAACGATTGGATGCTATTTTTATTTCGGAAATGGTATCCCACAAAGCGTCATAAGCTGACAAAAATGTGTGTAGACAACTACGAAATTTGTTCTCCACCGGGCGACCCAGCTTATAATTTTTACTAGCTCGACCCAGAAACGACTGGCATCCGGTGCCCGTTAAAACACGTGTTTGCATGTGTTTGTTTGTCTGGTTGAGAGTATTCGGAGGGAGTTAACTCTACCTCGTTCATGATCAATCGCTGATAGATCTATTGCCGACGTCTTTCGCAACAGTAACCTGTCAATCATGCCACTAAGGGCTGCCTTTACTTACCAGCGATTGGCTGTACTGTATAAATAACTTCGCCACGAGAATAACACGTGTTTTGAACTGACAATTATAGTAGCCAGAAGCAATGTTTGGCTAGGGGATTATTGAAACTATCGGCATGATTTTAGTGATTTTCATAATGATGTGATGAACATTTGGTCAAACAATCGGGTGTCGTAAAACAAATGATATTGTAACAGTTTGACAAACCTGCAATTAGCGAGATTTAGGTCACTGGGTGGGAAATGAACCCAGGCAACAGTACGGTTTACAAACTTTACACACGGAATTTGCTGTAAAACTTCCAGATGTGTTGGACGTCCGAGATTACTCGCTACATGTATTAGTCATCTAATTGTGGCGTGTTTATTACAAATATTGACTTCTGTCATATTAAAAATTATGTTTTGAATGATTTTGAATAATTTTACACAATTATTTTAACACAAGATGGCGACCGAGAATGTGGTGTAAATATCGCGATACACGAAACCCGTACCGCGATACGTATAGTCAGGATGACATATCGCAATATACCGGTATACCGCAATATACCGGTATACCGGTATATCGTTGCACCACTATTGAGTGTGCATGTCCGACAAGGCTCTCTGCAGAGACAGTCGAGGGTCTGATTCACAGTCTATTGGCTATCTTTCAGGACCATGGTTTTGGGAAAAGTTGGGATCCTGTACTCGTTGCGGGCAATCCGGTGTGTTCCCCACAGCTAAAAGATTATTTGAAATTGATTAGAGAAGAACAAGCACGTAGTCATGTCCTCGCAGGCAAAGCCTATCTTTATTGGGAAATTTAAACAAATAGCTAGCTATATCAAGAATCAGTTACTGCTATCAGATTTGTCACTGAGAAACCGTTTTGTCTTGTTGCGGGATCAGGCATGGTTTAAGTTGCAATTTTTTGCTGGTGATCGTGCAGGTGATCTTGCTTTGGTAGTTACACAAGAGCTTAAACGTCTTGCTGATGGTTCTGGTTTTGCTTTTAATCACACATTTGTCAAGACATTGAGAGGTGTGAAAGGAAGGAAGAATCAGTTTGTGGTGAAGAGATGTGACGATTTACTGATTTGCCCTGTTAATGCCCTGGAGGAATACGTACATGGTGTGAAAGCACTAGGTATTGATTTGTCGAAGGGTTATCTTTTCCGTATTGTGTCGGAGTCCGGTGTTGTTCTGGATGAATGTGTAACATATTCTGTAGTGTACGAGAGACTCCGATCGTACTTGGTATGTCTAGGTATTTATGAATGGGAGACACCCCATAATTTCTGAGGAGGATGTGCTGTAACAATGGCGTTGACTGGTTCCAGCACCGACGAGATCTCAAAACATATTGGTTGGTTCGGGGAATCAAGTGCATTATACTATAGTAGAGTTCCTGTGCTACATGCCTCAGCAGTTGCCTCCAAGTTGGTGAGCAGTGTGGAAAGAGGTATTGATGTCGAGTCTTGAGTTTAAGGAAAAGGCCGACTTTTCACATCTGTATATCATTAATATACATATATGTGATTAATACATGCTGCTATTTCACTTTAGACGCATACTAGTATGTTGGCACGGTTCTCTGGACCTACTTTGTTTAGAATGTATTGGAGAAATTAATCAATTAATCTATAGGTCAGATCTAGTGAGAACAGCTTGATTAATTAAATTACAAAATGGCATTTGGAAAACTTACCTGGAAATATTTGTATTTTACAAGGTGTTCATCAATTACCCACATTAATGATATACGAATGGAATGAATATACATAACATATAGTAGTTGGATAGTTGGGAGCGATGTGAAGGGTACAATTAACGATGGGGTTCATCCGTTCCAGTTCCATATATTGCACATGGTCTGGCTCTCGGGTATTGGTAAAGTGTAATTGAGAGTTGGATCAAGTTATTTCCAATTTTTAGGAGATGGGCTAAGTGATCTGGGCTCGTATTCGACAGGCTTTCCTCGGGCTTGGGGTCGGTTACTCGATGGTTTAGGGGTTGGATAGGGTTAGGTGCATCTGCATTCTTGATTCTTTTAAACTTACTACCATTGCACAGTTATTATTTGCCTCTGAAATTCTATTAACTCTTTCTGGCCTAATCCCGACTGCAGGCGTGTTTATTTCCAATACACAAACGTCGAGTCACGCCTGAAGTCGTGGTTTTCCGATAGCTATCTTTGGCGACTACTGACTCAAGTCGTGACAAAACCTGTTTGTAAAACGCGTGTCGATTGGTCGAAACAGCGAAACTTCCAGATATTTAATTATACTGACCAATGAAAAGAAGGCTATTTTTATCAAAACTGTGTAACTTTTCTGAGATCCAATCAATAAAACCGTTGTATTTGGTTGTTAATTTGCATACATAAATTAGTGACGCGTCATCTCCCAAAAACAATGGCGAGCGGAAGTGAAAGTGAATCTGATTTCGAGGGATTTTCCGAGAATGACGTCGTACAAACAGAATTTAGGTTATTGACAGCGCAAGAAAACGATGGATCAGACATTTCTATGTCAGATTATGACTCGGAAGATGAAGTTCCATGGCGAGATTGCGTAATTACGACGCCGAAAGTGACGAGTCGGGCAGCGACGTTGAATTGGAAGTGGGTGGGGAAGGCTGGCTGTCAACATTGCGGACAGTGAAAGTAAAGGACTTTACTGCGATTCCTGGACCTGTAAACGTTTTGACAGCTGACAAGAATGAATTGGACTTCCTCAAATTATTATTTACGGATGACATGATACAGAGTCTCGTGAACGAGACCAATAAATATGCTCAGAAATGCATAGAAAAGAAGGCGGACCCCAAATGGAGAAACGTAAACCCAGAAGAAATGTGGGCATATTTGGGTTTTCAAATCGTCATGGGAATTGTCCAGAGGCACCAACAGTGGACATGTACTGGTCAACTGATCCCATGTATAGTCCAACTGGCATAAGTGACAGGATTACACGTGACAGATACGACAACATCAGCAAATACTTTCATGTGGCAGACAACACCGACAATCCAAATCGTGGTGAACCGGGACATGACAAGCTTGCCCATGTGCGACCTGTCATAGAATCACTGTGCGCCAACTTGATGAACAATTACAGACCACACCGGGAATCTACTGTCGACGAAGCCATCATTGGGTATACAGGCCGCTTGGGATTCAAGCAATACATACCAATGAAGCCAACAAAAAGGGGGATCAAAGTGTGGGTACATGCTGATCCACACAATGGTTACATAAATGACTTTCAAGTCTATTGCGGCAAGGAGACACAGGCTGGTGAACAGGCCCTGGGTGAAAGAGTGGTCATGGACTTGTGTCGGCCCATTTTCAATAAATTTCACCACATATATACTGACAACTATTTCACTTCAGTGAAGCTTTATGAAGACCTGCAGAAAAATGGTACCTACGCGTGTGGTACATTCCGTGTAAACAGGCGCGGCATTCCTGCAGAAGTGAAAAACAAAAAGATGAAGGTGCAAGGCGAGTCCATGCTAATGCAGAAAGCTGGTATGGTAGCAACAGCCTGGAGTGTCTACCTCCTTTCAACTAATTTCGATCCCACCAAGGCGACTACCGTTGACCGCAAGCAGAAGGATGGCACAGTGAAAGCCGTTCCATGTCCAGAGGTGGTGCGAATGTACACGCAACACATGAATGGAGTCGACCGAGCAGACCAGTTCCATGCGATGTATGCTGTGGGCCGGAAAGCTGTCAAATGGTGGAAATATCTGTTTTGGTTTTTGCTGGATGTGTCGATCGTCACGGCATTTGTGCTGATGCGAGAATCACCGCACCACAAGAGAACGACTCGCCGGGGAAAGGCCAAGCCGCATACCCAGCTGGAATTCCGCCAGAATTTGTCCAAGCAAATGATTGGAACTTACCGTATTCTTGCGATTATAAGTCGCATTTTTTTGTGCAGATTTGTGTCCCAGAAAGCCCCTGCGTCTTATAAATAAATACATGTAGATACATGAGCATTTTTTTCCACCCGAAATATTGACATAAACGACCAAAAATAATTTTAAAAAAATGCGTTGCTATATTTGTTGTTGTTGTTAGTCTTTGGAGTAAAATCCGGTATTGGAATATTGGATTTGTATTCTAAACAGTTCGCTCCTTACTCGCGCCTTACTCGTTCTGGCCCTGTGTCACATTCGGTACACATTTTCTATACCGAAGGCGAACAGTGTATACAGTGTATACCAAGATCAGATCCGGTCGACATTTTCTCTGCCGAATCACAATCTGGCCTCTATCATTTTAATTATATTTTTGAAAACATTTACCGGGCTCATATCGGTCGGTGTCATTTTGCCGTGAAAACTACTGCATGAGGCCATTAACGGTAAATCCCAATATGCATAATGCAATCCCACAAAAGTTATAAAACTCCATCATTAGTTTCGAAACTGTGTGTTTACACGATGCTGATGAAAGTGGCAAGCCTAAGTCAGCTGGCCGACATCAAACACACCGCGTGTCAAGATTTACAACATAAAGCCATATCAATATCAACACACGCGGTTGCTGACGTCAGTTTCGTATTCGTCACTAAACTGGTACCCTGTCTGATGCGTCCCAGTGAAACAATACTACCGAGAACCAGACTCTATTTATGACACGGCAAACGTGTTTATGTGATTTGGGTCTCTATCTCTGACAAATCCCGGCTTATTGCATTAGCGACCAGACCAGGCGGTGGATTCGCATAGTCTGCACATGGTTTACAATGTTCGCCAATCTCTAATTAAAAATATTATAATTACGTCAGCGGACAATGCAAATTCGTCCTAGCTATAGGCTGCTGTCAGCGTCATTTACGGAAGATACAACTGATTTTGAAATATTACATACTGTAGGCGAAAGTTGTGTGTTGCTTTGTGGAAAAAAATCGATATTCCCAACCGGGTCAACTAACAGGTGCTTATCTTATGTCATCATTCAGCACGAGGCAATAAACTGTTTGACCTTTGGGCTATGTTTTGAAATTGCACTGATTGGTCAACACGCTTTTTGATGTGTGCCGATCATCCTCGCATCATGGGGGCAATCAGTGACCCATTTCATGCTGAGGATACGCTTATGTTTGCGGAAAATCCTGAAAGAAATTCCTTCTATGCACTCAGAAGTATATGCCGCAATCACCATTTAAACCGTTTCGTCGAGACGGTTCAAATGAGTGGTCACAACATGTACTTTCAGTGAGAAATAAAAACAAAAATAAAAATAAAATATTTAATAAATTTCATATCCGTAAATGTGTATTGTAATGTAGTCGCGCCGAAAAGTCAGCGGCTGAACTTATGACTGCCGTAATCTAGTCCCGTAATTTGTGTCTTGTCCATTCTGTATTGTATGCCTTCGATTGTCTGATCTCCGGTTTTAGAAATGTCTTGTTGTGAATAAAAGAAGAGAATTAATATGGCTAATATCTCGTCCATCCGTTCATCACAGTATTCAGAAAGGAACGGGTTAAAAAAAACACTGGATTATACGCAGATCTGTCGCCATATTTCGCCGATATTGATTTCGAAAATAGTTTCCGTAAATGGTGTTGAAAAGAGATAATACATACCGCAATCAATACCGTATTTAGCCGTGTATTGCGCGCATTGGTGTATTGCGCGCATCCCTATTTTGGGCCAAAAAAATGGGTAAAAAAAAAGTTCTAGTAAATAGCGCGCAGACAATTTTCACGAAAAAAATCGGCCGAAATTTTGTCATTAGTACCGTATTTAGCCGTGTATTGCGCGCACTGGTGTATTGCGCGCATCCCTATTTTGGGCCCAAAAAATGGGTAAAAAAAACAGTTCTAGTAAATAGCGCGCAGACAAATTTCACGAAAAAAATCGGCCGAAATTTTGTCATTAGTATAAGAAAATTGCTTTCCAAGTTCACATCCACAATGCTGAACGTGTGCGGGTAGGCTTTCTCAAAGCAGTTAGTGTTGCATTTATTGGTATTTACCGATTAATATGCTGATTAAAAATTAAAAAAATTTACGACGCATGTAATGAATTTATTGGAACTACTTACGAAGAATTTTTGTTTTTATTTAATCCACTACATTTGGCATTCGACAAAGCAAGTCACGTGTCGCCCCGTAATCAGGTTTGATAATCAACAACACGTGGCAGCCATGTGTCAGACAGACAGCTTCCCAAGGCGATACTGAAACACCTGTACCCCAGCCAAATATTGACACAGTACACACGCGTAGTGTGTATTAACCGTTTATTGATCGGGTTTAAAAATAGACATAGAAGTCGCTGTAGAATACAGCGTATAGCCTCAGCTTAGCATGTTTATTGATTGAATGTTATCCACTTATACTGTACTGATCTGACTGCGTGTATGCTACGCTGCTCGCACACGTCATAAGGTTGATTTGCTTTACAACTACTGTCCTCATTAATTATTCACATAATGGCTGACGCCACGTCATAAGGTTGATTTGCTTTACAACTACTGTCCTCATTAATTATTCACATAATGGCTGACGCGTGACGTCACATTGAAAATTTCACAACCACCGATAACAAGCTAACAACAATTGACCGATATGAGACACCAGCGTAGATAAATTTAATTTCGAGACAGAAAATGCCAAAATGTGGCTATGTATGGAGAAATGGGGCTTATGGTATTGCAACCCGTGTAGATTCACGCATATGCTGGTTTATACTGCTTTTAACTCTCTTCAAAATATGCATTGTCCTACTTCCTAATGCACCTGCTAATTTGAATTTCACACACATTCTTTGTTGATTAGCGTAGCGGTGCAACGTCTTTGACTGACCATAATGTGCTATAATTACCACCGCACATCGTTATTGATCTCCCAATTAAGGGCTTCAGACGGACATTTAATACCAATCTACACTTACCTCACCCGTACTTACCCATACTTTTTGTGGTGTATAACACTATGCGTAATTTAGGACCACAAATCGATGTTTCCGTTTCCGGTAAACATTACTTTTTTCTCTTCGATCAAAAAAATGGGTAAAACTGGCGCAGAAATCGGCTGGAAAAATGTTTGAAATTTATGTTCCTACTTATAACGCGCAGGGTGACTTCTGGATTAAAAATGGGGCTGAAAAAATGCGCGCAATACACGACTAAATACGGTATAAGAAAATTGCTTTCCGAGTTCACATCCACAATGCTGAACGTGTGCGGGTAGGCTTTCTCAAAGCAGTTAGTGTTGCATTTATTGGTATTTACCGATTAATATGCTAATTAAAAATTAAAAAAATTTACGACGCATGTAATGAATTTATTGGAACTACTTACGAAGAATTTTTGTTTTTATTTAATCCACTACATTTGCATTCGACACAGCAAGTCACGTGTCGCCCCGTAATCAGGTCGATAATCAACAACACGTGGCAGCCATGTGTCAGACAGACAGCTTCCCCAAGGCGATACTGAAACACCTGTACCCCAGCCAAATATTGACACAGTACACACGCGTAGTGTGTATTCACCGTTTATTGATCGGGTTTAAAAATAGACATAGCAGTCGCTGTAGAATACAGCGTATAGCCTCAGCTTAGCATGTTTATTGATTGAATGTTATCCACTTATACTGTACTGATCTGACTGCGTGTATGCTACGCTGCTCGCACACGTCATAAGGTTGATTTGCTTTACAACTACTGTCCTCATTAATTATTCACATAATGGCTGACGCCACGTCATAAGGTTGATTTGCTTTACAACTACTGTCCTCATTAATTATTCACATAATGGCTGACGCGTGAAAATTTCACAACCACCGATAACAAGCCGACAACAATTGACCGATATGAGACACCAGCGTAGATAAATTTAATTTTGAGACAGAAAATGCCAAAATGTGGCTATGTATGGAAAATGGCGTGAATACTTGTCAATACTTTACAAAAATAGTAACACAGTCAGTCGGCACCTAGCAACGAAAAACGACCATTACCGAGTGTTACCGAATGCGATCTGAATGTGCGCGAAGCTTGATTTAGCATCTAAAATCTTACATCAAGCGCTTATGGGATTGAGATGATCTGTCCTCATTAATTATTCACTGTCCTCATTAATTATTCACAGAATGGCAGACGTGTGACGTCACTTTGAATATGTACAACCAAACAATACCCGACAGGCAACATTTGACCGATATGAGATCGGTACACCAGCGTAAATACAGAAAACACGTAAATTTCCTCTAATACACGTAGCCTCTTATGTTGCGAGCCTGGCTATATTAAATCCCAAAATATACCAATTTACCATCAATCTATACTTACCGCACACATTCATATCGATTGATTCATTTTCTCTTGTTTCACACTATGCGTATTTAAACGTCTGTCAAAAATTGACATTTCCGTTTCCGGGCTTGTTTTGTTTGCGTGAAACTGGCAGAAATCAGTTGGAAAAAATGTTTGAAATTTATGTTCCTACTTATAACGCGCAGGGTGACTTCTGGATTAAAAATGGGGCTGAAAAAATGCGCGTAATACACGCCTAAATACGGTAATTAACAATATAATACCACTTTCGGCAGCAATATGATCGCAAATATAACACGATTTATGACAATAGTCTGTTACACATTTAACAGGATTTTGAAATACAAATAAGGCAAAAATATCGGGAACCAATGCACAACCGTGAACTAACCGAGAACGTGTTATTGTGAAGCGTGTACTACCGAGTTCACAGTGTAATTGAAGATACTAGAAAACGGTGAAATACGGACCGGGGAATCACGGACATAAGAGTCGGCAAATTACGGACATAGCAAACTATGATAGGGAAAATACAGACAAAAACGTCCAAGGTACGAATAAAAAAACAGTGTGGGGGAATAAATAACAACAACAACTTGGCGAGTTTTTTTTTAGTTTTTTTTTCATTTTGTTAGGAAAATTGGGTGCGTCTTATAATCTCATGTAGACATTTTCCCCCAGATTTTGGACTGAAAATAGGGGTGCGTCGTATGCACTCTTGCGACCTATAATCGCAAGAATACGGTATTGCCAGAAACGGAAACGTAAGGCGCTCAAGGAAATGCAGTCAGTTGGCAGCAATTGCTGGATAAAGGACTTGGGGAAGAGAACGTGCAAACAATGTTCGAAGGTTGGCGTACGCCGCGAACCAAAATATGGATGTGAGGCCTGCAACGTCAATTTGTGCAGAGACTGTTTCAAGCCGTACCATATTGCACGGTTCCCAGAGAGATACACTCACTAAAACAAATGGACATAATATTGACTATATATCTCCCATTTCTCCACAAATCCTGCAAGCTGTATTCTTTAGAATTGCCTTGTTGAGACGACTAAAGAATAACCAACTTGAAAGTGTTTGTGAGAAACAAGAACAATATTTCAAAATTACCATCCACTATATTTCAACAATATTTTTCAACAAAAAAACGCAAGTTGATATTTCTTTAGCATCTTTTCGAGGCGATTCTAAATAATTAGCAACTTGCAAGTTTTGTGGAGAAAGGAGAAAATATATTTCAAAAGTGTACTGCTACCTGTATTTCGACAATTTTTTCCACAAAAAAAAACATGCAAGTTGATTGTTCTTTAGATTCTAAAGAATTACAAACTTCCACATTTTCATTTGTGGGAAAATCTTCAGAATAATGTACAGGCCACACTCACTACGAATTCGAAGGGAGATAAAATAATACTTTGAGTTAACCGTAGTTTGACGTATCCGTAGTACGCAACCTGTCAGACAACAAACTATTTTATTGACAGTTAGAACCAAATGATTACTTGCTGATGTAGCCTTGAGTAGTAAATATGATTTATTTTAGCAATTAAATGTACATGGATACATGTTAAATGCTGTTTCTAAGACATATTTAAACACTTTCGGTTTGTTTACAAATACACATATGCATGTCTGTGTGTAATTAATAGATAACCCGGATGTGGCACACGTGACATGCGCATGTAGCGATAAGTACATATTCAGTTCACCAATGAAATAAATAATAACAAGAACATAATATTTTATGAATTATTTTAATAAATTGTACACGGAAACAACACAAAACAACAAGAAATACTGATTTGTAACACTATTATAAATGATTATTTCTGACCAGACTTGATTGTACAAACTAATAATGTTTAGAACATAAAACTCGCCCATTCAATGTTTCGTCCCTATATTGTATAATCTGAATCCACACCAGTTTCGATTGTTGCACTGTATGTAATTACAGTTTTAAATTAAACACAAAAGCATTTAATGCCAGTCCAATTAAAATAGTTGCCATTTATTGCTCACCACTTAATGATCACTGACGGTCATTTCGGGAGTCCTGTTTAATCAGTGTCAACGCAAACACCTTTAACTACGGTCTGAATACTCGACTTTGATCAGGTAAACTGCAGGTGACAAACTTCTACTTACCTCCGCAAATTGACATTTCGACTTAACGAGTGTGAAATACAGTAGATTTACGTTTTCGGGACCTAAATATACCTTCGAATAAACGGAAAATTTGAGTTATCGAAATTTGACTTAACCGAACTTAGTTATATGGAAAATAATAGGATTTTAAACGGGACCGTGCTAGTAATTCGACGTAACCGGTGATTTCGACGTAAGCGACTTTGAGTAAACGAGCGTAGCCTGTACATGTATGTGAGAAATATGAGAAAATACTACATTTATTTTGTGTTAAAATTAGCCATGTAAGATTTTACTTGTATCCGATCTGGAAAAAAATACACAGGGTTATAAAATAACATATAATGGATTAATTCTGCAAGTTTGGTAAGTTTATCTTCATTATTATTGTAGTTATTGATTTTTTTATCACTGCATATAACACAATACACACATAATCTGTAGACTCCAGGCCCAGCAGCAGTGCTAGCCTTGTTCTATAAATAAACTGATAGGCCAGAAAGAGTTAAGGCAGTAGACGTGAAAAGAATGCATGATATTGAGGGATATGTATATTGATTTGGTGTAAATATTATGCACGTATGCTAGCAGGGAATATTTGATAGCTGATCGTTGTGTCATATTATAGGAACGAATGGCCTTTTTGTGGAATTTATTTTCCGTTTTCTTCAGAATTATTTTAACTGCGCCTCACGGTTACGGAAAGTAGTTTGGCGTGGGAGTTTACTGGGATATAAATTTTGGACAGATACTTGCTACGGGCCAATCAAATGTTAGGGAATTGTGTAAATATTTTTGTGCTGGAATTATTTGGGCATGGTTTCGTGCAGTCATTGATGCAAGACATCGCAAGACAATTGCTGTTACTATGCAACATATGCCTAGGATATATGCTGCTAGCGTTTATATTGTTGTATCATTTGATATGTGTCTGAAAATGAGTTTAATATCGCCATATCCCTCAATTGGTGTGTATGTGATACATGAATGTATAAAGTGGTCCTAAGTGTATACATGTATAACTGTTATATACAACATGGACACGTCCTGGAACTTTGATGCAATTTATAAAGTTTAATAAAACATTGATTGTTACGAGTAATCTATACCCCTCATCATTTGTAAGGACCACCAGACTCGATGTCTTATTCAATATACGGTTTCTGTCGATGTGTGCATCATATGTGTACCTAGTGATCTCTGCTTTGCTATTTCTGAAATCAATTACATCGTACTGTATATAGAGTTTGATTTGGCATATTAATTTATCGGGGTATAAACTTGGAAAAGTCGCAGGAATACTGGACGAAGGCCGGAAGGCCTCGTCCAGTATTCCCGCGACTTTTCCAAGTTTATATCCCCGATAAATTCCACAAAAAGGCCATTCATTCCTTATAATTCCAGCATTTTAAATAAATTCCTTAAGAAAATGTGTTTATTTTCCGTTTTTTTTTCAGAATTATTTTAACTGCGCCTGACGGTTACGGAAAGTAGTTCGGCATGGAGTTTACTGGGATATAAATTTTGGACGGAGACTTGCTACGGGCCAATCAAATGTTAGGGAATTGTGTAAATATTTTTGTGCTGGAATTATACATCAATATTGCCAGACGGTACTGTGTTTTATAAGCTATTGAGTAGGGTGGTCCGTTACTGAGGATATGACACATTTACGACTGAGATGCTTTACGTCTTGTTGCGTTATTTTAGAAAATATTAAGAGTATTGGGAGAAGGGAATCCGAAAAGTGGTTAATGAAGCCTTAAAATATATGTGGCATGAATGTGCACTGGTCACTTGACAGTTTCCCCCAGAACTTACTACGACTGGCGACTACATGCTTGAGAGACAATCACTGGGGATAGTGTCATATCCTCAGTGAACTATATACAGAAAGCGGAAGTCGACGTCGTTCATAATCATTCATTGACGAGATATCGTGAGACTAGGCAGCATATGGAAGTTGTGTGCTCTATTAGTGTTACAGTAGGGGTGATCATCATTGATAACTGGTTAGATGATATATGTGGACTAGGATATATTTCGTTTTCCCAATCCCGACCCTCCCTATGATAATCTCAGGCATTTAGTTATCTGGTCACTCCACAGTTTCCCCCAGAACTTACTACGACTGGCGACTTCATGCTTGAGAGACAATCACTGGAGAGAGTGTCAATTCCGTGCCGAGTCGGCACAAATGCGCTATAAATATTCGTGAAGATCAGAAATTCCGCCACGACGCACGTGACAATAGCAATTCCGTTTTCAGTACCGACCAGCACGACGAGCGGCGTTTGATTTTTCCGCCTGAGCTGTACTGTACAGCAAATAGACATCTGGCATTATTTGCTAGCATAGTCAATTCAGATATTGATAAGAAAATGAACTCTTCTCCAGCCATCAGTGTACTGGCAGTTGAAACTTTTGACATTGGGATGCAAAGAAGTTAGTCAGGGCTCACACTGGGCTTTGTAAATGGCGCCAAATGCGCTAATAAATTGCAAGTGGCGCAAAAAAAACAACACTTTGGCGAAAGTTAATGGCACTGGTAAAAAAAGCAAGCAAAATTGACACAAGTCCGGACACGGTCTCTGTTTGTATTTCAGGAGAAAATCAATAACCAGTTCACTGAAATCCATGTTATTTTGACAGAAACATGTGAAGTGGCGGACAATTACTTCATCTGAACTTTATTGGGAACATATTTATTATGTATCATTAACAGGGGTGCACCATAAACTGGTCAAGGGATTCTTTACAAAGTTAATTATCATGGTTTATCAACAAGAGGTCACCTGTTGTGATCTAGGAAGTGAATTCACCTGGTAAACAGAGAAATTTCCACAGTTGTGGTCACTTGAAACAGCTGAGGAGTACTTGAGATCCAGCCTCTTTGATGCTTTTATTGAAAATTGCATAGCACCTGTGGTATACGAGGTATACCGTATTTACCATATATTTCCGGACACTTTTAATTAATTACTTTTGTCAGTGTCCGAATAATTAGGAATATTAATTAATTCTTAAAAAGTGGTGTCCGAAAATTTAGGTTTTATTTTGCCAAAATGGAGGATTTTTTTTTTTTTTTTTTTTTTTTTTATGGACCCATAGCCTCCTTTTATCTCACCGATGTGAATGTGCAGCTGATCACGTTTGCACATTTCGTAAATTAATCCGAGCAAACTGGGAATAACATCAATTATTGGTCCCAGTAACAAAGCAGTGCTAATTGTTATGTGCTCGATTTAATTTTTCCGGCATGCGTTCGCGCTCACCATTGGTGGAATATTAATTAGGTGTAAAGGCTGACCAATCGGAGATCGCGTATCAGTGGCGCAGATTAACTCAACCCAGATTAACTAAATTGTTACAGCACTGCCCACGCCCCCGGCGCATGTACACAAATGTGTACGTGACAACTGGCCTTGTTTCGCTACGTCATAATTGAGCCAGTGCATGAGATAATCAACTTTATTATATAAATGAGATTTTCGCCGAGAATGATTTGACTTTTTTCTGCAAATATATCGGAAAGTTGATAACAGTTTCAGAGCAAATGCGTAAAAATTACTAATTTAATATTCATCAACATTCGATATCGTTTACAGAAAATATACACTATTATCAGATTCATCTTCGTCGAAAATCTCACTTGATAAGCCTGATTACCTCATGAACTGGCGCAATATTATAACTCGTCGGGCAAAACATGTCTATACAGGTCTGTGGTGTTGAAAGGGTTAAAACTCTGTGCGTACTCAAACCCACAGGTGGAATAGTCGGACTTGTGACACAAAGAAAATGACCATTACAAAAATATCCACTTGATCTCGTTCTATTATTAACGTCATGTACAGTACAATACCAGGTGGGTGGGATAATGGAATTTTTTAAATAGGAATTTATTTTGGTGTCATAGGTCCGAGTCTTCCACCTGTGCTCACCATATGAGTAAACACAGTTTGCAGCGCACGAGCTTGTCACGTGACGTTGCAGCTGATGGAACAGGATATCGGTCATTGGGTCATTGGGTCATTGCGTCATCGAATGATGATGGGGCTACACGTGTTTACTACACTTTTTTCTACACGCGTTTACAATAATGGATTGCACGGACCTGCGTAGATCTACATTCTACATGAACATGATGAATAAATAAACATGACGTTAACAATTCTTGGATTCAATATATTTATTACATGCGAAGATAACAGTGAAAACTTATGGCATATTATATAGGCATTGGCGACGTCGTTCATTCGCAGTCACAGTGTACAGTGAACATGTATTTTTTGTTGACATTATGATGCGTCTTGGGCGAGAACGGATATAGCACGGTTCAGATAAGCAACACGGAAGGTAGCTACAATATGCATAGCGGTAATCGGCTATTACCGCTACAATGCTCTATTCATTATTCACGTTAGCAAAATATACTTCCCCATAAACATCGATAAAAGTGACAAAAAGAAACGAGGCAAAGCCACGAAGGCCAGGTTTTTTCCAAGCATAGACACTTGGATAACATAATTATACCCACTTTTTGTAGACTAGATGGCCGTGGCCTGCATGTCGCGCCTTGGGGCGAGGCATGGACACTAAAAAAATAGATATAGTAGATGGAAAAACTTTAACCGGACACGGACGTATGCCAAAATGCATAAAATGCGCTTTCCGCAAGCGGGTGCGACAATGATGATAAACACCCATGTGAAGTATCAAGGTAATGGGTGAAGCAGTTGCAGAGACATAGTACACTAACAAACTTTAACAAAAAAATTCAAAGTAATTTGACCTTGACATTGTGCACAGGGGCCGCACAGTTGGGGGTTAGAATGAAAATATGGATGATGATAAACACCCATGTGAAGTTTCAAGGTAATGGGTGAAGCAGTTGCAGAGATATAGTATAACGAAAAAGTTTTATCCAAAAAAACTTTAAACAGACCGTACGTTAAAAAGTTAACGTTGAAAATGGCTAAGTCAATTACGTAGAAATAATAGGTGAAGGTAAAAAAATGGTCACTTGTTGGATAGTTGTATGTGGTAGGCACCCCTTGGTTATGAAGCTGTGAAAGTTTGGTGGTCCTAGGTGGTACAGTACCAAAGAAATGGACTTAAACACGAAAACTTAACATTGTAAACGCGAAAAGTTAACATTGAAAATGGCTAAGTCGACTGCGCGGAAAAAATGGGTCAAGTTAAAAAAAAAAGTAACATGTTGGATAGTGATATGTGGTGGGCACCCCTTGATTATGAAGCTGTGAAAGTTTGGTGGTCCTAGGTGGTACAGTAACAAAGAAATGGACTCAAACACGAAAACTTAACATTGATTGTGGACGCCGCCCGCCCGCCCGCCGCCCGCTCCCGCCCGGCTTTCGCCAATCCAATAGCCTGGATCTTTTTTCAAAAAACCTGGCTAAAAATAATCTACACATATATGTATATGTATATAAATAAACAATTTCGCAAAATCAGCCCAAAAATATGTTTATTATACCCACTTTTTTATACAATGGGTATATTGTTTTCGTCACGGGTGTCCGTCCGTCCGTCCGTCCGTCCGTACGTCCGTCACGTTTCTTGTAACTCGAAAAACTTTTTCACCTTCATACCTACGCGCCTGATATTTGGTATGTAGCTTCGCTATCATATGCAGATGCGCAAAGTGAATTTCGATTTTTGATCCGACCCTCCATCATGGATTATCTCCCCCTTTCGGACTCACAATTTCCCATTTTTGTACTCGAAAAACTTTTTCACTTCATACCTACGGCCTGATATTTGGATGTACTCGTTTATCATGTGCACGAGAGTGAATTCCGATTTTTGATTCCACCCTCCATCAGGATTATCTCCCCCGTTTCGGACTCACAATTTCCCATTTTTTCCTTGACTCGAAAAACTTCACCTTCATACCTACGCGCCTGATATTTGGTATGCAGCTTCGTTATCATGTGCAGATGCGCAAAGTGAATTCCGATTTTTGATCCGACCCTCCATCATGGATTATCTCCCCCTTTCGGACTCACAATTTCCCATTTTTTCCTTGTAACTCGAAAAACTTTTTCACCTTCATACCTACGCGCCTGATATTTGGTATATAGCTTCGTTATCATGTGTAGATGCGCAAAGTGAATTCCGATTTTTGATCCGACCCTCCATCATGGATTATCTCCCCCTTTCGGACTCACAATTTCCCATTTTTTCCTTGTAACTCGAAACACTTTTTCACCTTCATACCTACGCGCCTGATATTTGGTATGTAGCTTCGTTATTATGTGCAGATGCGCAAAGTGAATTCCGATTTTTGATCCGACCCTCCATCATGGATTATCTCCCCCTTTCGGACTCGCAATTTCCCATTTTTTCCTTGTAACTCGAAAAACTTTTTCACCTTCATACCTACGCGCCTGATATTTGGTATGTAGCTTCGTTATCATGTGCAGATGCGCAAAGTGAATTCCGATTTTTGATCCGACCCTCCATCATGGATTATCTCCCCCTTTCGGACTCACAATTTCCCATTTTTTCCTTGTAACTCGAAAAACTTTTTCACCTTCATACCTACATTTCTGATATTTGATATGTAGCTTCGTTATGATGTGCAAAGTGAATTCCGATTTTTGATCGGACCTTCCATCATGGATTATCTCCCCCTTTCGGACTTAGAATTTCACTATTTTTCCTCGTAGGTCGAAAAAAAAATTCACCTTAATACCTACGCGTCTGATATTTGGTTCGTAGCTTCGTTTTGATGTGCTGATGCGCAAAGTGAATTCGGATTTTTTATCCGACCCTCCATCATGGATTACTTCCCCCTTTCGGACTTAGCATTTGGGGAAAATGGGTATATTGCGATGGCGCGCCATCGACTTTTTCTAGTTTGTTTATATATTTGACTTTATTTACAAAATTATTGTCTGGACGTTGCAGCCGTTTCCATCCGCCGCCATCTTTAGTCACGTGATCTCTCTTGGTATCACATGATTACTCTAGTTTCCATATATGGTAGCGGCGGCCATATTTGGAATGCTGACATATCGCGCGAAACAATGGCCGCCACAACATGTGTTCATTGTGACAAGCAATTTACAACCAAAGGCAAAGGTTTTAGAAAAAAAAGCTTGAATTCAAAATTAAGTGTGATTGACAAAACAATAAAGGAAGTTATTGAAGCCGAATTTGACGTATTACTGACACCCGAACAGAAGCAAACGCGCTTACTATTTACTATTTCCGGTGGGTTCTTAGTAAAAGTTTTAGGATGACGTCATGTGTATGTCGCTATAGCCCCGCCCACTAAACACGTGATTAGGTCCAGACTTGAATGTTTCACATGCGGGGATATCCGAATGAATCGGGAAATGGAAACAATATGGAGAACACACAGAAAATATGACGGTCATTTTTAAAACCTGCGTTTAAAAGCACAACATCGCCATACCATGCTGTTTTGATATGCGCAGGTGAGAAAATAATGATTTATTATACCCACTTATTTCGTCACGAGTGTCCGTCCGTCCGTATGTCCGTACGTCCGTCCGGGCACACATTAGGGTACTTATGGGGTAGGGGGCGTGGCCTAAGACAATAGAAGACAATGGAACTTATTCCGTACCCCGTAAGCCTATTGTGTCTTACGGGGTATTTCCTTTAATCTTTTATATAGCAAGTACCCCCTAAGGTCCGAAATGTAAGTTCGTCCGTACATCCGTCCGTACATCCGTCACGTTTCTTGTAACTCGAAAAACTTTTTCACCTTCATACCTACGCGCCTGATATTTGGTATGTAGCTTCGTTATCATGTGCAGATGCGCAAAGTGAATTCCGATTTTTGATCCGACCCTCCATCATGGATTGTCTCCTCCTTTCGGACTCAGAATTTCCAATTTTTCCTTGTAACTCGAAAAACTTTTTCACCTTCATACCTACGCGCCTCATATTTGCTATGTAGCTTCGTTATCATGTGCAGATGCGCAAAGTGAATTCGGATTTTTCATCCGACCCTCCATCATGGATTATCTCCCCCTTTCGGACTCAGAATTTCCCATTTTTTCCTTGTAACTCGAAAAACTTTTTCACCTTAATACCTACGCGTCTGATATTTGGTTCGTAGCTTCGTTTTGATGTGCTGATGCGCAAAGTGAATTCGGATTTTTTATCCGACCCTCCATCATGGATTACCTCCCCCTTTCGGACTTAGCATTTGGGGAAAGTGGGTATATTGCGATGGCGCGCCATCGACTTTTTCTAGTTGTACTTGTAGAGATAATTTCAGGACCGTTTGTATACTAGTTCGATCATAATCGTGTTCTAAATGCCGCATCTCGAATCGCGTCGCAAACCAAGAAAGTTGCTCTAAATGCCGCATCTCGAATCGCGTCGCAAACCAAGAAAGTTGCTAACGTATTTATAGATCACCGCTTTCATACTACGTAGGATAATGGTGAATGAATGTTTCTTTTGCCAGAAAATGTCTCAGATGATGTCTCTGATATAGAGAACATTTTGTGCCTACAGAGTGGGAATATACCTTTAAGGTATTTAATACAGTGTTTGTGGTGATTATCTAGAAGTATGTCAGCAATGCTGAAATATCTGGTTTCAAGCAAGAAAACCTACCCGAGATAATCTCGCTGATTCAGTCAGACTTGGTGGTGCCGGGCGCTTAATTTTCACATCAACCAGAATACAAATGTGAAGGGAACGTATTATCAGTACTCGATTTCCACCTCGACTAAACCAAAATACCGACGTTTCCGATATCGATTTATCAGGAGTAAAATACATGATACATGACCAGTGCTGAACCATGGACGAATGCCTCAACCAGGGATTCCGCTGGCGATCGCCACTTTCGCAATTGGCGATAAAAATAAACAGTTGGCGATAAAAAATTACAATTTTCGAAAAAAAAATTAAATTTTTTATATATTTTTTTTTTTTTTTTTTTTTGGAAGTGGCGATTTTTTTTTTTCCCCAGCGGAATCCCTGCTCAACCTGTCTGTCAATCCGTCAGAAGAGGAATTCACTGAGGAAAGCACAGAGCCTGCAACGTGCCTGGGTGCACAACCCCGTTATTCACCACTTTTGCAAATTATACAGCGCATTAAATTGCTACTCATCATCGATACACACGAACACTGACCTGCTGATCATGTGGTCGGGTGTTCGTCAAGAACAGGAAGGCGAAACAACGCATAAATAAACATACTCCAACCACTACTGTTGAGCAGGGATCCCAGCCAAATCCTGCTAATGTGGATCCTCGTGGAACACCCTCCCTTACGCCTGGACGTTTTCCAGGAGAGGAAGAAGGAGAAGCGAAAACGAGACAAGCAGATGTCAAGGCAGGCCGCCGTGGAGGTCCATGGAAATGGAAATTTGTCAGGAACCCATAAACCAGTGACGTGATGAATGGGTGGAAGAACACAACGGCTGTGGGACGGGAGGGGCATACGACCATCGGCCAGTAGATTTGTGTGTCACAACGAATTCCGGGAATAGTGCTACAATTACAATGCACCACAAGTTGTGATTTGATGCCTCGAGCATTGTAAATTGTCACAATTGTGTGATAAGTTACTTCACTCTTCAGCAGCACTTCCCATTTTATGGAAGTCATTGCCTTTAATTGAGCTGCGATAAAACCTGTCTTCAAGAGTTTCCACAGAGTTCTAAAGGTCAGTCACACTTCGCACGTGAAAATGGATTACCAACTGATGATTGTAAACACCATCAGGTGTGCAGCTAGACCGAAAATGATGTCGCAAATATGCTAGTTGGGGATGGATGGGTACGGCGGTATATTTTTTTTATGTTGCAATCTCGCGTATTTGCGATCTCGATCTCGCCTTCCTCTTTTGGAAATACGATTTGCCCATGCATGTGTAGACAGCATGCGTGTTGGATTTGCGTTCTACATGTACGTACGCACATATTTATAAAAGCATGCTAGTTCGAATTGCGTTGTACGTACGTGCATGTAATGTATGCGGAAAACTCAATTTCACCCGAAATTTAGTACAATAAATAGCATTAATAGGAACCTGTACTCTGTATTCTATGTCTCTTGACAAAACGTATGGTAATTACCGATACCACCATTAATTTTTTGCAGTTTTACACTGCGAACCCACAATTAAACTAGAAATGGACGCTTGTCGACAACAGTTACACAAGTAGTTTGAAACTAGATGGCCGCGGCCTGCATGTCGCGCCTTGTGGCGAGGCATGGACACTAAAAAAAGAGATATAGTATAACGAAAAACTTTAACCAAAATACTTAACCAAAAAACTTAACCAAAAAGTTTAACCGGACACACGTACGTACGCCAAAGTGCCGACTATATCACGCTTTCCGCAAGCGGGCGCGACAAAAACATTAACCAAAAACTTCAAAGTAATTTGACCTTGACATTGGGCACAGGGGCCGCACGGGAGGGGGGTGGGGGGTAGAATGAAAATATAGATGATGATAAACACCCATGTGAAGTTTCAAGGTAATGGGGCAAAGCAGTTGCAGAGATATAGTATAACGAAAAACTTTAACCAAAAAAAACTTAACAAAAAACTTAACCAAAAACAAAAACTTCAAAGTAATTTGACCTTGACATTGGGCACAGGGGAAAAAACTTTAACCAAAAAACTTAACCAAAAAAAACTTAACCAAACAACTTAACCTAAAACTTCAAAGTAATTTGACCTTGACATTGGGCACAGGGGCCGCACGGGAGGGGGGTAGAATGAAAATATAGATGATGATACACCCATATGAAGTTTGAAGGTAATATGGGCAAAGCAGTTGCAGAGATATAGTATAACGAAAAACTTTAACCAAGAAACTTAACCAAAAACTTTAACCAAAAAAGTTAACCAAAAAAGTTAACCAAAAAAGTTAACCAAAAACTTTAACCAAAGAACTTAACCAAAAACTTCAAAGTAATTTGACCTGGACATTGGACATGGGCCGCACGGGAGGGGAGAATGAAAACTATGATGATGTAAACACCCGGGATGAAGTTTAAGGTAATGGGCAAAGCAGTGCAGAGATGATAACGAAAAACTTTAAACCAAAAAACTTAACCTAAAAAACTTAAAACCAAAAAATTTAACCAAAAAACTTAACCAAAAACTTCAAAGTAATTTGACCTTGACAATTGGTCACCGGGGGCCGCAGGAGGGGGGGGGGGGGGGGGGGGGTAGAAGAAAATATAGATGATGATAAACAAACCCAGTGAAGTTTCAAGTAATGGGCAAAGCATTGCAGTGATATGTATAACGAAAAACTTTAACAAAAAACAAACTTTAACCAAAAAACTTAACAAAAAAACTTAACCAAAGAATTAAACCAAAAACTTTAACCAAAAAAACTTAACCAAAACAATAACCAAAGAACTTAACCAAAAACTTTGCAAAGTAATTTGACCTTGACATTGGGCACAGGGGCCGCACGGGAGGGGGGTAGAATGAAATATAGATGATGATAAACTCCCTGAAGTTTCAAGGTAATGGGCAAAGCAGTTGAAGAGATAGTATAACGAAAAACTTTAACCAAAAAACTTAACCAAAAAACTTAACCAAAAACTTTTAACCAAAAAACTTAACCAAAAACTTCAGTAATTTGACCTTGACATTGGGCACAGGGGCCGCACGGGAGGGCGGTAGAATGAAAATATAGATGATGATAAACACCCATGTGAAGTTTCAAGGTAATGGGCAAAGCAGTTGCAGAGATATAGTATAACGAAAAACTTAACCAAAAAAATTAACCAAAAAACTTAACCAAAAACTTTAACCAAAAAACTTAACCAAACAACTTAACCAAAAAACTTAACCAAAAACTTTAACCAAAGAACTTAACCAAAAACTTTAACCAAAAAACTTAACCTTACAGCTTAACCAAAAACAACTTTAAAACGGCACGTACGTACTACGTACGTACGTACGTACGTACGTACGTACGCCAAACGGCCGACTATATCGCGCTTTCCGCAAGCGGGCGCGACAAAAAGGGTGTTCGAGTTATGCTCCGGAGACAAAATCAGTGACAGGAAAAAACAAAGGGAGATAACTAAAAAATTAGTGATGCAAGAGTTGTCATTCTTGCGTGACACACCTTTAGGGTTGTGGTCTATGCATGTGTGAAGTTTCATGAAAATATTCCAAAGGGTGTTCGAGTTATGCTCCAGACACAAAATCAGTGCACGAAACAACAAAGGGAGATAACTAAGAAATTAACGATGCAAGAGTTGTCATTCTTATGTGCGACACACCTTTGGGTCGTCTTCTATGCATGTGTGAAGTTTAATAAACTAGAAAATGTGTTCATAGAACACGGATGTCCCACATATCGCTTTGATAATAAATGAGGCCAAATTCCAAGTCAATCAAAATTTTCTTTTACCTCAGAGTTAAAGTTTTTGAAGAAGCACCAAGTATGTGACCTTGACCCTGGGCTTGGCGGGGGCAGGACAAACGTGGATTTGGCACAGGGCGGTAGAGGACCATTGAAGCAATGCATATATGAAATATGAAGCTGATCCGTGAAAGAAAACAGAAATTATAAGATATTTACCTGAGCGTTAAAGTTTTTGAAGCACTAAGTATGATGTTTAACCCCTGGCTTGGCGGGGGCAGGACGAACGTGGATTTGGCATAGGGCGGTAGAGGACCATTAGAGCAACGCATATATGAAATATGAAGTTGATCCGTGAATGGAAAGAAAAATTATAAGATATTTACCTGAGCATTAAAGTTTTTGAAGCACCAAGTATGTGACCTTGACCCTGGGATTGGCGGGGCAGGACGAACGTGGATTTGGCACAGGGCGGTAGAGGACCATTAGAGCAATGCGTATATGAAATATGAAAATGATCCATGAAAGAAAACAGAAAGTATAAGATATTTACCCGAGCGTTAAAGTTTTTGAAGCACTAAGTATGTGACCTTGACCCTGGGCTTGGCGGGGGCAGAACGAACGTGGATTTGGCACAGGGCGGTAGAGGACCATTACAGCAATGCGTATATGAAATATGAAGCTGATCCGTGAAAGAAAACAGAAATTATAAGATATTTACCCGAGCGTTAAAGTTTTTGAAGCACCAAGTATGTAACCTTGACCCTGGGCTTGGCGGGGGCAGGACGAACGTGGATTTGGTACAGGGCGGTAGTGAACCATCAGAGCAATGTGTATATGAAATATGAAGCAGATCGGTCGAAGGATGAAGAAATTATGAGACATTTACCCGAGTGTTAAAGTTTTGTGACGGACGGACGGACGGACGGACGGAGGACGGGACGGAGGGGAGGGAGGTCGCACGTTCCTACGAATGAATACTTGTTGGGTTTTTACTGTATAAAAATACCCAACAACAGTACCCAACACTATCCTAACCCTACCCAATAAGATCCCCGTACGCTTACAACAAGTACCCATTCGTGTGTGTGGACAGACGGACGGACGAGGGTAACACTAAATGCCCCCTCCACTATCGTGGTGGGGCATAAAAATATTCCAAAGGGTGTTCGAGTTATGCTCTGGATACAAAATCAGAGCACGAAACAACAAAGGGAGATAAGTAAACAAGAATTCCGCGGAATCAGATGCCTCGCCTTGTCCCGCCTTGACCTCGAGCCTGGGCCCGAAAGCAATTTTCACTGGCCCGAATATATTATACAATTATTGACTAGTGAGCCATAGAATATCAAATTATATTTAAAAATTAAAAATAATAATGCTTGCTACTAGAGCCCAGAATTTTTTTTAATAGTCCTATATTTATCTACATATATCTGCACAGGTCCACATAATGCCACAATATTTTCAACACAGTTTACGGAAATGTAATATACAAAAAAAATAATAATAATAATGCTCGCTACTGGAGCCCAGAATTTTTGTTAATAGTTACGGAAATGTAATAATGTACCTGTATAAATTACCTGTAATAAGTTAGTGGTCAGTTAAAAAATTGAAAAAGAATGTAAAAAAAAAAATGGAAAAAAAAAATTAAATTAAAAAAAATAAAAGAATAATGCTCCCTACTGGAGCCCAGAATGTTTTTTAATAGTCCTATATTTATCTACATATCATATATATACAGGTCCACATATTGCCACAATATTTTCAACACAGTTTACGGAAATGTAATATAATCATTTACCTGTATAAATTACCTGTAAGTGGTCAGTGGTCAGTTGCACATGCTAGCACATGCACAGGTGAATAGTCTGTATATAGCACTTACGACCTTATGTTACTAGATAAAAATTGAAAAATAATTTGAAAAAAAAAATGAAAAAAAAAACAAAAAATGAAAAAGAAAAATGAAAAAAAAATGGAAAAAAAAGAATGAAAAAAAAAGAATGAAAAAAAAAGAATGAAAAAAAAGAATGAAAAAAAAAAGTTTAAAAATAATAATGCTTGCTACTGGAGCCCAGATTTTTTTTTAATAGTCCTATATTTATCTACATATATCTGCACAGGTCCACATAATGCCACAATATTTTCAACACAGTACCCAATGTAGTAATTTACCTGTATAAATTATCTGTGGTCAGCAGTGGTCAAGCACTGGACATTTGCACATGCAAGCCCATGCTAGCACATGGTTCTCCCAGTCTCTATTGTTCTCTCTACAGGTAAGGTGTAACAGAGCACACGAGAAAAGGTGTACAGAGCAGACGAGAAAACGGGTCTTCATGCATTATTGTCCAGTTTGTAGAGTGCGCAAAACAAAAAAACAAAAAAGGGAGATAACTCAAAAATTAGCTACGCAAGAGTTGTCATTCTTGTGCGCGACACATCTCCGGGTCGTGGTCTAATTGAATATGTTAAGTTTCATAAAAATATTCCAAAGGGTGGTCGAGTTATGGTTAATCAGTGCGCGAAACAAAAAAGGGAGATAACTAAAAAATTAGCTATGCAAGAGTTGTCATTCTTGTGCGCGACACACCTTCGGGTCGTGGTCTATGCATGTGTGAAGTTTCATGAAAATATTCCAAAGGGTGGTGGAGTTATGCTCCGGACACGAAATCAGTGTGAGAAACAAAAAAGGGAGATAACTAAAAAATATTGCTATGCAAAGAGTTGTCATTCTTGTGCGCGGACACACCTTCCTCGGGGTCGTGGTCTATGCATGTGCGAAGTTTCATGAAAATATTCCAAAGGGTGTTCGAGTTATGCTCCGGACAAGAAGTGTCTGCGGCGGACGCGGCGCGCTGTCAAATCCATAGTATCCCCCGACGGAGTCCGGGGGATACAATAATTGCCGTGTTTCACTCGACCCCATAATTAAATAATTTCCGATTTTCACTGGAGCCCATAATTAAATAATTACTGTTATTCACTGGCCCACACCATGCATCAATTACAATTTCCTGTGGACCCAACCACCATCCATTTTAATTTCATGCAGACCCCACCACCCATCAATAAATAATTTGGGTGCCGCCCACCCCCCCCCCCCCCCCCACACGTTTAATTTTGGAATCACCCTAAGTAGACCTTAACCCTTAGCTGGAAACAAAAAGTGTTGTATGCAGTTGTTTCATATTTGTTCGATGTTCTCAATAAATACATGATGTGACATGATTTACATTGGAAGTGCTGCCAAACCATCTTTTGATGAGAAAAGTTGAAAATATAAACAGCAGACGACAAAATTTAATTCAGCATTGTGAGGGTTATCACCACGACAAGCTGTGCCTGCCTGCCGCCCACCCATACACATACAGTGCGAATAAATAATACACCAAACGAGTGTATAAGAATAGATAGAAAATCCCATATAAACAACAAAAATCCATCAAATTCCGAGAATAATTTCCCCGCTGTTCTTCTATAATCACCTGTTCTTCTATAATCACCGACTGAGAAAAGGGAGTTTAGGATACATGTGACCCGCGCATCTGGGTCACCCAATGCATTGTACATTTATTCATAGATCAATCAAAATCTCATTCAGCGGCATAAACCATGTTCTATTGATAGACTGGCAACCAGCGTATGCCCTGATCAGACTGCACGAACATGTATGCAGGGATTCCGCTGGGGAAAATAAAAAAATTGCCACTTCAAAAAAAAAATCAAAAAAAAAATCAAAAAAAAAAAGGAATAACCAGAATAAAAATAAACAATTGGCGATAAAAAATTACAATTTTTGAAAATTGTAATTTTTTATCGCCAATTGTTTATTTTTATCGCCAATTGCAAAAGTGGCGATCGCCAGCAAAATCCCTGTGTATGTAAAGTCTGATCTGGTACTATGCTGATCGCATACGCCATAATGAGTCTTTTCTCAGTCGGGGATCATTTCTCAAACCAAAACTTGGCGTTTTATATTTCTAACCCCTGTACACATTGACCAGTCTGTGTAAAGTTGAAATTTACTTAGTTGAGCTGCTTTTTGCAGCTCAACTAAGTAAATGTTCAACTTTATTACAGTATAAATAAGTGAATAAGTAATAATAGACTCAAATAAGTGAACGTTTAAGAAAAAAAATATGTTTTTTTTTATCATTTGTTCCCTATTTAATAATAAAATCAATCGTCCATTTGTGAAAATAAAATATGCATTTAATTTGAAATCAGGGGGTAAAATACTCTTTCGACACGAAGCTCATCGGAGTTCTGCCCCAATCTGACTGCTGGATGTACAAGCTGGTCTGGGTCTACACTGGTTACAATGGTCAGCCCAGTTTGGTCAGATTCTGGCCGAAATGTTATATAACAGGCCATAATGGAGCCTCAGGCTGGCAAAAGGTGCCTTATGTATTTGAATAGTAGGCCCCTCTCTAATAGTAGCTCCCTCCAATATCTTCAGTAAGAAATATGGTATTTTAACATAGAAACGTGATTTCCAACAAAAATTGCATAAATATTTCAGAAATTGTATACCAGGAGCAATTATTAGAATAAATATGGTAGGCAACTGTCATCAGCAAAGTGATTACATTCAAATCCCACTGTCAGAGTGAATCTGCAGGAGGACCTACCATTGGCATACATGTTGTAAGGTCCATTTTGTCAGCCGATGGCCCAGGGATTCTGCTGGCGATCGCCACTTTCGCAATTGGCGATAAAAATAAACAATTGGCGATAAAAAATTACAATTTTCGAAAGAAAAAAAAAATTCCTTTTTTTTCCCGAAAATTTTAATTTTTTATGCCAATTTCAAAAGTAGGGCTCCAGATAAGGAATGTATTGGTGTATTTTACATTTGAGACACGCCATGCGATTTTGTACCCAAGAACATGTGCAATATCTCATGAAAAATATTTACAAAATTTATGATATTTTCCGTAAATGACGTCGAAATTGTCATAGCAAATGTGGAATACTACTACACATTTGCTATCAAAATTCATGTCATCTTTCGATGTCATTTACAAAAAATATCGCATTTTCTGTAATATATTTCATGAAAAATCGCACATGTTCTTAGATACAAAATCGCATGGAGTGTCTCATTTATTTCAGCTGAATATGCATTTATTTTCAAAAATGTGAATACTCACAACAATTTAACAATACTCATTGGTGCAGGGCTCTGGATAAAGAATTAGTAATTGAGTATTGTCACTCCATCATTTATGAAGCAATTGGGTATTTCAAAATTTTAATTGGGTAAAATAAAATCACAGTACTGTTTACACATCAACCGACAGCAATTAATATTGAATAGTTAGCTTCGAAATGGAAACATGTCTTGACCTTTCATTAGAATTGTCTCCTTTTTGATACTCGCTACTTCTGATTTCAATTGGGTTTTTAGTCATTTTAATTGTGTATTTAATAGTATGTGCCGATGATCGATTACAACCGATTAATAATCGATTGAGAACGGATTTGCGACAATCGATTATGAAACTCCATAATCGATTATGGATACCAGAAATGCCAAAGTATTGAAACATAATTGTGTTCAGCTGCGATGCTTGCTGTGTCGAACTGTTGCAGCAAGTTTATTTAACCATTCAAGCCTCTTTCTCGATGGTTTTGTTAAGAAAAATGCACCAGATGTGCATCAGTTTCGCGAATGATCGCTCGATGTCTAAACTGGCTGCTTTGAGCATAGTAAAAAATTGCTAATATGTTAGCAACATTATTTTGTAAATGCGCTTTCCCGGGCGATTGGCCACACTTGTTTGTATACCGATTACCGTACAGACTACTGGTAATGTCTATCTATCTACCTATTTATTTCTGCCGCACGCCCTCGCGTCAATACTGTATACTGTATGACATAGACATTGGATGTTTCCGTCATCTATGAGGTAAGCTCTACGGACAAGTACATTGATCGTTCACATTAGATCGGTACAATGGTTACATGATGGTTTGACAAGACAACGGCCAAATTAATTAAATTGTTCGAGGTGACCATACACCTAGTCCGACTTGACCGTGGTTGTTTTCGCCGTTTGCGCTGAAATTCTTGTTTGCGCTATTAAGGCAAACCGTGGTCCGACTTGAGATTCATACAATCGAATCCGGCCTAATTCGACCTTCCGGTAACAACTTCCAACAACAACAGACGATGTCAAAAGACCGCACAATTTATGCAAACCCCGGGGCCAAATCAAGGTCCCGGGTGTGGCGATACTTTGGTTTTTACCAAGTCCGGGAGGGGCCACCGGTCAAAGAGAATCTAGATTTGACAAAGGCGATATGTCGCCTGTGTCACAAGGAGTATACCAACAAGGGTAAATATCCGACAGTACCCCATTTCTGACAAAAATCAAATCATCCCATTTCATGATTAGGTCAGCAGTAAACACAGCATATTACAATGCATATTGTGACTGTTGACTTTTATTGCTGAATAGTTGATAAAAATACACTCGAGTCCAACTAGAATACCAACGCTGAGTCTGACTAGTATTATGTGTCAACTCTAGTTATTAATTAATTTATTAAAACAAGTTTATATTGTTTATACATTGTTTTTTTGTTGATTTGACTCCATCAGATGCAAGAACTAGATCCGATTGTATATGGGCTATGACATCATGGTTTAAGTTGGCAAGGGCACCTGACACCAGATCAGGCATCAATCCAAGTTGTTATTGAAGACAGAGATGACAATACTAAGCCCTAGAAAGTATCCCTGGTGCATACCGAGTTTTGTTGCTCTTGAATATCCAAGAATTTGAATTGTTTTCAATAACATGAACCGATTCCGATTATGACCGATTATCGGTTACTTGACCGAACCAATGATCGATTATGAAATTGGGAACCGATTCCCATCACTAGTATTTAAGCAAATATGCAGCTTATCTGGAGTGCTGGTGGTGTTCAAAATGAGTAAAAATGTAACAAAAAGTTTAAATTTCACTTATTTGAGCTGCAAACAGAAAACATTGTTTGTAATATTTGCTTTGTGCAGGCTCAAATAAGTTTTTAACTTTGATAAATTCAATAATCCATTTGCAGATAAAAACGTGCATTTAATTTGAAATCCAGGGGTATAATACTCTTTAGACACAAAGCTTATCAGTAGGAAATTTCATCAAACTTGCAAAGTATACTTATCTAGCAAAGAGTACTTTGAGAGTTTTCATTTATTTTTCCCGAAATGCATTATTTCATATATAACTAACAACTGCATATATTTGATGATTAAACGTATAAAGTATTATTATACTGAATATATTACATTATCACAGCCTTAATAAACATTAATAAATTTATCCTTAAATTGAAAATTGCTCCCTCGAAGTGTACTTAAGATAAGTATGATTTGGTGAAATCGGCAACTGGAGCACTGCTGAAGCAATGGGGCATGTGGCATTTTAGCCAGTCTAGCTTTGGCTCTGCTAGCCGTCTAGTACAGCCTAATAATGTAATCATTTTTAGAGACAGAAAAATCAGGGTTTGGTTGAGTAGAATGATACAAATCCAGACTGTCACAAAGGCCATTTGCCTCATTTTTCCAGTCAAGACACATTTGAGACAAACCATGTGCTTTTATAGCCGAGAGGAAATATTTACATAAACTGTTATTTTTCTAAATGAATATTTTGTACCTTAGAAGATATGTGATTTTTCATTAAAAACATTTACAGAAACTGTGTTACTTTCTGTAAATGAATTTGGAAGTTGACAAAATTTTCAGAGCATCCCGCATTTGTTCCGATGTCATTTACGTTGAATATTGTAAATTATGTAAATATTTTTCATGAAAAATCGCACAACTTTGGTACAAAATCACATGAATGGTCTCATATGTACACTTATTGTTTACCCTAGTTACTCGACCAATGAAAGAACAGCATTTCGTCTCAAGTATTGGCATATTGCGACGCTTCAACAATATGTACTAAAATTAATCATTAAATATTCAGCGCTATATTTAGAACTGATTTTATTCCCTGTTGTCATCGGTTCATGCAAAGCATATTACCGCCCACACACACACTAATTTCGTGTCACACCGCCAATCACATACTAGTATAGCAATTCGAAATCAAGTTTAGGGGCGGAGCTTCGCGACTGGGCAAACAATAAGTAAGTTAAAGTTCACATATTGAATGTTTAATGAACTAATTTATTAAAAATTAAATATGTGAACGATAACTATTAAATGGTTAAACCCAAATGACGGGTCTAACCACAAGATTTCTAGAATGGTAGCTCACATATCCCCCATCACCACGACCTGCACACGTGTCACGTCTTCTTGGTGATACAGAGTACTGTTGTTGTTGTATGGAAGGACTTCTGTCGTATCACCAACGGAAGCTTGTAGTTGTGGAACGGTATATGCCAACCATCATTGTGCTTGTGTGGCATTGTGTTGTATGGCAACTGAAACATGATGTAAATGAATTGATCAGATTTGAAGGGGTCAGTAGAAGAAAGGGTCCAAGTCCTTAATGGACCCGTTCATCAACTGACCCATTCAACTGCATTTATAATGGGAAATGTGCGACATACAATTCAAACCAACTGTAGAAGTGGCGACAAATGCATTATAAAGCAATATGTGTCAGCCCATGGGTTAGTGATGGGGCTTAACCCTTGCTACACAAATGTTATATTCTATCTATTAAGATTATTCAGTAGCGATCTAATTTGCATATTCATTGCATGCCAGGATTAACGGTAAGACGATCCCAAGGAACACGAAACCCCAATATAACACTTAGAATGCGGGACGAAATAGTGTAGTCTGATGTTGTTTTATATTTTTCTCAATAAAACATGGTTTCACAAGAGTTGTCAGAAGACAACGAAGCGCGCCTGGTGGTTAGTTTAACGAATATCAAGAAGCGGTGTGAAAGAAAACCAATGTTAAGCTTGTGACCTTCACCTTGGGGTTAGCGGGTGTCTGAGGGTCATGGATTTGGCAGGGCATGATAGAGAACCATTAGAGGAAGGGATGTGTAAAATATCAAGAAGAGTGGTGAAAGAAAACAGAAATTATAACAAATTTCCCCCAATGTTAAGTTAATGAAAGCACTAAGATTGTGACTTGTGACCTAGGGGTTAGCGGGGTATGGAGGGTCGTGGATTTGACAGGGCATGATAGAGAACCATTAGAGGAAGGGAGTGCTTTAGAATCGTCTCAATTAGACGATTCTAAAGGATTCCCAACTTGTCATTTTTGATGGGAGAAATAAGAAATTTACCTCCAAATTACGCACCTTAACTGGAGCTCTGCCCCCAATGTTAAGTTTAGGAAAGAACTAAGACTGTGACCTTGACCTTGGGGTTAGCGGGGGTCCGAGGGTCGTGGATTTGTCACAGCATGATAGAGAATCACTAGAGAAAGGCATGTGTGAAATAGAAATATCAAAACGTTTGGTGATAGGAAATATTAAGTTTATGAAAGCAACAAGACTGTGACCTTGACTTTGGTGTTAGCGGGGGTCTGATAGAGAATCACTAGAGAAAAGCAAGTAAAATATCAAAAGGTTTGGTGAAAGGAAACTTCTTCCAATGTCAAGTTTTTGAATTTTTGAAGATGGACGGACGAACGGACGACCAGACGACCAGATAGACAGACAGACCCTGACTACGACGCCGAGGGTATGCCACAACACTCCTTTCTTCCAAAGGCGCGCTAAAAATGAGAATTAAACAAGAGGGCCATGATGGCCCTAATTCGCTCACCTGACTGCTATTTATAGATGGCGGTCATCTTGGATTAAGCGACGACTCATTTTACCAAATCTGAAAATGCTTCACCCAAGGATCTTAACTCACTATGAAGTTTGGCCAGCATCGGCCATGTGGTTCCCGAGAAAAAGACGTTCACAATCTTGAATAAATGGACATTTTGGAGGCCATCATGGATGACATAATCATCCGATTCCGACAAATATTGCACCAGAGCAATCGCCTCATCGATACCTTCAATTTGATATATGACATGAGCATATTTGATCAAAAATAAAATTTGACCCCATAGGCCACGCCCATTTTTGACCCTGGGGTCAACATTTTAACACCTTTGAAAGAGCATTCTACGTCGATCATTCCTACCAGGTTTTGTCGAAATGCGGCTGGCGGTTCATGAGAAGAATTTTTTTTAAGAATTTGTGCTATTTTTAGACGGCGGCCATCTTGGATTAGCAACAACCTCCGTTTTAACAAATCTGAAAAGGCTTCACCCATGGACAATAACTGTGAAGTTTGGCCACCATGGGCCAAGCGGTTCGTGTGAAGAAGAATTTTGAAATCTCTAATAAACGAACAACCTTTTGACCTTTCGGCGGCCATCTTGGATGACATGACCATCCAATTTCGACAAAAAAATGTACCAGAGCGATCGCCTCTTTGATACCTTCTATTTTATATCGACATGACCATATTCGGTAAAAAATAAAATTTGATCCCACGGGCCACGCCCATTTTTGACCCCGGGGGTCACAATTTTCAAAACTTTGAAAGAGCATTGTACATCGATCATTCCTACCAAGTTTCGTCGAAATCCGGCTGGCGGTTCACGAGAAGATTTTTTAAGAATTTATCCTATTTTTAGACGGCGGCCATCTTGGATTAGTGATGACCTCCATTATAACAAATCTGAAAAGGCTTCACCCATGGACCATAACTGTGAAGTTTGGCTACAATGGGCCAAGCGGTTCATGTGAAGAAGAATGCACCAGAGTGATCGCCTCGTTGACACCTTCGATTTGATATATGACATGACCATATTCAGTCAAAAATAAAATTTGACCCCACGGGCCACGCCCATTTTTGACCCCGGGGTCACCATTTTAACAACTTTGAAAGAGCATTGTACATCGATCATTCCTACCAAGTTTTGTTGAAATCCGGTTGGCGGTTCTTGAGAAGAAGATTTTTGAAGAATTTGTGCTATTTATAAACAGCAGCTATCTTGGATTACGTAATGACGTCATTTTAACAAATTCGTAATCCCTCTACCTAAGGACCATGACCATGAAGTTTGGTGACTATAGGCCCAATGGTTTCCGAGGAAAAGATGTTTGAAAATGTTCACAGACGGACGACGACGGACACATTGCGGTAACAATAGCTCACAGGAGCTTCGCTCAGGTGAGCTAAAAAGAAACAGCAGATGACAAAATATTATTCGGGGATCAAGTGAATTTATTTATTTAATCTTTCTAAACATCCTAGAAACAGCTACCGTCATTTTAGACTTGGTTAATGAGTCGATCCCATATTTAATCTCTATGGATGGGGGAGAAAATCCCAAAATCAGAATTGAAGATTTACATAAAAAATATATATTCAGCCCTGAAAGTAGAATAACCTGATCTAGTGCCAGTTCTTGATCACGGTTCAAGTGTAATGTGTAGCAGATACATACTTGAACCATGTCTGAATCCAGCATGAAAGAGACCATCAGAGCAATGGGTGTGTGAAATAATAAGCAGATCCATGTATGGAAACAGACATTATCAGACACTTACCAGAGTTTTGAACGCACCAAGTGTGTGAAAATTGACCCTGGGCATAGCGGGGGCAGGACGATCGTGGATTTGTCACAGGGTGGTAGAGGATCAATAGAGCAATGCGTGTGTGAAATATCAAGCGGGTCTGTGCAAGGAAACCCGAGCATTAAGGTTTAAAATGTACCAAGTATGTGACCTTGACCCTGGGCTTACCAGGGGCGCGACGATCGTGGATTTGTCGCAGGGCGGTAGAGCAATGTGTGTATGAAATATCTAGCAGATCCGATTGTGAAGCAGAGATACATACTTGAACGATGTCTGAATCTAGAAAGTGTGTGATCTGTCGACATTTCTGCCACAACGTGAAGATTTCCTGTATCTCGCCGTCCAGGTGTTGTTTATAGCTGCGGAACTTGTCGTTGGAGAAGATCATCGTATCCACACCAAAGTGAATCGCTGACATCAGGGTGAACAAATCATCTGGAGACCTACAAATGTGACAAGCTATGATAATACAATGCCGCCAGTGGCATGTATCACTGATCCGGAAATATAAAATCTACTCAACCGGAAATTTCAAAGTCACTCGACCTTGGGGAGCACGGGTCGGGCGAGGAAAGAAAATGTGGATGATGTCAACCCTTAGACCACTATCTTATTTTTTTTGTCGTCTGCTGTTTATTTAGGGGATAACCATGCTTTGTTTTTCGATTTGGAGCGGTATGTGGGAGGTTTTATGGTCTGTGAATCAGTTTTACGGCGTAAAACTGATTCACAGACCATAAAACCTCACACATACCGCTCCAAATCGAAAAACAAAGCATGGTCATCCCCATTCTAATGCACCTAGTGTGCTCCCCGCTTTCTATAAACGTCATAGCATATCACGAACAGTGATCTTTTTCATTACATCAGCAGGTTGTTGTCGTCATATCGATAACCGCCTCACACCAAATGAATTTAAGAAATGTAACTCCGCCGAAGAATATTCCCATTTCAAATAGAGATTAACGGGACTTTTTCTAAGACATCTATACATTTATTCAACTGTAATGTTTATATTAACTATTGTATTGCTTTTGTATGTGTAGTTGCAACAGTTATTTGCTTTTATTCATTTAAAGAAATGCCAACAAATCTGCATTGGGTTCGTGTGATTTTACAAAGGAAATGTCCGCAACAACTTGTTGTGTCAACAGGCCTAGGATTTCCCTGGATTTACGCCAAATTCAGGTGAATACCCATCTGCAATACAGTTTATTATGTATAGTCACTCATGTATGTGCACATTGGAATTCATAAAGTTATAGGCTGGTACTGGCATATTGAGTTTGCATTTCAGCACTTCATTAAATTCTTCTGCATTTTGAGCGGGTGGGGTAATATTTTTAGGAATTTGTTGAAGGGCCACCGCACTGAAGCCACGTTTGTCAGCCGTTGGTAGATTCTCTTTTCCGCTTTGGGTTGTACATGTCAATATGGCCGAATGGATAACCGAAAATGTACCAAAATTAATTTGGAAATATTTGCATTCCCCGCCGCGTAGGGTTACATAAATATGTCGAGTTGTAAAACACAGGCTGGTAAAATGGAGATTTTATATGCTGTGATTTTTCATATTTTATAGGCTCTGATTTCAATTGACCAACCAGATGCGTGCTTTCTAGTTTCGGTGCATTAGAATTTATATTTTCCATTTTTATCATTAAAAACTTGCTTTGACAGCACTGTAGAATAATTTACAACATGCTTTGACAGCACTTCAGAATCATTTACATTGGAAATGATTCTGAAGTGCTGTCAAAACATGTTTTTACTGAGAAATAAGGCAAGATATAAACGACAATTGTTGTGAGTAGCGGTCTAAGGGTTACACATGCACAGGTTTCAAGCAAATTGTTTATACGGTAAAGAAGTTATAGGAGAATGGAGACATACACGCATCTACTGAACGAGAAATTTCTACATAATTTGGCCTGATCTTGGACATAGGCTAAGGAGAGCATGAGTGGGGCGGTGGATCAAAATAGGAATGATGATAAACATGCATATGAAGTTTCAAGCCAATCATACGGCAAAGATGTTTTTTTTATTTTCCATATGATTTTTCTCATAAAAACCATGCTTTCGCAACACTTTAAAATCATTTCCAATTCTAAAGTTCTGTAAAGCAAGTTTTTATTGAGAAAGACAAAATATAACATACTAGAAACCTGGCCGGTTGGCACACGAATGCCCCGCTGGCAGCCAAAGAAAACAAAGCACATTTGAAAACACAGAGGGCCAGAAAAGCGTGTATTTGTCACAGCATGAAACCAGACCATCAGATCAATGGGTGTGTGAAATATTAAGTAGATCCATACAAGGAAACAGACATTATAAGACACTTACCCGAGTTTTGAATGCACCAAGTATATGAACTTGACCCTAGTCTTAGTGGGGGAAGGACGATCGTGGATTATTCACATGGTGGTAGAAGACCATTTGAGCAATGAGTGTGTGAAATATCAAGCAGATCAAATCAAGGAAACAGACATTATAAGACATTTACCCAAGCGTTAAGGTTTCGAACGCAACAAGTATGTGACCTTGACCCTGGGTTTAGCAGGGGTGGGATGATCGTGAATTCGTCACAGGGAGGTAGAGGACCATTAAAGCAATGCGTGTGGGACATATCAAGCAGATGAGTACAAGGAAATTATAAGGTAGTTACCCAAGCGTTAAGGTTTTGAACGCACCAAGTATGTGGTGACCTTGACCCTGGGCTTAGCGGGGGCAAGATGATCATGGATTTGTCACAGGGTGGTAGAGGACCATTAAAGCAATGTGAAATATCAAGAAGATCCGTGCAAGGAAACAGAAATTATAAGACATTTACACGAGCATTAAGGTTTCAAATGCACCCAGTATGTGACCTTGACTCTAGGCTTAGCAGGGGCAGAACGATCGAGGATTTGTCGCAGGGCGGTAGAGGACCATTAGAGCAATGCGTGCGTGAAATATTAAGCCGATCCGTGTAAGGAAACAGAAATTATAAGACATTTACCCAAGCGTTAAGGTTTCTAACGCACCAAGTATGTGACCTTGAGCCTGGGGTTATCGGGGGCAGGACGATCGTGGATTTGTCGCACGGCAGTAGAGGATCATTGGAGCAATGCGTGTGTGAAATATCAAGCAGATCCCGTGCAAGGAAACAGAATTATAAGACATTTACCCCGATCGTTAAGGTTTTGGGACGGACGGACGGACGGACGGACGGACGGACGGGACGTACGGAAATCGGTAACACTATATGCCCCACTCGGTGGTGGGGGAATAACAAGCAGACGATAATTTATGTTCCCCGCATGCTAAGGGTCAGAATACCAAGTTTTTATTGAGAAAGACGACAAAATATAACACAACAGCAGACGACAACTTACATTTCCATCATTCTCGTGATTAGAATATCATACTTACCCGTAAGGTACCTTGTACATATAAACGCCTTTCGGATAGTCTTTTTGTATGTCGAAGAATAGATCCTGTTTGGTTCCTACTGCCAGAATTGTCTTGCCAAGCCGCCGCACACGTTTCAGGATAGACAGTATCTAGAAATGCACCGGGACATGAAACAATAATGCAGCTGGTCAGTCATTATGTTAAATTGCTAACACAGATGGTCAGATCCTGTGAAACTTAAAATTCTGAATTACGGTAAATGTCGTCCGATCTTCATATATTTTTTTTTACATTTTCCGCATGTAATATCATAGACATCTTCACACATGTCCATGGGGATTTAACATGGGGAAATTGTTTTCGTACTAAATCAATATTTGACAAAATTTCACAAAATAAAAAATAAGCTCATTCTTAAATTTTGCTAAATAATAATAACAGTGAAACTAGAAATGTGGCCTGTCTGCACACGAATGCCCCCACTGACAGCCAAAGAAAACGAGGCACATTTGAAAACATAGAGGGCCAGAGAAGTGTGGAATTGTCACAGAATGAAAGCATACCATTAGAGCAATTGGTGTGTGAAATATCAAGCAGATCCGTGTGAGGAAACTTATAAAATTATAAGACATTTATCCGAGCGTTTGTTGAGTTTCGGGATGGACGGGACGTACGGACGCCGGTAACACTACTATATGCCCCCCTCACCATTCGGTGGCAGGGGGCATAAAAAGTGAAAGGGTTTAATGTCCCACCAACAGCTAAGGTCATATAGAGCCGGGACCACAATTTAAAGTCTCATCCGACAGACCAGTGGAATGGAAATACTATGAAAGCATTTGTTGATGCCCTAGGCGAGGTTTGAATCCACAACCTCCGGATTGGAAGTCAGATGTTTTAACCCTTAGACCACAACACATCCCGTGTGAAATATGAATATGCGGCTACATGAAGGAAACGGGACGGGACGTACAGACGCAGGTAACACTATATGCCCCCCTCACCATTCGGTGGCGAGAGCATAACAAACGTGAAGGTAAATAAATGGGTTTAACGTCGCAGCAACAGCTAAGCCTAAGGTCATATAGACAGGACCTCAGTTTAACGTCTCATTCGAAACACAAATGGGATGGAAATACTATGATAGGGATTGAACTCACAACCTCCATTATTCAAGTACAATACTATACTCCACCACAACCCATTCATAGGCAGAGCACAAAAACTTACCTGAGTGTTGTCTACAGAATAGGCAATATTTGGTACGTCCATGACTACATCAATTGTTGGTAATTCTTTCAACACGTTCAAATACTGCCTGAACTCATCCGGTGATGTGTGTCTATATATCTGGTCCTTGGTCACAAACACCTTGGCAAATGCCATCTTCAGCCTGTCAAACTGCTCGGCCGTGACATAATCTTGTGGGACATGTCTCGAACAAGAAGTACATAGCCTGTAATGAGACAAGCCATATTTGCTCTGAATATTTTGTCAACTTTCAACATCATTTACGGAAAATATCATAAATTTTGTAAATATTCTTAGGTACAAAATCAAACAACTCGTCTACATGTAAATCAGCAAATGTTATGGCATGTACAGTAGAACCTCTCTAATACGGACACCCAGTACCGTTAATTTTGATGGGGTTCACTGCCATTTATCTCAGATGTTAACATACTCATGGCTACAAAGCAAACACACTTGCCGATGTGCTTACAGTGAACTGTCCATAAATTGGACATGGTTTATCAGGGTGTCCAGTTTAGGGACAGTCCACTGTACTACTGGGTTTGGTAGGACATCCGTACTACAGATTCTGTATTGTCAATTGTGTCATAAAGAGGCGTGTCAGGGTCTGCACATGTGGATACATGTATTTTTTCTGATCAGACAAGTTGGTGCTTTCTGATGGATGGAAATGTCTGAAAAATTACATTGCAGCTACTTAGAGCAGTTTTTTAATTTCAATATTTTACAGGAACAATTTCAACTACACGATTGATTGGGGTTTATATCCATTCACCATCAAGAATTTGTGTAAAGCAGGGAGTTTGTTTGTTTGTCGGTGTTTAACGGCCTATCAACAGCAAAGTCATTTTAAGGCCGGGCCAACGGGTTCGATCCCATATTCAACCCGCTACATTGGGGGGAAAATCCCAAAATCAGAACGGAATATTTACTTAAAAAAAATATATTAAGCCCAGAAATTAGAATAAGCTGACCTGGTGCCAGGTCCATACCACACCAAAGTCACTTGGCTCCTTCCCCTAAAAGTAATAGGATTACGAATAATCGTAATACTCACAAAAGGGGAAAACCATATTCAACTGTCACATACAAGAATGCCAAGGACATACATGAAGGCCAAACCAGGTCTCAGGTCGGGATTCCGGTATGTATTAACTCCAATTGTTAAATTGCCAACAGCAGACAGCAAAATTTAATGCAATTAAGAAGAATCTCTACTTACGTGTTACGAACCTTTGCAACCTTGACGGTCAACTTCTCCATAGGCTTGGTTCTTTCACTCTCACTGTAAGCAAGGAGGTACATGGGTGGTCAAGTGACTTTTAAATTTCAGGGTCACTCAAGAGCTTCAGATAATGTGTATTGGCGTATTTTACGCACTTATTTGAGCAGAATACACATTGATTATCAAAAGTGAGAGTACAAAATACTCGCAGCAATGTGAAAGTACTCATTGATTTTCAAATTGAGTAGTGGACATAAACCATGTGCGATAAGGTTTCACAAAAATAGGACAGGTCTAAAACAACACAAATAATTAAGCAAATAGAGCAGAAAATATAGATTCAGGCCAGGTGGAAGTCACACTAGGTTGGCGCGACTGGTAGCCCGGTAGCCATTTGGTTACTCAAATTGCCATTTGGCTATGATCATGTTGGCTACAGTAAATTTCAGAAATTATTTGAAAAATTACCGTTTTAGAAAAAGTGAAAGTGAATAGTTTACCGTCACAGCAACAACTAAGGTCATATAGAGATGGGACCCCTGTTTAAAGTCTCATCGGACAGACAAGTGGAATGGAAATACTATGTCAGTATTTGTCACGCCTAGGGTAAGGATTGAACTCGCAACCTACAGTATTGAAGTCCCCTAGACCACAGCCCATTCTTCTATGTTTTAGAAAAACCTAGTTATATCATGTATGATATTTTAGTACAATGTCAACAACTGTAGCCTATTTCACCAAAATTGCAAAGAATACTTATCCTGTTGCTACATGTAAGTACACTTTGAGGGAGAAATTTTCAATTTAAGGATAAATTTATTAATTTTTATCATACTGAATTTATTATATTATCACAGCCATTTTGGCTGTGATAATGTAATAAATTCAGTATAATAATTATGCCTACTTTTAATCATCAAATATACAGGCATGGGAGTGGAACACTATCCCCAATCCTGAAAATTTATTTGAGCAGCGGATTGCGCTGCAATTTGCTAGGGGGGTCTGGGGGCATGCCCGCCCATAATTTGTTTTCAATTCTAGATGCTCTGTGCTTCATTCCGAGGTATATTTACCATTAAATAGATCACATTTTCCCCTGAAAAAATATGCTATAATTAGGAAAAATTGGCAACATAATCCATTTCAATTTAAAATAATACTTGCAACAAGAAGTCAGTACATGTATAACAGGGATTCCGCTGGGGAAAATAAAAGAATCGCCACTGAAAAAAAAAATCATTTTTTTTTCTTTTTCTTTTTCCGAAAATTGTAATTTTTTATCGCCATTCTCAACGGATTTACAAGATTCACAAAAGTGGTCCCCGAGACCTCAAATCCAATCCGGATTAATCCGGAAATTTCCCATTGAATATATGCAGTCGTTAGTTCTATATAAAATAATGCATTTCGGGAAAAATAAAAGATTACTCCTTCAAAATATACCTAAAAGTAGCTAGATAAGTATGCTTAGCAATTTTGGTGAAATCGGCTACTCAGAACAGGGATTTGTCACATCACAATAGACATTCATAGGGGGAATGCATTGTAAAATATCAACAAGTTCCGTGAAAGGAAACAGATGGAATAAGAAATTTAGCCAAACGTTAAGTTTTGTGATGTATCATACATACAGTACGGAAGGATGAACAGACCAGTAGCCTATTTCACCAAAGTTGCAAAGTATACTTTTCTAGCAAAGTATACTTTGAGGGAGAAATTTTAAATTTTAGGATAAATTTATTAATTTTTATTATACTGAATTTATTACATTATCACAGCCATTTTGGCTGTGATAATGTAATAAATTCAGTATAATAATCATGCATGCTTTTAATCATCAAATATATGCAGTCGTTTGTTCTATACGAAATAATGCATTTCAGGAAAAATAAATGATTACTCCCTCAAAGTATACTTTGCTAGAAAAGTATACTTAAAGTCTTTGCAATGTTGGTGAAATCGGCTACTGATGCCAGTACAACAACATTAATTTTGCAAATCTAACAATATGTAAGGTAATTTCATTGACTTACCCTTTAAAACAAGAGATAATATTCTCTGTCCGCCGTTGGTCAAATATCATATTGTATCTGGAGGCAACATCAAGCATGGCTTCGAATGATATCAACCCTTCCCACCACCAATGAAAGATGTGATTTCTAAGATCCATCACCTTCAAAATTCCTGTATCATCACTATTGGCTTTCATGTAAATAGTGTGCACTGTATCGAGGTCATTCTCTATAAATAATTGTTTGAGTAGTGGCAGTACAGTTCTGAAATTATATCCACCAGACTGCCTCTCCAACCTGTCAACCCAGTCAAAGCACATTCGCCATTTTGTTGATTCAGCAAATCCTTTTATCAACACTTTCAAAATCATGTTATCCAATCGTTCATTTGCAATGAACTTATGATAAACTTCAAATGCAAACTCTGGATAGTCCTTAGCACAAAGGGAAGCAAGCCTAGCCAACTCAATTGTCTTTGGGACACAATGCCGCCTCATGTAGTTCATGAACGAGAGAGCCAAATCTGCACGGCCTTTGTACACAATACACGACAAGACAATATTAATGAACATTGACTGCAGAAAATAGCACTCTTGTGTAAAGGCTGAATACAAATCGTCCCAGTGTTTATTATCTATAAATGGTTTGTTATTAAAGGATTCAGCCACTGAAGCAGAAATAAAGCTCTCAAATTCAGCATCGGGTATGTGACTCGAGTCAATCAGCCTGGCGAGTGAGTGGATGGCTTGAAACACCAAAAAATTACATTTATAGTCATCACGTACGATTGTCTTGCCGAGTCGCCTTGCCCTAACAAAGTCCTCAAACTCCGCCTGTAGTACAGCAGTCTCACCGAGGCCCTTAGTACTGGCTGCAACACGATTACGATAACTATCCTTTGTATGGTAGATTGCGAATGAATTATCAGTCACTGACCGGAGTTTATGTGACTGCATAGCAGACTTGATAACGGAATCTATATCCAATTTCATGTGCAACTTGTCATCACTACTATCTGTGGTAGTGTGTGTAGAACTTTGTAAAACTTCATATGCATGTGTATCATCGTCCATTTTTTTCTCACTATCTGATGGCTGTTTACCTCGATGCGGCGGTCGTGTATGAGTGTGTTTCCCTTTCTTTTCAAAACGGTGACCAGTATGAAACATGCTCTTGCAGTCATTCCCATTGTGTGTACTACAAGTTCGAAGATGAGCATGCCGAGACCTGACCGCTCCCACGGCACTGTTCAATGTGGCTACATGGCTCCGGCCACTGATGAGATGTCCAGACAGTGGTGGATAGCCAAGCCTGTAGGAACCCAGCAACCTGCCACACACGTACCTCATATTTACCTCACTTGGAACCACCTGAAACAGCGAGCAACATTAACCCACTGATATCCATGGATGCAATGCTTTTTATTGAAAAAAAAATAAAAATTTGTTTACATCTTGATAAAAGTGGAGACGGTTCAAATGAGTGGCAACAACATATATTTTAGAAAAGAAGCGAAAAGAAATGAAAGGACTGAAAGTCCTGAATGCAAATAGACTACTATTTGTTTCACGAAACCTGCCCAAATTTTCCGCCTTAAACAATGCAAAAACAATATTTGTTTTCGATAATATTAAACTTTATCAAAATTTAAGAATGAGCCTTCCTTTTATTTCGTGAAATTTGGTCAAATATTGATTTTATTACGAAAAATAAGTTCTCTATGGGAATTTAACATGGGGAAAAAACAGGTGGAGAAACTGCAGGAGTCGAAAAACTAAAAATCTTGGAAATTGATTCTGAAACCTGGCTAGATAGCTTGGAAATAATCTAAGACAAGAATTCCGCGGAATCACATGTCTCGCCATGTTCCGCCTTGACCTTGACCCTGGGGCCCCCAAGAAAAAATAATTTAATAGTCGTATATCCATCTACATAATCATAGTAAAGGTATGTATAAAGTTTGATGACTGTAGCTGATAAGGTGTTGAAGTAATGACCACAACACGAAAACTTAAAGGTACATGCCCACGCAGTAGGCACAAAATGTTCTTTATAGGAATTAAATAAGTGTATAATTATGTCACTATTCCACCAGTTCTAAAAATTACGAGTGCCCGCTATACAAATATAATCATTTATTAATTATCAATTTACTGTTAGCGACGCGCGGCGGTAACAGTCTATTTTGATAATGTGCGGGGACGACGACTTTCATATCACGGCTTGCGGTGCGCATGCGCAGTATACTACGCGCACCAGTAGGCTTCCCAATATGTAAACAAGAATATCAACATGTCGAAACATCCAGGACAGAAATTGTATGAAACGGCGTTGGCCAAAAAAAAGGCGAAATGTCCGAGGGACAGGCAGTACAGACAGAGAGAGTGGTTAATATTGGCGACCAGATCACCAAATGGAAAGAGTTACGTGGAGATTTAGATTTGGACTCGAATAGAGATGTTTCTTCTCAACTTCCGATACTTCACTGCGCATGTCAAAGATGTGATATGATTGACCGTGTGACGTGACACGTATTGGTAAAAATAGCACGAGGTCGGAAAATACCCTTTCTGGTCGCGGCATATAAAATGCGATTTAACACCAATTAACACGCGCCGTAATTAATTGTTAGTGGGTAGACAAATGGCTCATATATAAGGCATCACAGAAAATTAAAAGTAGTAGTACAGTGTAACCTGCTGCGTGGGCATGTACCTTTAACATTGAATGATGAAAACATTGATGACTCCGGAAAAGCAAAAACTATGTCTCGCTTTCCGCTTTCGCGGGCGAGACAAAAACCAGTTACATTTTGAAAATTGGTCCACTATTTCTGAAATTAAAAAAAAAAATCCCCATAGACATCTTCACTCTGCGAGTCGATGCAAGTGTGACAGATATGAAAATGTTCTCGATAGCTAATGACAAGTCATTTAAACAGTTTGTCCATTTTTTAGATATGGCCTACCGGTACGTGTATTAATTTCAGATCAAAATGCGAGAAAATGTGATATTCTGGCCAACTTTAGTGAGGATTGTTGTAGCACATCTTCATTGTGGCCCTTACTACGCTGGAGACGGAAAATGTCGTCTGCTGTTTTTCATGTTTGCCTCAATTCTTAACAAAAAAAAACAAAAAACCTGTTTTTACAGCACATGAGAATCGTCTCCAGTGGAGACGATTCTCATGTGCTGTCAAAACAGACTTTTGTCGAGAAATATTGAAAATAAAACATTTCCAGCAGACGACAAAAAATAATTCAGCGTAGTAAGGGTTAATAGTCGCTACTTCAGTGACTTCTGTGATGTAGTAGGTCACTCTTCAAGCTGTGGCGCAATATTGTGCTTTCCTGTCGTAAAAGCAACAAGAACTGTGTGTGAGAAAACACTAATGCCCTCTGGCTCATCATTATGCTAGTCAATAAGAGGAAGGAAGTTGGTCGAGAATTACAAAATAAATGGCACTGAAATGTAATATGGCAAAATTATTAAAGTGACCTTGCTATGCATCAGCGGGAGGTGATGTCCAGCAAGGATCTGGGGTATTTTAACTGTTTTTTTAAATATTTAAACTAATTAAATGCATCACCTGAAAAAATAATAGTATGATCATTGCACATCAAACAAGAGAGCCATGATGGCCCTAATTTGCTCACCTGACTCCATGAACACCAGAGGAGAATGTGACATTGAGTTCATGTGTTTTAAAAAAATTGTGCTATTTTTAGATGGCGGTCATCTTGGATTAAGCGATGACTCTCATTTTACAAAATCTGAAAATGCTTCACCCAAGGATCTTAACTTCCTATGAAGTTTGGCCAGCATCGGCCATGTGGTTCCTGAGAAAAAGACGTTCAAAATCTTGAATAAATGGACCTTTTGGTGGCCATCATGGATGACATAATCATCCGATTCCGACAAATATTGCACCAGAGCAATCGCCTCATCGATATCTTCAATTTTATATATGGCATGAGCATATTCGGTCAAAAATAAAATTTGACCCCAATTTGACCCCACGGGCCATGCCCATTTTTGACCCCGGGGTCACCATTTTCACAACTTTGAAAGAGCATTGTAAATCAATCATTCCTACCAAGTTTAGTCGAAATCTGGCCAGCGGTTCATGAGAAGAAGACTTTTTAAGAATTTATGCTATTTTTAGATGGCGGCCATGTTGGATTAGCGATAACCTCCATTTTAACAAATCTGAAAAGGGTTCACCCATGGACCATAACTTTTAAGTTTGGCTACCATGGACCAAGCGGTTCATGTGAAGAAGAATTTTGAAATCTCTAATAAAAGAACAATCTTTTGGGGGTGGTGGGACATTTCGGTGGCCATCTTGGATGACATAACAATCCGATTTCGACAAAAAATGTACCAGAGTGATCGCCTCATTGATACCTTCGATTTGATATATAACACGACCATATTCGGTCAAAAATAAAATTTGACCCCACAGGCCACGCCAATTTTTGACCCCGGGGGTCACCATTTTAACAAATTTGAAAGAGCATTGTACATCGATCATTCCTACCAAGTTTCGTCGAAATCCGGCTAGCGGTTCATGAGAACATTTTTTAAGAATTTATGCTATTTTTAGACGGCGGCCATCTTGGATTAGCAATGACCTCCATTTTAACAAATCTGAAAAGGCTCCACCCATGGACCATAACTTTTAAGTTTGGCTACCATGGGCCAAGCGGTTCATGTGAAGAAGAATTTTGAAATCTCTAATAAAAGAACAATCTTTTGACATTTCGGAGGCCATCTTGGATGACATAACAATGCGATTTCGACAAAAAATGCACCAGAGTGATCGCCTCATTGATACCTTCAATTTGATATATGACATGACCATATTCAGTCAAAAATAAAATTTGACCCCAATTTGACCCCACAGGCCACGCCCATTTTTGACCCCGGGATCACCATTTTAACAACCTTGAAAGAGCAATGTACATCGATCATTCCTACCAAGTTTTGTCGAAATCCGGTTGGCGGTTCTTGAGAAGATTTTTTAAGAATTTGTGCTATTTTTAGACGAAGGCCATCTTGGATTACGTAATGACGTCATTTTCACAATTTTGTAATCCCCCTACCTAAGGACCATGACCATGAAGTTTGGTGACTATAGACCCAATGGTTACCGAGGAGAAGACGTTTGAAAATGTTCACGGACGACGACGGACGACGACGGCCGACGGACACATTGCGGTAACAATAGCTCACATGAGCTTCGCTCAGGTGAGCTAAAAATAAATACAGAGAATAAATAGTAAATAGTAATATCCATTAACATCACCCCTGATATCAGTGTGGAAATTTACGTCTGGTATAAAATGTATAATAAAGCCAATCAATACGTGGGGCAATGGTGAATGAATGTTTATTTTGCCAGAAAATGTCTCTGATGAGGTCTCTAATATAAAGAAGTTTGTGCCTACTGAGTGGGCATGTATCTTTAATACATGTACTTAGTTGGGCCTGAGCTTGAGAATCATATCAATTGTATCACATTGGGGCTTAGTGTGTCATGCTTGAACTATCTTGGGGCCTGATTCCGGAAACTTCTTAGGCATAACCTAATTTCATAAGACAATTAACAACAGGAATTGACTTTTCCATAATGTGATTGTTTGATCTTTCACCGATTCCCCAGTCGTGCTTTTTTGGCGATTTTTCTTTACGCTTGCATCAATACGATCATTCAAAATTTTGGTAACAATTTTCGAGGGGGCAACATCTCGACTCAGTTGAGTAATGAAATGTGTCAAATCTCGCAATTGTGTTTCAATTTTTTGCTGGAAATGACCAGGCTTCGAAGTTTGCATGTGCGCAGACATTTTCTTGCAGATGATGTGACAAGTGTCTCCCAACAGGCACCTGCATTCATTATTCCAATAAGCGTCTATGTGGATAAAATTTGCTAGGAGCGTCTATAAACTGCGCTATTTATTTTAATAAGCATTCGCCTGAGATTCATTCTACAAATTGGGCTGGTTCCTAGCCTACTTGCACGCTCTGATTCGCGAACTTAACCAATAACGGGAACCAGTTTGCTGCCAATGCTGGACTATTGTTCTACAATGCAGAAGAGGAATCGGCGTAAAATTACGCCCGACTGAGTGTGTTTTCCATTTTTTTTTAAATGGTATTTGTACGCACATTTTTGTATGTTAATGTGTTTAGTAATTTTAATGCTCTGCATGTAGACAACCCCTACAGTATCAGCGTGCTTGGATATGACTTTATTTGGCGCTGTGAGCAGGGCAGGGCTTAAAAATTCACTCGCCCCGCTCACCATGGCGAGTCAATTTTCGTGTTGGCGAGAGGATTTTCTTGTCACTGGCCCGCCGATTTGGCGAGTGACAAATCTGGAAATGCCATTCTGTATTTTCTGAAAATTTACGGAACTGACAAAATTTACTTCTTAAGTTCCATTCTTTTATAGGTTTTCCCAACGCTTTCCGCGATCTCAAAACCGGAAATGATGTTTTTAATGTTTACATTAGAAACCGGGATATTGATCAATTACAGCATCCCTGTACTCGACAATTGGACGTTCAGACAGTTGCTATGCGCTCGGCGGATAGTTTTTACTCACTCCTAAAACAGACCATGCGTCTCGTTCTGTTGACAGTGTGCCTCGTGTGTTTTAGTAAGGGCATTATCACCAGATGCAATTTGTGCAGGGCGTGTCGCTGGAAGTGTACTGCATTAACTACACACTTTTTACGATGGTCAGCGTACACTTGCGCTAATAATAATCAGCGAATATACTGAATTAAAATAGTTTCCAAGACGCTGCATACATAGCCACTGCAAAATGAATCTGTGTATTGGAAACGCTTAATAAAGTTACAAAGCATCCGGACAATTGATGCATAGATCGTCTTCTAAATAATGATGCACCCGCGTTTTAATTAAAATTGTGGTTGTGATTGGAGAAATGGGACTTATTGGATTTGTGACCAGTGTATGTCCTGATCAAATAGCACACCCTCCAGCTCCTGTAGTCTGACAATAATCTATATTGCATGTTGGAAGCATGATGAGCGTTTCATTGATGGAATACTGAACAGTGCAGATCCTGATCAAACTGTGCGGATGCACAGGCTGATCTGGATCTACATTGGTCACAGAACCCATAAGCCCCATTTCTCCAGTCATAGCCACAAATAACACTTGGTTCTCATTAGGTTTGAGGCGGCTTTCAGCTGCGCCGAAAACCTATATTGTATTCGTTGTTTTTTTGTTGTTTTTTTTCCGCTGGTCGGATCGACTTCAAATTTTGCATGCCGATTCGGATCAAGTGTGAGTCGAGACTTAGAGATTTTCAGAAATCTCTTAATGCCACTTTCCACGAAACCGGAAGTGACGTCATACTTTCTATAACTTCCTTATTTTCCAACCAATTTCAGAAATTCTTTTTGCATTGGAAAGCTGACAAAATTCTATATCTCGGACTCGCTGACAGTTCTCGGCTATCTGGTCAAATAAGAGAGCTATAGGCATTTGAAGTTGAACAAGAGGGCCATGACGGCCCTAATTCGCTCACCTGACTCCATGAACACCAGAGGAGAATGTGACATTGAGTTCATGTGTTTTAAAAAAATTGTGCTATTTTTAGATGGCGGTCATCTTGGATTAAGCGATGACTCATTTTACAAAATCTGAAAATGCTTCACCCAAGGATCTTAACTTCCTATGAAGTTTGGCCAGCATCGGCCATGTGGTTCCTGAGAAAGACGTTCAAAATCTTGAATAAATGGACCTTTTGGTGGCCATCATGGATGACATAATCATCCGATTCCGACAAATATTGCACCAGAGCAATCGCCTCATCGATACCTTCAATTTGATATATGGCATGAGCATATTCGGTCAACAATAAAATTTGACCCAAATTTGACCCCACGGGCCATGCCCATTTTTGACCCCGGGGTCACAACTTTGAAAGAGCATTGTAAATCGATCATTCCTACCAAGTTTAGTCGAAATCCGGCCAGCGGTTCATGATAAGAAGATTTTTTAAGAATTTATGCTATTTTTAGACGGTGGCCATCTTGGATTAGCGATGACCTCCATTTTAACAAAACTGAAAAGGGTTCACCCATGGACCATAACTCAAAAATAAAATTTGACCCCACGGACCACGCCCATTTTTGACACCGGGGTCACCATTTTAACAACTTTGAAAGAGTGATCGCCTCATTGATACCTTCAATTTGATATATGACATGACCATATTCAGTCAAAAATAAAATTTGACCCCAATTTGACCCCACGGGCCACGCCCATTTTTGACCCCGGGGTCACCATTTTAACAACTTTGAAAGAGCAATGTACATTGATCATTCCTACCAAGTTTCGTCGAAATCCGGCTTGCGGTTCATGAGAAGAAGATTTTTTAAGAATTTAGCTATTTTTAGACGGCGGCCATCTTGGATTAGCGATAACCTCCATTTTAACAAATCTGAAAAGGCTTCACCCATGGACCATAACTTTTAAGTTTGGCTACCATGGGCCAAGCGGTTCATGGGAAGAAGAATTTTGAAATCTCTAATAAAAGAACGACCTTTTGACATTTCAGCGGCCATCTTGGATGACATAACAATGTGATTTCGACAAAAAATGCACCAGAGTGATCGCCTTATTGGTACCTTCAATTTGATATATGACATGACCATATTCAGTCAAAAATAAAATTTGACCCCACGGGCCACGCCCATTTTGACCCCGGGGTCACCATTTTAACAACTTTGAAAGAGCAATGTACTTCGATCATTCCTACCAAGTTTTGTCGAAATCCGGTTGGCGGTTCTTGAGAAGAAGATTTTTTAAGAATTTGTGCTATTTTTAGACGGCGGCCATCTTGGATTACGTAATGACGTCATTTTGACAATTTTGTAATCCCCCTACCTAAGGACCATGACCATGAAGTTTGGTGAGTATAGACCCAATGGTTACCGAGGAGAAGACGTTTGAAAATGTTCACGGACGACGGACGACGACGGACACATTGCGGTAACAATAGCTCACATGAGCTTCGCTCAGGTGAGCTAATAAAAAGAGTGACTTTAAAACAATGTGTATTAAATATGCTTCCCTTCGGAGGTTATTGGAAATTACATATAGTATATTGTTCATAATTATATCGCTATTAAAAATTAATTACAATATGTATACATATTATTAAAACAAGAATTCCGACAAGGAAACGGTGTCGCGCCTTCCGAGGCATTCGACCGTAACATGATCATGGGCATGTGCTAAAGTAAGCATCATAAAAACCGTCACAGAGAAGTGCATGTTGAAATACGAAAAATGTCAAGGTGTCCAAATATTGAAGCAATCTGTCTAGAAAAATTAAAGTTATATCATGATGAAGAAACTTGTACAAACTTTTTGACACAAAAAATGTGAGGTAAAAAGGTTAAGGACATGTTAATGGTGGCATGAGTGTGTTCCAAATGCTTACATATATCAAGTGTCCAAATATTAAAGCAATCCGTCAAGAAATTTAAAGTTATACCATTTGGACGGAGCTTGTACAAACTTTTTTACGCAAAAAAATGGGTTTAAATATGAAGGTGAAAAAAGTCAAGGTCATGTTAATGGCGGCATGAGTGTGTTCCAAATGCTCACATGTATCAAGTGCCCAGCTATTGTAGCAATCTGTCAAGTAATATACCATGAAGAAGCTTGTACAAACTTTTGACACAAAAAAATGGCTACGTGTTTCCGCAAACATATGAAGGTAAAAAAGGTCAAGGTCATGTAAATGGCGGCATGAGCGTGTTCCCAATGATCATATGTATCAAGTGTCCAAATATTGAAGCAATCTATCCAGTAATATTAAAGTTATACCGGGATGACGAAGCTTGTACAAACATTTTGACGCAAAAAAATGGGTAAATGTTTCCGCAAAAATAAGAAGGTCAATGTCATGTTAATGGCAGAATGAGTGTATTCCCAATGCTCATATATATCAAGTGTCCAAATATTGAAGCAATCCGTCTAGTAATATTCAAGTTATAACATGATGATGAAGCTTGTACAAACTTTTTGACATTAACGACGACGACGCCGGCGATAATAGTCGCGACTTCTGCTAAAGCAGGCGCTACAACAATAGATGATATCGCTGTTTCGCTATAAATGATATTTCTAACAAAACATTTTTTTTATCCGTCCGCATACAGATTTCTGTCACACCAAGCGCCATTTTCAGTTCATATTTTGACCAGTGCAGATGAATCAGACCAAGTTTAAACAACGTTCAATTTCTCTGCAGAATGTTCAGACTACCTACATAAGTAATTCTGCACTGCCCGCCCGCCATGCGGTAAAACATAATACATACCGGTTTTTTTAATACGGTCATATAAAAAGTAAAATACACATTGAATTTGAAATCTTGGGGTATAATACAAGGCTGTTGCAGTCCACTTAATGAGGGTTAGGCCAACTTTTAATAGCTTTCGTATTCATAAAGAATCTTAGTCACGTCTTAAACTTAAAGTTGATCTTAACTTCCTTCTTGATTTGAAAAAAAAATGGCGTCCACCAAGTATCGAGCACCGCTTGAACTTTATAAAATCCATTTTACAAGGTAATTGTGAAACTGAACTCATAACTTGCGCATTTAGTGGATGCAGACCTTCGATTTTACTCCATAACAGTTACTGACCTTTGAAAATAAAGCAGACTGCGGGTAAAATTACTGGGAATATATTGGTGTTGTGCCGTGAAAAACAAATTTCGTTTCACAAATGTCCAATAGTAACATGTAATTTTGCGTATAAATTCTATCGTCATTCAATCGGGGATTATGCCTATTACTTAGTTGACATGATGACGAACAAATCCACGTATCTCCTGGTTTTGTACGGTACATAATTAAAAGCTGTACGTCCGATTTATCGGACACCTTTTGCTGGCCGCTCGTAACTTCTTTTCACTTCGTACACATTCCGTTTCGGCCTCGGCTCATCAAACATTTCTAATACACACACATATGGCATTGAAACACTACACATTGGCCGGAATGGCAACTCTCATACAACATAATTTAAAATAAATTACAGAGGTCGTATATGGTGGTATCAAAATGGTTTGGCAGACGACACGGACATGAATAAAACCACAACTGACAGTTGAACTTAAACTGTGTAAAAGTAAACCGTTTTTTTTTGGTATCAGGTCAAATCGTCCGCTGTCAAATTGTCTGCCATTTCGGTCAATTCGTCCGCTACCTCAAAAAACCAATACCGTAGTTTTTTTTATCACGTCCGCAAAAGACCCAGCATATTTTTAGGTGATTGACTGATGATGTACTCCCACGTCATAAGCAAAGTACGATTCTCCCTTACCCGGATGTTTGGCTGTCACGCATGGCGACTTACAGCAAGAATGCACAAAAGTATTTACACTGACACTGTCAAAATGAAACGGTATTCTGTATGTAAATCATATACATGTATCATGACTGACATGAGACATGCCTGGGACGAAGAATTGTAAGTATGGTCCATGGACACGCCATATGATTTTGTACCTTCAGACATCTGCGTAATTTTGTTAAATAAGTTTACAATATTTTCCGTAAATGGCGTCAAAAGTTAACAAAATTTTCAGCGTATTTTATACTTGCCAACTTGGCTGAAGAATTCAGTTAATGATAACAGTAATCACTAATGGCATTTGTAATGCAGGTATAAATTATTTCTCTGGTAAACAAAACATTAAATATTATTATGCAGCAAGTTGTACACTAATAATAACAAGAGGCCCAAATGGGCCTGTATCGCTCACCTAAAAGCCTCCATAGTGGTCATCTTGATTTCACAAAGACTCTTCACTTACAACTTCAAATGTTCCACAGAATTTGTTGGTACCTTCTGATCTAACATATATTGCGAATGTGCATGTGATTTACTGCTATACCTTCGATTTGATATATAAAATGACCATATTCGGTCAAAAATAAAATTTGACCCCTATTTGACCCCTCGGGCCACGCCCATTTTTGACCCAGGGGCCACCATATGAACAAATCTGAAACAGCGGTAACTATCAATCATTCTTACCAAGTTTCGTCGATATCGGCCTGGAGGTTTGTGAGAAGAAGATTTTTTGACAATTTGACCTACTTCTCAACGGCGGCCATCTTGGATTTGGTGAGGACCTCCATTTTAACAAAAATGAACAGGCTTCACCCACAGACCATCACAGTTAAGTTTGGCCAATATCGGCCAAGCAGTTCACAAGAAAAAGACGTTTGAAATCTTTAGTAAAAGAATGACCTTTTGAACTATCAGTGGCCATCTTGGATGACGTAATGATCTGATTTAGACAAAAATTCTCCAGAGTGATCGTCTCGTCAATACCTTCGATTTGATATATTATATGACTATATTCGGTTAAAAATAAAATTTACCCCTATTTGACCCCTCGGGCCACGCCCATTTTTGACCCAGGGGCCACCATATGAACAAATCTGAAACAGCTCTAACTATCGATCATTCATACCCAGTATCGTCGAAATCGGCCTGGCGGTTCGTGAGAAGATTTTTTAAGAATTTGACCTACTTCTCAACGGCGGCCATCTTGGATTTGGTGATGACCTCCATTTTAACAAAAACGAATAGGCTTCAACCACAGACCATTACAGTTAAGTTTGGCCAATATCGGCCAAGCAGTTTACAAGAAAAAGACGTTTGAAATCTTTAGTAAAAGAATGACCATTTGAACTATCGGTGGCCATCTTGGATGACATAATCATATGATTTAGACAAAAAATGTTCCAGAGTGATTGTCTCGTCAATACCTTCGATTTGATATATTACATGACTATATTCAGTTAAAAATAAAATTTGACCCCTATTTGACCCCTCGGGCGATGCCCATTTTTGACCCACGGGCCACCATATGAACAAATCTGAAACAGCGCTGACTATCGATCATTCATACCAAGTATCGTCGAAATCGGCCTGGCTGTTCGTGAGAAGAAGATTTTTTAAGAATTTGACCTACTTTTCCATGGCGGCCATCTTGGATTGTCGATGACCTCCATTTTAACAAATCTGAAATGGCATCACCCATATATCATCCCTGTGAAGTTTAACAAATATCGGCTCAGCAGTTCGGGAGAAGAAGATGATTGAAAATGTTCACGGACGGACGACGGACGACGGACACTTTGCCATAACAATAGCTCACATGAGCTTTGCTCAGGTGAGCTAAAAATGTACATACTTTTCAACGATTTTGCCGAATTTTTGCCGAATTTTGGCTGATAACGGGTGGTCTTTACAAACGTTTTCCAATTTGTACTGTAATGTCAGCAACATAATTTCTTGCCAGTGTGATAGGGGAGTGTCAGGCGCATAAAAGATGATAATTTTCAGAGCTCTATCTTGACTACTTCCGGTTCTATTGGATGTCAAAGATGAACGTCTTTTTTTCAAGTTTTCAAAATAGAGCAAACGGATGTGACGTCAGCTTCGTTATTTATCAATTAATAGATTTCAAAATTTCTTGCTGCGGTCGATATTTCAGTCCTTTAGCTAAAACTTTCCCGCTTTGTGCCCGGCCTATGGTGAAAAACAAACGAAAATTTCACTGGCGGAATATTGCACATATGTAATTTCCGTTTTATTAGGTGTATTTACAAATGGCGTAAACTGCAATTTAAGGGCGATAACTATCGAAAAATAATCATCCGCTGACTTACGGGCTCCCTCCATCTACACCAAACCGCTGGTCGGATCGACTTCAAATTTTGCATGCCGATTCGGATCAAGTGTGAGCAGAGACTCGGAGATTTTCAGATATCTTTTAATGCTGCTTTCAACGAAAACGGAAGTGACGGCATACTTCCTATAACTTCCTTATTTTCCAACCGATTTCAAGAATTCTTTTTGCATTGGAAAGCCGACAAAATTCTCTATCTCAAACTCGCTGACAGTTTTCGGCTATCTGCTCAAATAAAAGAGCTATATGCATTTGAAGTTGAAAAATGTATATACTTTTCAACGATTTTGCCGAATTTCGGCTGATAACGGCTGGTCTTTACAAACATTTTACAATTTATACAGTACTGTCAGCAACATGATTTCTTGCCAGGGTGATAGGGGAGTGTCAGCCGCATGAACGATGATAATTTTCAGAGCTATATCTTGACTACTTACGGCTCTATTCGATGTCAAAGATGAACGTATTTTTTCAAGTTTTCAAAATAGAGCAAACGGATGTGATGTCAGCTTCGTTATTTATCATTCGATTTCAATTGTTTTTGCTGTAGTCGATATTTCAGTCCTTTAGCTAAAACTTTGGCTGAAGATCGAACCCGGTATCCCTCGCTCCGAGTCCATCGCTCTACCTCTAAGCTAACCGGCCCCACATCGGTGTGATGATGCGAACACAATAATGTTGGACTGTTCATTTTAAAACTTCAGAAATTCTTTTTGCAACCGATAGTTTACACCTTGGGCTAAAGCTTAGTTACACATGAAATCAATGTTTGAGGCTCAAATCGTTGATGCAGCTCAAGCTGCTCTAGTTATATTTCTTATTGCATAAAATAATTTAAGAAAGCATATAAACATGTTATATGTACTATTCTATTGGATGGTTCTAAACAAGTTAATTGCCTAACCTTTTTCTAAAAGGTATTACTACTTCTTGCATTTTCCTAAAATGTTGGGCAAGTAGCTTTTTGGTCTGGGCGAATAGTTATAATTGTAAAAAGTGAATATTTTTAAGCCCTGCAGGGCATGCTCATTTGCTCTATAGTATAAACATCAGCAATCAAAGGCGACACTAGACACTCCCTGGGAATCTCTGAATGTGCTTTGGATTATCACCATATGATACATGTAGTATACCCAGAGCCGTATATAATATTTTCACCTTGAATGGATCAGCGAGCTTTCAATATACATGGAATAACACATGTTCTACTACATTTCATTACATAAGATTTATGGAGAATTGTTATTTCCAAATTTGAGTTTTAAAGCAAGTCGAAATAATGGTGTTTTTATACGTATGGTCGGCAAATTACATATCTATAGTGAAGTATGTTATACTTTATAAACCATATATACACGTGACATAAGTTAATTCATAAAAAATGGTTCTACACAGCAATTACATTACCCGGTGTCGGTATAGTTTCCTTCCTTGCGATCTATATTTTTTTGAGAGCGTTTCGGACCGTCACACATTCGTTATTTATGTTTGATTGTTTTGTCCCAAGTTTAAACTTAATGATATATTAACAGTGAGCATGCGAAAGGTTCAGATAGCATATGTGATAAAGAACTTCCACGTACATATGTTGATTACGCATAGTCAAAAATAGGAAGGTTGCCCTGAAAAGGTTTGGTCCGAACTTGCTAGCGTCCGAATCATTAAAATTCTATAAAATACAGATAGAGGCCTCGATAGGCCGTAATGACATTGAAAAAAAGAAGAAGAAAACAGTACAACTTATATTTTCAATGTATTTTAAATCTTAATCACTTAATTGTAATGGTATGAAAATGTAATTTTTATCATATACCAGGGGGCCGTTTCACTAAACTTCTTACGACTAAAATGTTCATAAGTGCAGAATTATGATAGTCTGTCAATTTCACTTTAACACTATTTTCTTGTAAACAATTATTGGATTTACATTTATTGAGCATAGGCTGCACATGCAGCCTATGCTCAATAAATGTAAATCCATAAATTGTAATGTACAGACGATCTTAAATTTGCACTTACGAACATTTTAGTCGTACGAAGTTTAGTGAAACGTGCCCCAGAGGTCCAGATAAACGCAAATACGCAATTAAAAAAATGCAAAAACCCAATTAAAATCAGAGCCAATGCGTACCAAAAAACAATTAAAATGTCCGGTACGCAATACATTTTTATCCTGTAGCGTACTCCTCAAATGTATTTTCAGTCAGTCGCGTACTGCTAGATTTATTCATGTATATACAATCCTACAAAATCATCACCGATGATATGTGCGGTCGGCCATTCAATGTTTACAAAGTCTGGTCCCGGCTCTAGCTGCAGACAATGTCTCGCTGTATTTCACCGATAACGGCTGGAAACCAGTCTTCGGGTGTATTCGATTTGAACTCCAGGATTTAGCGGGAGCGATTCTGACTCTCAGCGGGGAAAAAATGGGCCCAACTCGATACTCTAGTAACCCAACACACGGCAGTTGTTTCGAGTACCGTTGAAGTTAATGATCCCAAATCTAGAATTTCCACCCTTATCGCATCGGCCGTTTTTGCCCATATTGATTTTGAGAAAAAAAATCGTATATGACGGGGCTTATCAATTATGGCGAAAGTTGACACAAACTTCAGATCTCACGCGAGCCGGAATTGAATTCCCCTTTACCTCTGAATTTGTTGTCACTATCCACGTCATTTACGGAAAATATTACTGATTTTCAAATCAATAATTGTGGAAAAAAAACGGCGATGCGACAAAATTGTGAACCCGAGATCCAGGCTCATTACTAGTCTATTTTCTTAAATTAAAATCGATGTGAAACTGCTTGTTTCGGCAACCCCGAGTCTACTCCAGGAGATGCAACGAAAAACGTCCATAGACATTCGTAAACGACTATCCGCACGGATAAAACAAATGGTACAGTGAAATTGGTCCTGGGGGAAGGCTGGGCACAACAGACATTTTATTATTTTGAATGTGTCAGGTTTATATTTTACATGTGGGACAGTGTCATAATTAATAAATGAAAATATGGTAACATTATTCCTATTTCGACCAACGCGCACGTTGAATAAAATGGCGGTCGAATTAACTAAGTTAAAATAGGACGAGTTGAACGGCGCCCGAATTCACCAATTAATATAATCGTAGTAGCGATAGACACTATCAATAACACAATCGGATCATGTCAGATTTTTTCGTAGAAAATTGGTGACATATGGCCCAACAAAATGGTGGCCACAACAAACAAACTTTGAAGAAAAACATTGCAAAAGTCCACCACCAATGTTAACCTTATTTCGATTTATTTTACGACCGATGCAAAGGTGGAATCTCAATCCATTGCACAATGCATCATACAGTCATTTTGTCAAGCTCGGTATGTGGAGACCCCAAATTAATCGTGATTGACATTATTGATGAATTGCTGTCAAACGTGGTCAGCAAAAAAAAAATGGATCACGTGTTGCAAAGATCAATCTGCCAATCAAAGCATTCTTGATCAGCGTCTGCATTGTTTGTCATTCAGATAATGAAATATCTCGCATGATTTTTTGAATACATGATACTGCTTGTTACATAACTTATAACTAGAAGTGTGCTAGCAGATCAGGAAATACACTGGTCACAAATGTCATAAGCCCAATTACTCCAGTAAAGGGGAATCATTGAAAACTTGAACTAATCATTTTGGTGCTCTTATAAGTAAGTGAAGCAGTGTTACCATACACATGTAAGTATAACACTGCTTCAATTAATTATATGAACAACAAAACAGTACCATAAATACATAAATTTGTACGATTTGTTTCCGAATCGGTTTTTGTAATCAAAATATGGAAATACCCAATTGAAAAAAATTGATGGGGTAACGTTTTTAAAATACCCAATTGAAAATTGAGAATACCCAATCGATTTCAAAAGTATGGAGTAACAGTACCCAATGTCAAATTCCTTATCTGGAGCCCTGATATATAAATTTATTTATTTTATTTTAAACTAGAATAATAGATTTATGATGTAGTTTTACAGGTACCTGGTCAATTCGTAACCATACCATTTTGTACCCATACCATTTTGTACCCGGTTTGTTCTTTTTTTTTTTTTTTTTTTTTTTTTACGTTCAATGTGGCTGGCGTCTATATAGTTCAGTTCAGTTCATGAATTCCAGGAGTTTGTGTTAATATTGATGTATACAAGCACAGCCTGTAGCAAAAAGACCATGCATTTTTGCAATTTCAATAATTTACCAAAAATAAAGGTTGTGAAATGACAGTATATTACATTACATTTCCATTCTAGACACCAGCTGATGAATTAATTGAAATAAAATTAGGACAAATCGATTGTACAAAGACTAGTAAAGGCAACACTAGCTGTTGTTCAGTATTATAGTTTGGTTCAGGCGACTGTAGGCACAATTGGGTTCATAAATAAGATATAAATCTACTAATCCTTTTTACTTATCTATTTTATCACCTTTACAGATGAGATCCGAGACCACGCACATTTAAAGGTAAATCACAGTGAAAGTGTATGCGGCATTTTTTCTGTAGTTTAATACCATAATATATGATTAGGATACGACTTGCTGCTAAAAAATGTCATAGTAAGCCGTAGTTTATAGGTAAAGATTTACCTGTGCAACGGGCACATTTTGCGAGGCCGAAAAACTTCATCTCGCATCGAAACCGGATGTGACATCAGAACCAGTGATTCTTCCTTTTCTGAGAAAGGAGATTATTAGAAAATGCCAACTTCCTCGTTATATTTTGCAAGCTTATTTAATTAGTATCGTGCTGTGTTTAAAGCGATTATTACAAACTTTTTATAAACATTCAATTTGTTATTCCGACGTGAAATATGTAGGTATTTCCGCGGATTTACGGAATAATAAACGCTTAATAATGTGGCAGGTGTAATCTAAAATCAACGAAGCCACACATATTCTATCCCGATTGGTTGAATCCACCGTTTGTATTTACTTACTTGTTTCAAATAAACAGAAAATTATTGGACAAGATGTCAAAAATAGATAGCTTCGTCCGATATGTGGCTGTGACTGGAGAAATGGGGCTTGTGTGATTTGTGACCAGTGTAGGTTTTGATCAAATAGCACACTCCTGTAGTCTGAAAACGGTATAGATTGTTTGTTAGTGTGTTTCACTGATGGAATGGCGACTGCGGTCTGATCCGGATCTACACCTAATCCTGATCTGGATCTACACTGGTCGCAAAAGCCCTATAAGCCACGTGTTGTGTTTGGCGTATAACAGACCTTCTCGGTCGCAGTGCCCGGGGCCAATTAATCGCTCATTTACGGTTGTAATTAATGTTGACCTAATTCGTACAACAATTATCATCTTGCAACTAAATACATGTGCGTGGATAAATACTTGATCACACTTTTATTTATCATAATAACTTTAAACATTATCATACATTATTTATCATGGAGATATTACCTGAATATAAATACAGGTACATATATAAAAGTTAAAACATCCAATCTTCCATGGGCTTGGTCTAGATCCTTGGATTGAAGAATCGTGTGAATCTGAAATGAGACATTACGTTACATGTAAGTACACAGTCACAGCCAGATGTCATGTATGTTGTGATGTTAGTTCTACCAACTGAGCAATGTGCATTCACCGTGTATACAATTATATACATTGAGAATAAACCGTTTGGAACTGGCCGTTTTGTAATGGGACGTTTGGCTTACTTCCGCGAAAACCCATTACAGTGTCATATATCGTCAAATGACAACGAAAGAATAGGAAGTCCAGGCGAGGTCTTAGTTTCGTCCACTAACGGCTCGTACAGGTACGGACGGACGTCGGTCTGATCGTCATCGCTGCTTGAACCGCCATAAAAATAAGAAGTGTTGTCAAAATCGCTTTCAAAGTCGCTCATATTTTCGTTGTCGGACAGTGTCTAATTTTCTTTGTTCACTGGGTGTGACGTCACACGGCTTTATCCAATCAGATGCCATTTCAGGAAATCGGGTAAAAAAAAAAACAAACCAGGTATTCAGGTACGATATTAAAATGCGGATTACAGGTATAAACGTGAATAGTTCGAGGGAAGTAAGCATAATTCATTATAAGGAAGTAATAAACTACAGAAAAAATGCCGCATACACTTTGACCGTGATTTATTTTTAAGATAAACTGAATGCAAAATGTGACATGTATGTTGTATGCAATAGTCAATTTGCAAGTAATATATTATGTCACGTGACATGGATCTCCCGCCATATTGAAGATAATCTGTTTACTTTCTGCTTCGTGTGGCAGTGACCTTGGAATTTTGCTAATAAACACTTTATTAGGTGAGTTTGTGATAATATTGTTGTGTCATATTGGAGTATAGTCTATCAATAACAATATAGCGAAGTATGAATGTCAATGCCCTGCAGATTTTTTCTATGTTTTAGTGTGCGAACTGTAAATGCTATTATGCACATTTTTACTATGCAGCGTATGTGGTGTAGACTAACATGCCATGTCTCTATATCATGTTTAACTTCTATTTTTCATTATCTGACATTTTTCATTTATTATTTTCTTTGCTATAGAGACTGGCTTCCATCCCATTGGGTCACATAGCGAAATCTAAACTCGAATACTCGATACGAATACGCGCATAATTTTGACACTTCGTGAACTGTACTGTACGATAGTGGTGCAACGATATACCGGTATACCGGTATATTGCGATATGTCATCCTGACGATACGTATCGTGGTACAGTTTTCGCGTATCGCGATAATTACACCATATTCTCGGTCGCCATCTTGTGTTAAAATAATTGTGTAAAATTATTCAAAATCATTCAAAACATAATTTTTAATATGACAGAAGTCAATATTTGTAATAAACACGCCACAATTAGATAACATACATGTAGTGAGTAATCACGGACGTCCAACACATCTGGAAGTTTTACAGCAAATTCCGTGTGTAAAGTTTGTAAACCGTACTGTTACCTGGGTTCATTTCCCACCCAGTGACCTAAATCTCGCTAATTGCAGGTCTCTCGAACTGTTTACAATACATTTGTTTTACGACACCCGATTGTTTGACCAAATTTTCATCACATCATTATGCGAATCACTAAAATCATGCCTACCCGCTGTGACAATAAAAGTCACGGGTCGATAGTTTCAATAATCCCCTAGCCAAACATTGCTTCTGGCTACTATAATTGTCAGTTCAAAACACGTGTTATTCTCGTGGCGAAGTTATTTATACAGTACAGCCAATCGCTGGTAAGTAAAGGCAGCCCTTAGTGGCATGATTGACAGGTTACTGTTGCGAAAGACGTCGGCAATAGATCTATCAGCGATTGATCATGAACGAGGTAGAGTTAACTCCCTCCGAATACTCTCAACCAGACAAACAAACACATGCAAACACGTGTTTTAACGGGCGCCGGATGCGAGTCGTTTCTGGGTCGGGCTAGTAAAAATTATAAGCTGGGTCGCCCGGTGGCGAACAGAACAAATTTCGTAGTTGTCTACACACATTTTTGTCAGCTTATGACGCTTTGTGGGATACCATTTCCGAAATAAAAATAGCATCCAATCGTTAGCTACGATTGTGGGTATACCCACTGAAAGCGCCACCTGACGAACCGAGTCGTGGCCTACACAGCAGATGCTTCCGCCCATGATTGCAACTTTCTTTTTCGCCGAAAAGTGTGAAAGAATTAAATACGAAAACGATATATTCTAATGCAATCCTTTTATTCCGAAAACAAGTATTGTTTATTACATTACTAACTGTTTATTTCAACCAAATATGACTAACTCTATTGTCAGAAAACATGAAAAAGTCTGTAAATATCACAGACAATTTCGGCGATTTCGTACCTATGTAGTTTCGTCCTTTTGCAACTTTTTCTAATCGATGTTAACGTAACCCGATTTTTATGATAATTCAGTTTGGTATTAAGTAAATATACAGAATTTATGCACATCCAAGTGCATAAACGATATTTATGTACACAGTTAAAGAGGTTCAAATGGGTGGTAACAACATATACTTTTGAGATGAAAAAAAACAACAAAAAAAATCAAATTCTACTACATTTGCTTCCCACCCTCCCTCCCCCCTCCCCCCCCCCCCAATGTGTCTTTTTATTTCACAATGAAAGTATACGTTGTTAACGCTCGCTTAAACCGTCTCGACGAGGTGGCTCAGCATGTTGATGCCTCTACCCCTCTAATAGACATGCATGATTTTGAAAACAATAAGAGTTAATGTATACAGTTACGCGATAACTATAAGTAAGAGAAAAACTCAGGGAAAATATGATTTTGATCACTTCTCCCTAATTTCGTCTCGTCCAGAAATAATCATTAATGTCAACCGTTTTTGGGCAAATTCCTGACCCACACGTACAGTGTTTTGATGTGTTCTAATGACAATAATAAACAATAAAGATTGTTCTTTATCTCCTGTTTGTTTTTATTATTATTTGTTCATACATGGTATAATATCGCAATACGTATTGCAATATGGGTTTGTTGTATCGCAATATATCGCAATACGGGTTTCACCGTATCGTTGCACCTCTACTGTACGATACCGAAATCATCTGACAATACGTTTAAATAATATTAATACACCAAATTTCATTCATAATTTATATGCAACTACTTTCCTTACAAGTTATTTCTCAACATTTCTTTGTAAAACAGCGTGCATAACACGTTCAGTTTATCACCGTCGCCATTTTTTTTCCGAGGTACAATATCGGAAATCTGCAAAGTAACCGACCAATGAAATCGATTGACGTATGTGGGGGTTTCCCGCTCAGATGTCAGATAGTCTGGCAGCCAAGTGTATGGCACGTTCCATGCAGGAGCTTAACTTTATTTGGAATAAAATATTTTTTTTATTGGCGATTTTGATTGCGCAGATCATCAACATCAAGAATTCGACTGATGACACTATCTCATCTTTGATCATTTTGAGAAATTTGCATAAATCCAAAATGGCTGCCAAACAGTTATAGTGTGTCATATATAGTTGTTTCCACATGAGGTATTAGCATACATTAACAGCATAAAGTGGATTTACTTGACTTATCGAGATAAGTGATCAACATTAAATTTCAATTCACTGTTAAATGGTAAAAATCCAACATGGCCACCAAACTTAACATGATATTTTGCATATGACTGCTCCCAAGTACACTCAATATGAAAACAACATGTATACTAATCTTGGATATATTGATATATTGAATCAAAAATGATTAATGCATGTATACTGTACACAAAAAGATATTAATTACATAAAATGTATCGGTTTCCGTAATTGAAAGCTAATATTGTAAATATAACTATAAGAAAACAATGATATAATTATGATGACACAAACAGCATTTTCATATTAGTCTATCAAATTGCGTGAATACTGTATACCTCATATCCATATTATGGTACCTTGAAGTTTGTCACGTTCTATATATGGTTGTGTACCATGTGTATTGCTGTCTGCATGTACTATAATCGTTTTTGTTACCGTGAGTATTTAGTAGTGGCACAAATAGATTGTCTGTCATATAATATCAATTACATTTGTATTAGCTGTGTCCTACCTGTGGTATTTAATATATAGCATCTCCATGTTCTTCTCGAAATTATTATATTTGTGATTACGGTTGTTTTCTTTGATCCACATTTATGTATACTGACGGCGTCATGTCTTAGTTTTTACATATCATATGCATTCACAGGTGCTGAATTCTGTCATATGTTTAAATAAGTAAAACTCATTAAATGGCATATAACTACACAATAATTCGACAAAAATAAAGTATTTGTATTGCTTATCTTTGAAACAATACACAGAGAAAATTGATGTACATGTGTACATACTTTACCTCATCATATAAATATGTTGCTCTACATCGGCGATAGTGGTCTGAAAACACATCAATTACTTGCAGCTTACAAAGTAATAAGTGATATTAAAGTGGTGTTCATCAACCATCATGTGCATACAGCCGCTTTGTGGAAACTGACTACTTTCACAGAAAGAAAACATGTGGCCAATACTATCAGCTATGTGGTTGTACTAAGTAGGTTGAAAGCACGTAATGGTAGCCAGAAACTGGAATAAGCTACTGGATGGCTGAACTATGTTATTGTACGTAGTCACCGATTGTGACAGAAATATATAGACGTATCATCCATTTGTACTTATTCAATTGCTATATCCAGACACTCAAGTTGTTAATGACACTATCTAGAGGAGCCATTTCATGCGATGTTGCAGAGTAAATCACATTGAGCATTTGCGTTTTTGGAGCCAATGATATAAACGATGACATCTGGTGTTTTTACAAATTGGGAAGTCCTTGAAGTATATTGTAAAGTACAATATATCTCCCTGCCAACAATAGAAGAATGAATGCTGCTATGGAATGGCAAGACAAGACAAAACAATATCAAAATATCTAACTGAATGCATGAGTTTAAATCTTATATTATAATATAATTGTATTACTATTATAAGGTACTATATTCATATCCGGCGGCCATATTAGACTTACGTTATTGCCGATGCTGTCTAATGGTGTATATCAAGATGTAATTACATAAGCTATTTACTACACAAGTTAGTTATCAGGTAATATGATATTTGGTGGTCACCTTGGACTAATGCGATTGAAACATGTGTCCAAATACATACCCAATGTATTGGAATAATTATATACCTAAATACAATATTGGTATGCAAATTCGCTCCGATATGATTGCAAGTATATAGTGTTTCTTATTTCAAAATACGGTTGCAAGTACATTGTAATATATTCATATATGGCTGCCATCTTGGACTTGTGTTATATAGATTAGTATATAATTTCACATCAAAGTTACAAAAAACACACATTCATTGTTTTAAACACATAATTAAAAAACGTATATTCTTTGATATAACAAATTAGTGAAAGTATGTAAAATAGTCACATTTGGCGGCCATCTTGGATTTTTTCTATATGTTGTTAAGGAATTGAATTTTAAAGTTGCCCGTTTGTGTCAACACGTTAATACATTCATTATACTCTCTTAGATGGTTTAATTTCCTCCTGGGGAATGCAATTATATCGCACAATATATCTTGGTGGCAGCCATCTTGAATTTATGCAGATTTCTCCAAATGCTCAAGGGTAACAGATTTGCATCAGTCGTATTCTAAAACTAGAAAGTCTACATAGGCAAAATCAGTAGTAAAAAACTTAAGTTACTCAAAACGAAGTTAAGCCTCAAAATCGGCCTTTGGCAGCCGGACTAAAAACAGAATTACGGAAGTTAATTTATTCTGCCGGAAATTCTTCGGCAAAATGGAGACAGTAGCGTGTAAACTTTGTACACTTTATGTAGTCGGACAAAAGGAACGATAAACACTTTATTTTGATAGGCAAGTCACCCATTGCAACTCATACAGGCTATTTAATATAATTTCTGGCTTTGCACTGCTGGTTTAGCACCATTAGACGCGTATTTAGACAATAATCGACAGATTTCAAATCTTGAAATCAAGTCGCTACAGTAGGTATCTGTGAGGTCTATGGCTGTAACGGTAGTGAAAGCCATAGTGCTATGTCTATATGTGGTGTAGCGAATAGAGCAACATGTTGCCTATAAAGCAGAATATGTGCAGTTAATTTTTACTATGCAGCGAGGTGTATTGAATAGAGCAAGCTGTTGCCCATAAAGCGGAATATGTGCAGTTAATTCTACTTGACATGTCTTAAATATCGGTTCATATACAACTTTATCAGCTACAGGACAAACACCATTATGCATCAGTCAATGTAAGTCCCCGCCCCCCCCCCCTCCGGGGGAATAGCGGGGCTTATATTTTCGTTGCTGTTAAAGCCCCGGTGAAGGCCCCGCACTGCGGGGCAACATGGTCGGTAAAAGCCCCGGTAAAATGCCCCGCACTGCGGGGCCATCTGGTGATTTTAAATGTGAAATATTCTTGCACGAAAATGATGTGTTGTAGAGCAAAATGTCACTTATAAATAGTAGATATCTGGGAACTTTTATTAGTATGGGAAGCCATTATTACAACCCAAGCAGCTTTATTCGTTGTAGATGTAATTGGTAGCACATTTGGCCTGCTACTCGTTCTATTTCTAGGGTGGTTGACTTAGTGATATAGTTGTTTTTGAAACCGTTACAGTCGATGATCAGCTGGGTAATGACCGATATATTTAGTTTGTAAAAGTTTGAGTCTCCTAGCACTTTTTGGATTTCTTGACGAAACGCCGGGTAGGTCTGTTTCCGAACTTCGTGTAGTGCTGGGCATCTTAGTAGCATGTGTGACGCATCCTAGCTCCGCCTCCAAATGACAGTTAGGACAAGTAGGGTCGACTAAGTACAGGGTAAATATGTGTTTGTTGCTTTGAAATAGGTACGTTCCTGCTCAATTTCTTAGCAACAGTTAAAGCCCCGGTAAAGTCCCCGCAGTGCGGGGCATCATGAAAGGTAAAAGCCCCGGGGTATGCCCCGGTAAAGCCCCGCCCCTCCCCCGGAGGGGGGGGACGGGGATTTACATTGACTGATGCATTACACATCACCGAAAGTAGTGTCGGTTTATTATATGCAGAAGTATGATCCTGTTGATGTTTTAAGTGACTGGGTTTTTTTTCAATCCTCCACATAAGCACTTTATGGTATGAATGACAACCAACCGTGATATCCAACTCAACTCAGATATAATAATATAGCTAAGGTGTGAAACGGCAGCCATCTTTTCAACCAACGGAAGCGACGTGATTTACCTTGGGCCTGGCTCAATAATTGTAAATTACCAATGCGTGTGAAGACCTGGAACCCTGTTGCTTGTGCATGGTTCTCAGCTTTTACGCGGATTAGTAACTTACAATTATCGAGCCGGGCCCCAAAGGTAAATCACGTCACTTCCGTTGGTTGAAAAGATGGGTGCCGTCACACCTTAGCTTATTATTATATCCGAGTTAAGTTGGATATTACGGTTGGTTGTCATAGTTTATGGAAATAATAGTTCAGGCTTTGGTGGCAGTACTTTCAGTACTTTCATTTTGGCAATTACTGAATTAGCACAGCCAATTAGCACAGTTGACGTGAAGCTCTAGAACCTGCAACTACCAACTATATGTTGGGGGGGGTACTATTTCATAATAACATTATAATAACACAAAATTAAATTGCAAACCTTTCTTGAAATACTTTATAATGCAAGAATCATGAGCTCAGCAGAAAAGAAAATTGTCTGAACATGTGTTGTTGTTGTATATTTTCCCGCGCTTTCTATGGTCATGTGTATATGGCGTAAGCCCGCGCTTTTCTTATTGAGGTTGAGAAGGAGGGTTTGTGTGGTAAACCACCAGAACCAAGAATACAAGAACCAACATTACTGTTCACGACAAGGCTATAGAGCTTAATTACTACTTATAATATAGAGGGAGTCAAGGGAAATACAGCAACGCTAATTGATATCAGCATCTGTTAGATCCAAGGCTATGCTCTTTGCAGATGACTGTAATATATAAAGAAGTCACTGCACAACTGCATGCTGCACAACTACAGCTAGGATCGGGCGCACGATTCACCCAAATCCTCCCCAAATCCTCATTTCCCCCCTAAATCTAATGAATAAGTTATCAATTAATATGTCTCAAAACCTTTTAATATCGTTCTTAAGAAGTTATTGAACCTGATTTGAATACGTTTTTATGGTAAAAAAGAGTCTTATTTCGATGTTTTAATTTAACTTAGGCATTCTAGCAGCCAAGGGAGATCATCCAAAATAAATTATGAGATAAATGCAAAGGAGGTAAATGTTGTTTGACCCAAGTTTGACGTCAAGTAACAGTATAGGAGACAACAACAGATTTTTACAATAGTACAAGCTTTTCTCGACCAGTATTCTCTGCCGTGGATCACAGCGATATCCAGCTGCACCAAAACTAAGTGGAAATTGTATATTAAGTCAGCGGTAGAGACATACTGGACGGACATGCTGGTAGACAAGGCGAAACAACTATATACCCGTATGTACTGGAATGTATCTGACGTGAACATTGGCAAAGCCCATCCAGTGTGGGACGCAGTAACATCAAGTGCATCAGACGTCAAGAAAGGTATTACCAATGCGAGATCTCGACTCCTTACTGGCACATACATTATACAGTCAAACAGAGCGAAATTCAACAAACAATCGGTTGACGATATAAACCTGCCTGCTCTGCAGACGGGAAAGAAAAGACACTGCCCATATGCTTACTAGATGTCCAGCACTAAACTCAGCAAGGACGAAGTTTCTGCCAGAGATACGTACATCATCACGTACCAATTGGGACAACAACTATGGAATCAAACTCGACTCTCGATCGCTATAACCTAACATACGTATATAAGTAATATATTGACTGCACCACCATGATGAAGAAAATGATAATTCCAAAGAATGAGGAAGTCTTCAATTACATCGATCGAAGTACAATCCAGAACGCTATGCCACCAACTGCACGTCAGTCGCCTGCAGCAAACACTAAAACTATTGTCGTAGGAGCAATGAAAAGTATATCGCTGTCCCCTAACCTCCATACGACCTGTATATATTTCGTTTAAAACAAAGGTGTTTCATAATTCCAAGTGTCGCGCACCAACTAATAGAATAACCTATATGTTCAACATGGATATGCCCGTGGCATACTGGACTCTAACTGAAACTCTTACAAACTTTTCGACTTTTTTATGTTAATGTACACGGATGGACGTACGTGACATCAAGAGCAACGCAATATGCCCCCTTGCTATCGCACATGGGGCATAAATAGGCGAAATGTCCTCCTCGTCTACCCCATCCTGGTTACGATACACGCTTATGTATCTATTCTGGACGGAATGCCCAGCCCTTACTTTATGTGTCCATATCCCGTGTGGCTAGCCACATTAACCCCCCCCCCCCCCGCCCCATTCGTCAACCCTGACAAATTGTCGTGGTACTATGGACATGGTCTTGTAATGTTTGTGGCTGTGTCTGGAGAAACATTGCTTATGGGATTTGTGATTATTGCAGCTTCTGATCAAATGACATAGTCAATCATGTAGCGTGCTAAGACATATATATTGCTTATTATAAACATGACTTGTCTTTCGTTGATGGAATCGCGAACTCACTGCAGACCTTCATCAGACTGCGCAGATGCGTATGTTGATCTGGGGCCGCATACACCCAATTTCTTCAGTCTCAGTCACACTTTTGGCGGCAATATACGTACGTATACCTATACTATATATACACATAGCTGTCTTTTGGTAGTATGGTTTCATTTAGCATTTCATTTCTGTGAGTATCTTGTTCTCTATCCGACGTTTCGGTTGGCGACGGAGTGCAGACTGCGGGAACAGTCACGAGGAAAGCACATCTTTGGCCGGCTTCCGCCTACATGTACCAGAAGAGGGGCATACATGCTTCTTCCAATATGTGGCTGTGACTGGAGAAATGCGGCTTATGGGTTTTGCGACCAGTGTAGATCCAGATCAGCCTATGCATCCGCACAGTCTGATCAGGATCTTCACTGTTCGCCATTCCATCAGGGCAACACATGTGGTGCTTTAAACAAGTACATTAAATTAGGTCGTTATCAGAAGTGTGAAATGATATTTGATCAGGAGTAATTATAACACTGGTCACAAATCTCATAAGCCCCATTTCTCCAGTCACAGCCACATATAGTAACTAAGCATACATACCTGTCAGTTTCTGCTTGTTCCAGATAGAAAATATGATGCAATTTTATTATCCTACCGTGTAGCGAAATTGGGACATAGGGATGCAAAAAGTGTCCGTCCGTCCGACCGTTTGTCGCGTTTTCCATTCTGCTATAACTTCGATCGTTACCGTATGTCCGATTGGCTTGTTTATGATCATTCATATTTTAATTCCCGGCCCCATCCACGCCCCCATCACCGTGTCCAAAGTTAAGGTAAAATAACTTAATTAGGACCTTCCGTTCAGTAGATGCATGCGCGTTTCTCCATTCTCATATACTTTATTGCATGAGAAATTGGCTTGAAACATCACGTACATGCTTCTCGGTATCCACTTTTCGTTCGCCTTACTTCGCATGGTCCCCCATGCCCAAGGTCAAGGTCAAATAAGTCTGTCCAGTCGATTTTAAATGTCCGTCTAGTAGATTTATATTGTTTTAACTCCTTTACCGTATGAGACTGAATGATTAGTTTCAAACTTCACGTGCATGATTGTCATCATTCATATTTAATTTCCTCTACCACCCATTCTACCCTTGTCTCAAGGACTAATAACCAGAAGATGCGTGCGCATTTCTCCATTCTCCTATAAAAGTTAACTGTATGAACGATTCGCTTCAAACGTTATGCACATGTTTCTTATGATCCATTTTGTCATTCACCGCCCCACCTATAAACCTCCATACCCAAGGCAAATGTCAAATAACTGGGACAATTCTAGTTGAGTAGATTTTAAATTCCGATTCAGTAGATTAATTATGTTATACATTATTTACCGTACGAGTGATTCGCTTCAAACTTCATCTGCATGTTGTTCATCATCCATATTTTCAAGATCAATGTCAAATACATGTAACTCAAACATTTCTGTCCAGAAGATGTATATTCTACTATAACCTCTTTATTGTATGAGCGATTGGCTTGAAACGCCATATATGTGCATATTTCTCACCATCCATATTTCATTTCCTGCCCCACCCAATGCTCCCCTTACGCAAGGTCAAATAACTTAGAAATCTCCGTCCAGCAGATGTGTCCCCGTTTGCCAATTCTCATATAACTTATTTACTGAATGAGCGATTGGCTTGAAACGTCATATGCATTCATTTGATGATTCCGTATGCCAGTCATGCTCACTCCATGCCCAAGATCAAGGTCAAATAACGTTTTTAAATTTCTGGTTCACTAGATTCTGAGATTCATTCTGCTATAACTGCTTTACCATATGAGCGATTCGCTTAAAACGGCATGTGCATGTCTTCATCCATATCTCATTTTCCTCACCATAACCTTGTAATTTCCAGTTCAGACTGTAGATGCGTTGTTTCTCCATTCTCCTATACTTTCTTTACTGTATCAATTAGATTTGTCAGTGAGGCTTATGTGACTGGAGAAATGCGGCTTATGGGTTTTGCGACCAGTGTAGATCCAGATCAGCCTATGCATCCGCACAGTCTGATCAGGATCTTCACTGTTCGCCATTCCATCAGGGCAACACATGTGGTGCTTTAAACAAGTACATTAAATTAGGTCGTTATCAGAAGTGTGAAATGATATTTGATCAGGAGTAATTATAACACTGGTCACAAATCTCATAAGCCCCATTTCTCCAGTCACAGCCACATATAGTAACTAAGCATACATACCTGTCAGTTTCTGCTTGTTCCAGATAGAAAATATGATGCAATTTTATTATCCTACCGTGTAGCGAAATTGGGACATAGGGATGCAAAAAGTGTCCGTCCGTCCGACCGTTTGTCGCGTTTTCCATTCTGCTATAACTTCGATCGTTACCGTATGTCCGATTGGCTTGTTTATGATCATTCATATTTTAATTCCCGGCCCCATCCACGCCCCCATCACCGTGTCCAAAGTTAAGGTAAAATAACTTAATTAGGACCTTCCGTTCAGTAGATGCATGCGCGTTTCTCCATTCTCATATACTTTATTGCATGAGAAATTGGCTTGAAACATCACGTACATGCTTCTCGGTATCCACTTTCGTTCGCCTTACTTCGCATGGTCCCCCATGCCCAAGGTCAAGGTCAAATAAGTCTGTCCAGTCGATTTTAAATGTCCGTCTAGTAGATTTATATTGTTTTAACTCCTTTACCGTATGAGACTGAATGATTAGTTTCAAACTTCACGTGCATGATTGTCATCATTCATATTTAATTTCCTCTACCACCCATTCTACCCTTGTCTCAAGGACTAATAACCAGAAGATGCGTGCGCATTTCTCCATTCTCCTATAAAAGTTAACTGTATGAACGATTCGCTTCAAACGTTATGCACATGTTTCTTATGATCCATTTTGTCATTCACCGCCCCACCTATAAACCTCCATACCCAAGGCAAATGTCAAATAACTGGGACAATTCTAGTTGAGTAGATTTTAAATTCCGATTCAGTAGATTAATTATGTTATACATTATTTACCGTACGAGTGATTCGCTTCAAACTTCATCTGCATGTTGTTCATCATCCATATTTTCAAGATCAATGTCAAATACATGTAACTCAAACATTTCTGTCCAGAAGATGTATATTCTACTATAACCTCTTTATTGTATGAGCGATTGGCTTGAAACGCCATATATGTGCATATTTCTCACCATCCTATACTTTCTTTACTGTATCAATTAGATTTGTCAGTGAGGCTTATGGAATAACCGCCCCGCCCCCCCCCCCCCCCCCCCCCGCGTGGGCCCCAAGTATGTGACCTTGCTTGACCTAGGGCTTATTGTGGGCGGCACGAACGTGGCTTTTGTGTGAAATATGAAGCATATCCTAGCAAGGAAACAAAACGTATGTACGCCAGTTATCCATGCGTTAAGGTTAAGGTTTCGAATGCACCAATTATGTGACATTGGCCCTGGGCTTAGCGGGGGCGGCACACATGTGAATTTGTCACAGGGCAGAAGCAGATCCGAGCAAGGAAACAGAAATTATAAGCCAGGGGCGGATCTGGAGGGGGGTTCCGGGTTGCACCGCCCCCCCCCCCCCCCCCCCCGTTCAGCCACGGAATCACAGTGTTTATCACCAGTTGGAGTCAGTTTAATGCCGTAAAACACAGGAAAGTGCATTTCGAAGAGCTCGAAAATAGGACAATCCCCCCGTTCCCAAAATGCTGGATCCGCCCCTGATTTACCCGATCGGAAAAGTGACGGACGGACGTGTCACCAATAGGGAGGAAGGGGCCATTTCCACTGCTCTAGAACAATATAAATGGCCGCTTGTTATGAATAGAACAAGGGGTCACACATAATAAATCAAAGGATTTGCTTGTGTTAGTCTCCGCACCAATGGCCTCTTCCTCTCGTTTAGTTGCTCGGACGGACAGACGGGCGGACAACCTGACTCTACAACTTGGTGCGGGGGGGGGGGGGGGTTTAAGATTAATGTTAATCCTAACACTTCGTTGAGGCTAATTAATTGACGCTAGTGTAGTGCGGGCCTGATACCAGAACAGGTTATGTTTTACCTTTGTGCATGTCGATCGCATGGGTGGGTTATGGAATGAAAATTTGGATGATGCCAAGTAAGTACATGTTATGGCACGCCGTTTTACTATTTATTCCCAAAACAAGATATCTCATAAACTTTAGTAGATATCTAATATATTATATAAGATATCTAATAAATAAATAAGATATCTTAATTAAAAATCATTTATATAAGATATCTACTAACCTCAGTAGATATCTTGTACACTATAGTAGATATCTTATAAACTATATGAGATATCTCATAAAGTTTATAAGATATCTTATATACTTTAGCAATTTTCTACACTGTTCATACATATACCCTTGCTATGGTCTACACTCACCATTCAGGTTATACAATGGTCGCCTGGGACGGCGGTCTGAGCATCCGGTTAATCATGATCTACACTGTTTACTGTTTCCCACCCTCCACCCTCCACCCTCCTCCGCCCTCCATTAATAAACGTACTCCCACCTTATATAAGGGTGGAGGGTGGGAAACAGTAAACAGTGTAGATCATGATCAACCGGATGGTCAGACCGCCTTCCCAGGCGACCATCGTATACCCTGAATGGCCAGTGTAGACCCTAGCAAGGGTATATGTATGAACAGTGTAGATCGAGACTGGAGCGATAGTGTCAACCCTGATCATCATAGGGAATGCCAGCAGGTACGAACAGCGTATACCCTGTCCTTCTATGGGTGTATACCATTCGTCTGTCTATGTGAATGACCAGCGTAGATCCGAATAAGCAGGTACAGGTACGACAGCAGGTACAAACATTGTATGTACATGTGACCCATGTAGACCCTGATCATATGTGTGTGTGTGTGTGTGTGTGAACAGTGTAGACACTATCCTGGCTATATCTGCGAATTATTTCTGTAGAGTTGTCATTGGTTGAAATTCAAATTGTAATCAATTAGTCAATTTAGTGCGGCATCAAAGGGAACACTCAGTATTTCCTACTTTTTATAAGATATCTTATATAGTTTAGTAGATATCTTATATAAGTTCCTTTATAAGATATCTACTAAACTATATAAGATATCTAGTAAAATATATAAGATATCTTATATAACATATAAGATATCTCATAAAATGTATAAGATATCTTATATAGTTTATAAGATATCTTATATACAATTTTATATAAGATATCTACTAAAGTATACAAGATATCTACTAAACTTAATCAGATATCTTATATAATATATGAGATATCTTATATAGTATATAGGATATCTTGTATACTTTAGTAGATATCTTATATATATATATATTATATAATATATCTTATAAACTATATAAGATATCTTATAAACTATATAAGATATCTCATATAGTATATAAGATATCTGATAAAGTTTAGTAGATATCTTGATTTGGAATAAATAGTAAAACGGCGTGCCATAACATGTATATGGAGTTCCAAACCAACTGTACTTACAGTACCAGAAAGAAAGAAACTATGGATTCTTATGAACAAGAGTTTGATTTCAATTAGACTTATGGTTTCCGACTTCCGAGATATTAGTGACATATAAACTTTAATGCACATTTTACGCAGATCTTGGATGTATGCATGGTCAAATGCACGAATATACACAAATACATCATTGAGATCACTAGGTCTTGCTTTCCACAATAAAAATAAAAATCAACCAATTGTTTTGCTTTAGGACATAGACATGTATTTCACAACATAGCATAGACATGACTGGAAATAAATAACTGATCAATTTAACCCTTTCAACCCAAAGCAAGTTTGGTGAAATAGGCTACAGTTTTTGACATTGTACTAAAATATCATACATCATATAACTAGGTTTTTCTAAAAGATAGAAGGATGGGCTGTGGTCTAGGGGACTTCAATACTGGAGGTTGCGAGCTCAATCCTTACCCTAGGCGTGACATAGTATTTCCATTCCACTTGTCTGTACGACGATACTTTAAATAGTGGTCCCATCTCTATATGACCTTAGTTGTTGCTGTGACGTTACACCATTCAATTTTACTTTTTCTAATGGTAATTTTTCAAATAATTTCTGAAATTTCCAGTAGCCAACATGATCATAGCAAAATGGCAATTTGAGTAACCAAATACATGTAGCTACCGGGCTACCAGTAGTGCCAACCTAGTGCGACTTCCACCTGTAAATAGAATGGATTTTGATATGTGAATTTTCCGACCAATCCAATTATCACAAAATGAATTTCAGAATAGTCTATCTATAAAATGGGGTTTGTTTTTTTTCTCTAAAAAATATGAAAATTACTTGCAAAAAGTGCAGATCCTTTTGAGATAGCTCGTCAAGAGCAGGGGGCCGTTTCACTAAACTTCTTACGACTAAAATGTTCGTAAGCGTAAATTTAGAATCGTCTGCAAATTTGAATTGATGGATTTACATTTATTGAGCATAGACTGCATATGCAACATATGCCCAATAAATGTAAATCCAACAATTATTTACAAGAAAACAGTGTTAATGTGAAATTTACAGACTATCATAATTTTGCACTTACGAACATTTTAGTCGTAGGAAGTTTAGTGAAACGGGCCCCTGGTGCATCTGGATCTGCACTGTTTGCAAATACTATACAAGAGGCATGTAGTGTTGAAAGGGTTAAGCTGATGACAATAAACAAGAATTCCATGAAATTAAATATTTCATGTGTCAACAGGCGGATGACTAGATGAAAAGGTTGCCTCTCAACAGACTGCTGGGTACGTATAATAAGATTTTATTGCACAAAATATACTTTTGCAATGAATTAACAAGAGCTGTTTGGAAACAGCATAGCCCGACTATTGGCAGTCTATTAGTAATGACAACAGAAATGGTTAGTAATAATAAATATTTCAGGAGAAATTGCTAAGTAAATGGGGAAAAGTAGGTAAAGGTCACTTGAAGGTCATGAGTTTGACAGTGGTTTGTGATATGTATCACTGGGTCAAGATTATGTGCTAATTATGGACGTTGGGGGTCTACTAGTATTGAAGATACAAACTTGGAAAAAACTGCAACTAGACGCCATTGCAGGCGCAGGGTGACGAAATAAGCTCTCCCTATTCTTCGAATAGTCGGGCTAAATCACCATACACTAGGTCAATACATATATACATGAGACCACTACCTAAAACATGTTCAATATATGATGATGTGCTTATGCATTAAAATATAAACATTGTGTTGATTTAATATACGATTTGTGTTGATTTAACATCATACTCAGTAAACTTATTGACTGATTTATTTGGCTTCATTTTCATAAATATCATATGAAACCATCATTCTTTAATATACTCAATGTAATGAATGTTGCAATCAAAACACTTGCCAGGTGTAACCATTACCCCCGAGTGCTATAGCTACATAATACGGAGCCCCGCAGGGGACATGAATGTTTTTTATTAATTTGTTTCCACGAAATAACAATTTGTTCCCTCAATTTAACAATTTGTTCCCTCAAATTAACAATTTTTCCCCACAAATTAACAATTTGTTCCCTCAAATTAACAATTCGTTCCCACAAAATGACAATTCGTTCCCACGAATTAACAATTAGTTAACAAATTGTTCTTTTGTGGGAACGATTTGTTATTAAGTGGGAACGAATTGTTACATCGAGGGAACAAACTGTTAATTTGTGGGAACGAATTGTTAATTCATGGGAACAAATTGTTAAATTGAGGGAACGAATTGTTAAATTGCGGGAACAAATTGTATTTCGCAATTCCATTAAGGAAACACCCGTCATGCTTCTAACTAGCAACATAATAGTTCCAAGTCTCAGACAGCACACTCAATCACTGTGACTGGAGAAATGGGACTTATGGCATTTTTGACCAGTTCAAATCAGCCTGCCCATGTACATAGTCTGATCAGGATCTAAACTGGCAATTCAATCAGTGGAATACCTACCCTGCTTTTTTTAACCAACAGTATATAAACATGGGCGGATATCCAGGGGCGGATCTGGAGGGGAGGGGGGGGGGGGTTCCGGGATTACAACCCCCCTGTTCAGCCACGGAGTTTACATACCGGTAGATCACAGTTTATACCACCAGTTGGAGTCTGAATTTAAATGCCGTAAAACACAGGAAAGTGCATTTCGAAGTGCTCAAAAATAGGACAACCCCCTAGTTGCGAACGGTAACTCTTGCAATTACTCCCATACTGTAGCTACGGACGGTACGGGAGTAGATTGCAAGAGTTATCTTCGTAACTAGACCCCCCCCCCCAAATACAAATGCTGTATCCGCCCCTGCCAGTCACAGCCAAATTTGTACAATACAATACAAATTTATATAATTTGATTAGGCATTTACAACTATCAGCTACATGTATATGTTGCTAAATTGACGACAAATACTCTAGTACATGTGTGACATCTGACGAATGACTAATGATTGATTGAGTGGTTGATTGATTGTGTGGGTTTTTACGCCTTTTCAACAGCAATGTCATATATTATATAGTTAGGGATATGCACCTGTATGGGGTTTGTACTACAGTTTGACCACAATAACATGACATGGATCGACATTGCTCCAACATGTACCGAGTTCTGTTTGTTAGCAGGTGTCCCAGATTGGTTGCTGAAATACCAGAGTATAGGTTTATGAAGTTTCAGAAGTGGCGAATCTTTCACATTTACTGTCAAATTTGTTTAAAATAAACTCACAGCAAACCTTGATGATACATGTGTACATGGCACATGAAACATGATACTTCACTTGTTTCATTGACATACAAATGTACTTGCATTCTGTGCCCGGTTGCTCAAAGCTTCTGTTAGCTTAACAGACTGTTAAATCCTTAGCATTGCTAAGGATTTAACAGTCTGTTAAGCTAACAGAGGTTTTGAGCAACCGGGCCCTGCTTATTATAACAACAAGAAATGCGTCTATCGAACGCGGATGCCACCTGCAGCATATTTGAGAAACTGTGACAAAGTGGTTAACCGAAAAGTGTGACAGACGGACGGACGGACGGACGGACGGACAGACGGACGGTCCAAACACTATATGCCACCCGTTTCTTCGAAACCCGGTGGCATAATAAGCAGAATACAAGAATTCCGTGATGTAATGGGTGTCGTGCCTGCCGAGGTATTTGATCATAAATCACACTAAGCCTGCGTACCTTGACGTTGGAACTAGTGGGGGTTAGTGAGTTGTGGAGTTATCACAGAATAAAAATGGACCATTAGAGGAATGCATGCATGAAATTTACATGGAAGGATATAGAAGTTATAAGATTATAAGAAATTTCCCGAACGTTAAGTTTTGTGAATGCACAAAGAATGTGACCTTGGCCTTGGGATTAGTTGCTGCGGGTTGAGGATGATGAGTTTGTCAGAGCATGGTAGAGGACCATCAGAGGAATGCATGTGTGAAACATGAAGAAATATTGTTAAATATTGTGAAAGGAAAGAGAAATCATAAGAAATCTACCTGAATATAAAGCTCTGGGAACGCATCACATATATGACCTTGACCTTGGGATTAACATAGGCTGGATGGTCGTGGATTAACAATAGCATGGTAGAGGGCCATCACAAGAATAACAAGAGTGCCGAAGGTCACAATATACGCCCGTCGAGGCAAGGCCAGTCAAGAAGGGGAGATAACTCATCTTGACGTGATAAACATGTAAACCAAATTTGGTTACGATCTGTCAAGTAGAACTCGACTTATTGCGTGGAAAAGGATACAGAGTGCGAAAATTAAAAATGGTTGCCAAGGGGATATAAGTATCGGAAATTTTTCAAAATCAATAGGCTTCTTCGTCTTGCCGTGATAAACATGTATACCGAATTTGGTTATGATCGGTCAAGTAGAACTTGAGTTATTGCGTGGACAAGGATACAGAGTGCGAAAATTAAAAATGGCTGCCAAGGGGATATAAGTATCGGAAATTTTTCTTCTTTGTCTTGCCATGATAAACATGTATACCGAATTTGGTTTCGATCGGTGAAGTAGAACTTGAGTTATTCGGTGGACAAGGATACAGAGTGCGAAAAATAAAAATGGCCGCCAAGGGGAGATAAGTCATCGGAAATGTTTGAAAAAAAATAGGCTTCTTCGGCTTGCCGTGATAAACATGTATACTGAATTTGGTTACAATCCGTCAAGTAGCACTCTAGTTATTGCGTGAACAAGCTGTGCCCGTCCGCCCGCCGCCCGCCTGCCCGTACAAGATACATAAGACGTCCCGTATTTTCAAACGGGCGTATAAAAATGGTCAGAAATTCTAACAGATTAACCCAAAACCCGGTTTTGTGAAGGCTTCAAGTATGGGACCTTGGCCTTGGGATTAGCTGTGAGCAGAGGATGGTGGACTTTTCAGCGAACAATAGAGGACCATCAGTGTAATGCATGTGTAAATAAGAAAATGTTCTGTCACAGAAAACATATGTTATAATAATTCTGATTGTATGATTATAACTGTCAACATGAGGTGTTAGTTAGAATGAAAACTCAGCCTCCATATCATAATCATAATCATAGATATCTTCATCATATTCAAAGTCATTGTCTGAGTCTCGTTCATCGGAGTTGGAAGTTCCTCCACTGTCCTCAGTCTCTGGATCAGAAATTCGCATCACGACCCGGAGAGCACTTGTGTAAACTTCATCATACCTGTCAAACAACTGTAGTTCCTGGAGTGATGCGTTAGTCATAACGCCACCTGTTACCATAGACAGACTGTCAATTGGCGGTGGGGTGTGTGTTACCGCCAGAAGACAAGTTTCGTTTAACTCATACATGGCCGTTGTAAAGGGTGCGTCATTCGTGAGGATAAAAATACTGTTTGCTGCATCAGCTTGTAAGTGGTTGGTGTTTCCTTCATACCGTGACACCGACATGTGAGTGGGTGTGGACATGCGGCGGAGCGATGTGATCCACTTGTAGCGAACTTCGTCCAGTACAAGTGTGGGTTTGCCAGGGTAGTACACCAACACGGTGTCATCTCTACAGCACAGTGTGTATGGTTTAGCAAAGTCGTCATATGGAACTTCTGGAGGTCCTATGTCCCATGTGTTGAATATTCGCGACTTCACGTCAAACATAGAGAATCCGACAGATTTCTTGATGCAGAACTCCTCTGATGGGCCCGTTCTGTAGCGAAACCAGAGGAATATGAAGCGATCTTCCTTCACTGTAGCTCTGGCCAGACTGATGAATCGAGTACCCGGGATCTGGTAGCATTTGTAGTGAGTGGAGTGTAGGTCACACATAAACAGGTGTCCTGAAATGCACATATAGTTTATAAGGAGGGACATTAACCCGAATGCACATGTGCGTTTTGGATATGTGAACAGCCAAAACAGACAAATCTCGCCTCGACTCGGGTATTATTTTTATTACAACTTTTGTGTCATTCCACAGATTCTGATGAAACTAGAAAATGTGTTCATAGATGCATATAGCTTTGATAGTAAACAAATCAAAATTCAAAATAACGCATCTACTCACAGGCCCGTAGCCAGACATGTTTGAAGGGGGGGGTCGTTTCGAAGGCCCAAGGGGCCTGATGTATCTAGGGGGGTCTAAAAAAGTGGACCTCGAGGCTAAAAAAGTGGACCTCGAGGCTGGGCGGGGGGTCATCCGACCGCTCCGACCCCCCCTGGCTATGGACCTGACTCATCATAAGGAAGCTACATACCAAGTTTTAAGAGTTACACGTCAAAATTGCCAAATTCTAAGTCGACAGAGGGAGAAAATCCATGACCCGGGGGTCGAATAAAAAATCGGAATAAACTTTGTGCATCTACTCATCATAAGAAAGCTATATACCAAGTTCCAGGTCTGTAGCTAGTACAGTTTAAAAAATTTACGAGTTACAATGTTGGTGATGGACGGACGGACCAGGGTAACACTTCCACTATCGCATACGGAAGGTGGAAAATTGTGTGGAATATGTTGTGTGGTTTTTCCTGATCATTACAGCCAGTTTCCCGAACTTAAGTTGCCGAGCGTTACGGACAGAAAATTCGGGTTATACAGCCAGTTCCCCCCGTTTTGGCCACAGGCTGAAGTAACGGACCAAGGTTTATACATGTACATTAAATATACATAAAAGCACCAATAAGTGAGAACAAAGTAAGCTAACATTTTTTTACTCCATCTTATTAATGTGTTACAAGAGGAAATAAAAACAATTTCAAGCTTATTTTGTTTCCACTTAATTGGTGCTTCTCTATGTATATTTAATGTACCGGTACATGTATTTATGAACCTTGGTCCATTACTTCAACCTGTGGCTTTGGCTATTCACATATCCACAACATGTGCCTGCATTCGTGTTGATTTTCCTCTGTGAATTAGAAACTTTTTGAGCACATTCTCCAACTTTGTACTCAACATCAAGCATGAAAACATGTTCAGAATTGTTTATAACATGGGCCCAGGTCCTGGGCCCATGTTATAAAAAAATCTGAAAATGTAAAGCCATGCAGGACCTACATGTTTTGTCACTCAGTGAAACACAGTTTAGTATGTCAAAGTGCAGGTGTGTAATAATACCAGAATATGGCAGACTGATGAACACATCAACTGTTCCAATTTTGTTCCGACATATCATAATATTATAATACAGTTGCACCGCCTATTTTGAATATAAATGTGGCTGTAACACAGAAATGGGGCTTATGGCATTTCTGACCGGTTTAACGACTGATTGGCTATCATCCTACAATGGCACAAAAAGGATCCCTGCTGGTTGTTTGAAGTATGACATGTGATTCAGTGATTCAATGGTAAACAGTGTCGTCATTTGGTAACTTCCTGTGATGTCATTCAAACAAAGAAATATCAGGAAAAGTAGTTATTCCTTACAATGCTTAATTAATTTTTTTTCGTCTGTTCTTTATTTTCTATTATCCATTTATCTCATCAACAACATGGTTTGACAGCACTCTAGAATCTTTTCAAATCAAAATGATTATAAAGTGATATAAAAACTTGAAAAACAAGAATGAAGACAAAATATAAAACAACAGCAGACGACAAAAGTTTCCCGCATTCTAAAGGTTAATTTGGATTGACTAGGGGGCATGCACAACCCGGAAACTTTTTGATACCTACATCCCATTTCCTGCGTTCTGGTGCATCTTAGCGAAAAACTATAAATGTGGTCTGTCGACACACGAATGCCCCCGCTGGCAGACAAAGAAAACAAGGTACATTTAAACACACAGTGCCAGAGAAGCGTGGATTTGTCACAGCATGAAAGCAGACCATCAGAGCAATGCGCGTGTGGATTTGTCACAGGGCGGTAGAGGACCATTGGAGCAATGCGTGTGTGAAATGTGAAGCAGATCGGAGCACGGAAACAGAAATTATAAGCCATTTACCCGAGCGTTAAGGTTTCGAACGCACCAAGTATGACCTTGACCCTGGGCTTAGCAGGGGCGGGACGAATGTGGATTTGTCACAGGGCGGTAGAGGACCATTGGAGCAATGTGTGAGTGAAATGTGAAGCAGATCTAAGCCATTTACCCGAACGTACGTACGGACGCCTGTAACACTATATGCCCCCCCCCCTCACCATTCAGTGGTGGGGGCATAACAAGAGTTGTCAGAAGACAACGAAGCTCGCCTGTTGGCAGCCTTCACTCAAAGTTGGCACAGTTGCATAAACAAGAGGGCCATGATGGCCCTGATTCGCTCACCTGACTCCATGAACACCAGAGGAGAATGTGACATTGAGTTCATATGCGTTTTAAAAAAATTGTGCTATTTTTAGATGGCGGTCATCTTGGATTAAGCGATGACTCTCATTTTACCAAATCTGAAAATGCTTCACCCAAGGATCTTAACTTACTATGAAGTATGGCCAGCATCGGCCATGTGGTTCCTGACAAAAAAGAAGTTCAAAATCTCGAATAAATGGACCTTTTGGCGGCCACCATGGATGACATAATCATCCGATTCCGACAAATATTGCACCAGAGCAATCGCCTCATCGATACCTTTAATTTGATATATGACATGAGCATATTCGGTCAAAAATGTTGACCCCAATTTGATCCCACGGGCCACGCCCATTTTTGAACCCGGGGTCACTATTTTCACAACTTTGAAAGAGCATTGTACATCGATCATTCCTACCAAGTTTCGTCGAAATCCGGTCAGCGGTTCATGATTTTTTAAGAATTTATGTTATTTTTAGACGGCGGCCATCTTGGATTAGCGATGACCTCCATTTTAACAAATCTGAAAAGGCTTCACCCATGGACCATAACTTTTAAGTTTGGCTACCATGGGCCAAGCAGTTCATGTGAAGAAGAATTTTGAAATCTCTAATAAAAGAACGACCTTTTGACCTTTCGGCGGCCATTTCGGATGACATAACCATCCGATTTCGACAAAAAATGCCCATTTTTGACCCCGGGGTCACCATTTTAACAACTTTGAAAGAGCATTGTACATCGATCATTCCTACCAAATTTTGTCGAAATCCGGTTGGCGGTTCTTGAGAAGAAGATTTTTGAAGAATTTGTTCTATTTTTAGACGGTGGCCATCTTGGATTACGTATGACGTCATTTTAACAATTTTGCAACCCCCCTACCTTAGGACCATGACCATGAAGTTTGGTGACTATAGGCCCAATGGTTACCGAGGAGAAGACGTTTGAAAATGTTCACGGACACATTGCGGTAACAATAGCTCACATGAGCTTCGCTCAGGTGAGCTAAAAACATGAATATTATATAACTTGACCTTGGGTTCAGGGGTGTGCGATGGACCTTGTCATTGGGGTCAGTGGTGGAAGGTGGGTTGTGGATTTGCTATAGCATGATATAGCATATTAAGATGAATGCATGTATGAAATATCAATGCGCTCCCTGAAAACAGAAGTTATACAAAATTTAACCCAACGTTAAGTTTATGAACGCACTAAGTTGGTGATTTTCTACAGTGTGATAGCTATTCACATGAAGAATGTATGTATGAATGTGCTAAGTTTGTGACCTTGACCTTGGGGAAAGGGGTGGGGGGTGTTATATAATAGTAAGTCATAATAATGTACCCTGCATACTCCAATTAGATGTAATTGACACATGTTGACAGCCATGTCCTGCCTCACCCTGCTAGGGCAAATTTGATACTGCATGTCTCATTCTATGATCGGTGCTTGTATTAAACAGTTGTATATCTAAACCTATCTTGTCTCCATACAATATAACATGGTGGCAGCAGTGGGATCCGAACCCATGATATCGGACAAACAGTTTCATTCTCTTAAGGGAATTAATTACACTGGTGAAAAGTAGAAGAGAACTGAGTGGGGCAAATGATTCAAAACTGAATGTACTTGGGAAATTTGATACCAAATTTGGTTACAATCCGTCAAGTAGAACTCTAGTTATTGGGTGGACAAGCTGTGTCCGCCAGCCGCCCAATACATAATATGTCCCGTTTTTTCAAACGGGCATATAAAAATGCATGGGCTTGGGGCCCAGCACAAGAGACGGCTTTCACTAGAATTAGAGCTGAGTTGAGTTCGCCAGCATTTCTAGTTCAGTATGATCCCAAGAAAGAAATCTTGGTTTCGGCGGATTGCTCCTCATTTGGTATGGGAGGTGTTTTACGCCAGAAACACGGGACGGGATACATGGAAGCCAGTCACATATGCATCTCGCTCGCTGTCAGAAACCGAGCAGAGGTATGCACAGTAGACCGGGAATGTTTAAGTTTAACATGGACATATGAGAAATTTGCAAATTTTCTTATATGAGTCCACTTCAGTATGGAGACAGACTATAAACCATTGGTTCCTCTACTGAGTACAAAAGATTTGACCAGTTAACTCCCAGAATACAGAGGTTTCGGATACGGCTCATGAGATATCAGTTCTCAATCAGCTATACAGCAGGTAGTAAACTTGTTACAGCTGACTGTTTATCCAGAGCACCTCTGTCTGGACAGTGTGACTCAGATCATGAGCTAAATTTAGAGGCAGACACTTTTGTAGATACAGTAATTCAGGGTTTACCAGCCTCGTCAAGTCGCCTGGAACAAATCAAGTCCCATTATGAGAATGACGAGGTCGGCAGTAATCTCCTGACATACTGTAGCAAAGGTTGGCCTGAGAAATCTGCCCTAAATGAAACCATGAAACCATACTGGTCACACAGGGGAGAAATTACTGTTGAACAAGGACTACTGTTGAAAGGTGTCCATTTGATCATTCCCAAGGTCATGCAAGCTGAAATGCTTGACAGAATTCATAATGGCCACCAAGGTATTACCAAGTGCAGACAACGGGCACACATATCTACTTGGTGGGTAGGTCTGAGTACTGTACTGGAAAATGTAGTACAATCTTGCCAGAAATGCATTGAAAACACGAGCAATCATGCCGAGCCCTTGTTATCATCCGAATTCCCAAGTCGGCCTTTCCAAAGGGTAGCATCTGATTTATTTGAGCTAAATGGTCAGTCATACTTGCTGGAGGTTGACTATTTTTCCAGATATATTGAGATTGCCAAACTGAGCAGTTTAGGCACAAACGCGGTTATCACTCACTTGAAATCAATCATGGCGAGACACAGGTTGGTGGACACCCCCCTTGTCAGTGATAACGGGCCATGCTATAATTCAGCAGAATTCAAGAGATTTGCTGCATCATACGGGTTTAACCATGTAACCAGCAGTCCGAGATATCTGCAAAGTAATGGACTCGCGGAATGGTCAGTCCAAACTATTAAAAGCATGCTGAAAAAAGCAGATGACCCATACATGGCACTGCATGCTTGCATATAGGACAGCCCCATTACGCAATGGTTACAGCCCAGCTGAATTGCTTATGGGGAGTAAATTGCAGACGACAATTCCTGTAGTACCTAAAGCACTAAATCCTGAATGGCCCAATCTCAAAACTGTGCAGCATTTTGAGGAAAAGAGCCAGATGAAACAAAAGACATATTACGACTCGCGCCACCGCGCCCGTAATAAAAGGAAACAGATGTTATAAGACATTGACCCCAAAGTTAAGTTTATGAACATGCTAAGTTTGTGACCTTAACCTTGGGGTAAGGGTTGGGTGGTGTGTCTTGGATTTGCTACAGCATGATAGAGGGTCATCTGAGGAATGCATGTATGAAATATCAAGGCGTTCCATGAAAGGAAACAGATGTTATAAGACATTTACCCCAACATTAAGTTTATGAATGTGCTAAGTTTGTGACCTTGACCTTGGGGTAAGGGTTGGGTGGTGGGTCATGGATTTGCTACAGCATGATAGAGTGTCATCTGAGGAATGCATGTATGAAATATCAAGGCATTCCATGAAAGGAAACAGATGTTATAAGACATTTACCCCAACGTTAAGTTTATGAATGTGCTAAGTTTGTGACCTTGACATTGGGGTAAGGGTTGGGTCATGGGTCATGGATCTGCTACAGCATGATAGAGGGTCATCTGAGGAATGCATGTATTAAATAAAAAGGTGTTCCATGAAAGGAAACAGAAGTTGTAAGACATTTACCCCAACATTAAGTTTGTGGACACCGACGCCGACGCCGCCGGGGTATGGCATAAGCTCTTCTGTACTTTGTGCAGGAGAGCTAAAAATTGACTCGCCAAATTTTAGGTGGGTGGGCGCTGGGTCCCCCCCCTCCCTGTGGTACCGGTAGTCATAAACCTTTCAAAACTTCAGACCTACAGTATATCGGCAAGAATTCGCTATTCTGGAGAATGCATATTTTTCTTGTCAATTCCATTTAAACACTACATACAAAGAGAAATGTTGAGATGGACCACTTTTACGACTTCAGTTATATGAATACACATATGGACTATCTAGCAGTACCAAAAAATAGGTTATTGAAGTTGATTGAACAAGCTGTACAGTTCTTCAATATGTATGTATCTCACACTTTTTAGGTGAAAAAGGGGGACATTTTTAACATGTCCTAGTATGTGCAAGTATTTCATATTGATCTTGCCCTTTTCATTGCGTCGAAAGAGATCGTACGTTTCTGTGAGCAGTCTAACTATATTTCAGTACAAAAATTATTTGTCCATCGGAAGTATAACCATTGAAAAAAATGTAACCAAAATTAGTGTGTGTATGTAACATTTTCTTGTCAAACCCTGTTACATACATATAACCAGTCCAGTAGCTTACAATATGGAACCTGATTAGTTTCTTTACTGACATATTGAACCATCTGGCGGTGAGTCTTAAGATGCAAGTAAGATTTTTGTTTTATCTTAAAATTAAAAGAAACAAAAATGGTAAAAGTGTATTTAATATTTATAATATTTCTTGTCAACAAACTGTTACATACGCAGAAGTTGCTTCATGTAAACATAGAAAACAACAATCAACAGCCAGGTTTATTTTACTACATTTGTTAGAAATCAGCATATTCTCACTTTTGGCACCAAAACATAGAGGATATGGCCAGTTAGAAAAAAAAGGATAGGAAGTATAGTTTTTCATGTTTTTCATGTCAAAATGTTACATACTGCTGTAAATCAGATCAAAGTGATTTAACGGACTGGTCATGGCAATATATAAGCAAAATCAATGCATTTAACATAAAGCTGCTCCTAATAGATTTGTTACAAACCAAACATCTTTTATAATCTTATTTACAAAATAAGAAAAGGAATTTCAATAATGTGTATGTAACATTGACAAAATTGACAAAATTGTTACATACATCAATTGCCTCAAATGTTGAAATAGTCCGTTCATGATAATAATTAATTTATAAAAAGTTTATAAAATAAATCCTGTCCCTGTAGGTTTATTATACACTGTAAGTTGTAAATAGCTCATGTAGTGCTATTTGCTGTATAAATAAAGGAAGGTATATGATATGTACCGTAATTACCCTAAATATTTGGACACCAAAACCAATTGTTATGAGTGTCATAAACATTTATCAAGTTGATTATGTTGTTCAATGAGGCCTCCGAAGCATTCTGTGAACATGGCAAATAGTGCAGACCCTGATCAGACTGCTCCTTCAGGAGCAGGCTGGTCTGGGTCTACACTGTTTGCTCACATATTGGTGTCCGAATATTTAGGGTAATTACGGTATGTAACATTGACGAAAAAATGTTACAGTACCTTAAAGATGTTGCAATGGAGTATTCAGGGTATTTTAAATTATCAAATTGTGGATTTAAACAAAATTTGGTGATAATGGGATGGTTGCAAACTCTAATCTGCTCATGTAAACTTATTACTAACATAAATAAATAAACCTGAAAAATGTGCATGTAACATTTACAAGAATAACATATTGCAATCTATTTATTTATTAATCAAAACATTTTCTGTGTAAACTGTTAACAATCATCTTATCTTTATACAGTTTATTGTCTTACAAGAAGAAATTCCAGTTGCCACACAGTAATAAGCATCCAGTTTCTAAAAAAAAGAGTATTGCTTGGCATATTTGTCAATGTTACATACGCGACTTCGATCAAATGTCACAATATACTTCTCAAGGTAAGGCATGATTTAAAATAATGCCTCTACAACAAATAAGGTCCAAATAGGTTTGTTACAAGCCATAAACATATAGTATAATCTCATTTCTAACAGTTTAAAATGAGCATGGAATATGTGCATGTAACATTTGAGAAGAAAAATATATTGTAGCCATTTTTTCATCAACCAATACCTAATCAATGCATTTTCTGGTAAAGGTGATTGTTAGTGCACAGTAAAACACGTCTTTACACAACAAAGAAACTAAGATCCCATTTGAAAGCAACATAGGATCACCAAATACATATTACCTCTTTGTCAATGTTACATACACGAGATTCAGCACATTTCTATCTCTCCGTAGTCAAAGGCATGTATATTCTGCAAACAACTGCAATTGTCCAAACCCTAGTGGCTTGGACTATGCCACGTTGTAGGTGTTCTAACAAAGCACAAAATCCAAAAAAATCTCTTAAATGTCTCCCTATTAGGCCAAATACTGAATTCTGGCCCATATATAGCAGTGTTTGCAAACAGTGTAGATCCAGATGAGCCATCTCATCAGAATCTGCATTTTTTGCAAGTAATTTTCATATTATTTAGAAAAGAAACACCCCCTTCTTATAAATGGACTACCGGTATTCTGAAAATCATTTTGTGATCATCAGATTTGTCCTTAAATGACATATCACAGTCCATTCAAAGGTTATTTTTTTAGAGAACACGATACAGTTACCTGTTCCTTCTTTGTTGCCAACAATGTACACATTCTGGTTGCAGTAGACCATGGCAGGGGGCACCGTGGGACAGTTTGTCAACGTGGTCCGGTAACACGGGTTGTAGAAGTCATCTGTACGAAAGCTGTACAAAGATGCCTGTGTTTTCACCAAGTCAACTACCAGAATGTTGATCTTCAGCATGTCAGTTGGATAGGGAAACGACGAGCACAAGTACATATACAAATGTTTCTTGGTTGAGATCATGTTTCCAATGGTTTGTCTATTTGGTATAATCTGCAATAACTTTTCACTGTCAAGTGGGAAATGGAGCCAAGTATGATGATTTATGTTATATACAAGAATTTTCACAAATTTCATTCCTTGATTTGCAACTACAGAAAATAAAACTGGTGATCTAGTTGGTATATTGTGGCTGTCACGAGAAACGTACGTTGGGTTGTGGTTTTCCATCAGTGATATGCTGGCGGACATATTTTCATTGTTACACCTCGTCGCTTGTGAAGTTGGCTGCATGATCACACTAGTAGATTTTGACGTGCTGTCAGAATTAAAGTGTGTCATCTCACATATATGTTCACACACCCAGAGTTTGATGCATGTGTACAGATCACTCTGGTACTGCTGATGGGCATCTTTGTCAAAGTCAATCCAGCGATGAACCAACTTCTTTAGTTCATTGTAAGTGGCATGCTGTACAACTTTCGGATCCTCCAATAAACAGAATAGATACGATGCTGGAACCTCCAAAATTTCATCATGAAATATCAAATAGTCATGGAATCTAGATTCTATCATCAACTGACAGGCCTTTGCTACATTGATTAGATTATGATTTTCCGCCAGGTATTTTAAATGGAGGCAGTTTGTGAGATCCAAGTTACCGAGATCGAGGTAGAACTGACTGCAGTACTCCTTAATGTCATCCATGAGTAAGAAGTCTGAAACTCTAAGGATATCATCCACGTTGGTCGTGGTTATACACAGAACACCAGTGTACATGTAGGTTAAAATCTGCTCAAACACTTCATCATTGTCAACCACAAGGGAGTCAGATAAATCAATATCCCGGTTTGTTCGTTCTCTCATATCACATGTGAACATGGAAAGAAAGTAAGGGCTCCACAATGCTAGAATGGCTCGGTGGGCATGGTGCTGCCTGTCATTGAGTCGCAGTAGAACGTCACATAATTCTCCTGTTTCCCTCTGTCTTAGCAGTGGTTTTATGATATAATCATGTGTGCTTTTAACAAATTGTTTCTTTTCGGCTTTCATGTAGTGAGACATTTTTTCTGTTTATGAAACAATAGATTCTGCTACAATTCATTTGTAAATTCTGATGATTGTGTCACTGTCAAGATATTCAATCCTTGGAGCATTTGGAGATCTTGATTCAACACACAGGACACGGTTTCCTGTAAATACAAAATATAGTTGTGACTGGAGAAATGGCGCTTATGTGATTTGTAACCAGTGTGAATGGGTTTAACAACCCTGCAACAGCTAAGGTCATAATAGAGACGGGACCTCAGTTTCAAGTCTCATCTGAATTCAAATGAGACACTGGGATAGTCGTTCACCAGCCAATCTCGACAAAATTTGCACCAAAGTTCTCATGCTACTAGTTTTTTATTTCTTGCTATATTTGGATGATTTCTTTTGTAATAACAAAACTAACCATTTATTTTTCGCTAAACAAATTGCCAGTCGCTGTTAACTTGCGCCGGAGTTCTCATGCTACTAGTTTTTTATTTATTGCTATATTTAGGTGATTACTTTTGTAATAACAAGATTAACCATTTCCTGATAGGGTAGACTAACTTTCAGCAAGAAATATGCACATTTTCTATTTCATATCCTCAATATTAATACATCATTCAGGTCTCCCAGTAGCAAGTTTATGCTAGGGGTCATTTGACTCCTCTATCTGCATATTTTGGAGTCAAATTGGTAAAACTTAGGAGTCATGTCATTTGATGTCCAATTTCATCAACAAACTTTACACAGTTTCAAATGATAAAAAAAAGCTTACAAATATTTTATTTCAGCATTATTATTAAATACTAGATGACCGCGGCCTGCACAGGAGCCGCACGGGAGGGGGGTAGAATGAAAATATAGATGATGATAAACACCCATGTGAAGTTTCAAGGTAATGGGCAAAGCAGTTGCAGAAATATAGTATAACGAAAAACTTTAACCAAAAAACTTTAACCAAAAAACTTAACCAAAAAACTTAGCCAAAAAGTTTAACCGGATACACGAATGTACGCACGCACGCACGCACGCACGCACGCACGCACGCACGCACGCACGCACGCACGCACGCACGCACGCACGCACGCACGCACGCACGCACGCACGCACGCACGCACGCACGCACGCACGCACGCACGCAAAATTGTCGACTATATCACGCTTTCCGCAAGCGGGCGCGACAAAAAGTAATTTGACCTTCGGCACAGGGGCCGCACAGGTGGGGGGTAGAATGAAAATATGGATGATGATAAACAGGCATGTGAAGGTTCAAGGTAATGGGCAAAGTAGGTGCATAGATATAGTACATGAAAAAACTTTAACCAAAAAACTTAACCAAAAACTTCAAAGTAATTTGACCTTGACATTGGGCACAGGGGCCGCACAGGAGGGGGTAGAATGACAATATAGATGATGATAAACACCCATGTGAAGTTTCAAGGTAATGGGCAAAGCAGTTGCAGAGATATAGTATAACAAAAATCTTTAACCAAAAAACTTAACCAAAAAACTTAACCAATGTAATTTGACCTTGACATTGGGCACAGGGGCCGCACAGGAGGGTGGTAGAATGAAAATATAGATGATGATAAACACCCATGTGAAGTTTCAAGGTAATGGGCAAAGCAGTTGCAGAAATATAGTATAACGAAAAAGTTTAACCAAAAAACTTAACCAAAAAGTTTAACCGGACACACATACATACGTACGCCAAAGTGCCGACTATATCGCGCTTTCCGCAAGGCGTGACAAAAAGTAATTTGACCTTGACATTGGGCACAGAGGCCACACGGGTGGGGGTAGAATGAAAATATGGATGATGATAAACAGGCATGTGAAGGTTCAAGGTAATGGGCAAAGTAGGTGCATAGATATAGTACATGAAAAAACTTTAACCAAAAAACTTAACCAAAAACTTCAAAGTAATTTGACCTTGACATTGGGCACAGGGGCCACACGGGAGGGGGGTAGAATGAAAATATAGATGAGGATAAACACCCATGTGAAGTTTCAAGGTAATGGGCAAAGCAGTTGCAGAGATATAGTATAACGAAAAACTTTAACCAAAAAATTTAACCAAAAAAGTTAACCAAAAACTTTAACCAAAAAACTTAACCAAAACCTTTAACCAAAAAACTTAACCAACAAAACTTAACAAAAAACTTTAACCAAAAAACTTAACCAAAAAAACTTAACTTTAAGGCCAGTTTTTTTTTATTAGTTGGTTTACAGATCCGCCGACCCGATTTTTTGACAATGTGGAAAAAAATAAAAAATTTAATTTCCGATTTTATTTTAGATTTTTTTACCTCCGATCCAAAAAAAAAAAAATATATTTTTTTTTTGCTGTGCCGAGAAAAGTAAGTGGCGGAAACCGGATCTTAGCAGCAGCGACAACAACAACAACCTGCGAATGGACGATTATGATTTGATATATCTCTGTTTCAGATTGAATGCAAAAATTCAAAACCTTAACGCTCGGGTAAATGGCCTATATTTTCTGTTTTCTTGCTCCGATGTGCTTCATATTTCATGTATGCGTTCTTCCTAGGGTCCTCTACGCCCTGCCACAAATCCACACTCGTGCCACCCCCACTGATATTCGTTTCAACTATATCGCCGCTTCTTGTCTTGTATTTAATTATACCAGATACGGTATTAATATGTACGCATTACGCAACCCATTCACAGTGATCAACATTCAACAGTATGTGAATATGAAACTGAGTTGCTATGTAGAATATAAAGAAACTTGCTGAACCGACTCCCTACGTTAACCGACAAACTCTTGGTCCGAGACGATGCAGGTTAACACAAGTTTCACTCTATCACAATCACTGGCCTTTTTGTTTTTTACCGACCACAAACCGATCCAACCATGAGCCTTAAAAAGGTGAACCGACCCAACCATGTGCCTTAAAAAGGTGATTTTTATGGTGTTCGGACCGTCCGTCTGTCCGTCACATGTTCGGTTAACCACTTCGTAACAGTTCTCAAAAACCGGCCATATCTTCTACATAAGTTGCTCAAGTTCTTCAATATTTCAACACATCATTCATTGGTATGTGTGCTATACCTGCCTTGTCATACTTTATATTACCTTGACCTTTTGACCTTCACAGGGCTGCTGAAAGGACTTAGCAATTTCGGTTAACCAGTTTGTCACAGTTTCTCAAACTGGCCATAGCATCTACATAAGTTGCTTAACTGCTTCAATATTTCCATACTTCATTCATTTGCATGTATGCTACACCTGCCTTGCCATACTACATATGACCTTCACCCTTTGACTTAACACTTTTGGTTCACCCGTTTTCTTCAATATGCCGCCGGTGGCATCCGCGTTCGACACTTTTTTTTTTTTTTTTTTTTTTTTTATTTCCTTGCCAAAAAGAATAAAAGAATTGAACAAACTTTTTTTTATTTTTATTTTTTTCCGACCGACCGACCGACCCGATCTCGCGGAAAAAAAATCCGTAAACCAACAAATAAAAAAAAACTGGCCTAACCAAAAAACTTAACAAAAAAACTTAACCAAAAACTTTAACCAAAAAACTTAACCAAAAACTTTAACAAAAAAACTTAACCAAAAACTTTAACGACACACGTACGTATGTACGTGTGTCTGGTTAAAGTACGTACGTACGTACGCCAAAGTGCCGACTATATTGCACTTTCCGCAAGCGGGCGCGACAAAACTTGTTGAACGTCAGTGCAAATTTATAAAGTGAATGACAGAGTCAAAATGACTTTTTACCAATTGAGTTTAGGAGTCAATTCTTAAAATTCTGAGTATAAATTGACTCCTTCTTGGGAGTCATTGGGAGCTCTGTCATTAATATTGCATTCTTGTTGGTATTACATCACTTAACCATACAAGGTAGCAAGACGCTTATGCTCAGGCTGGTATTCAATGTATAAGGTAGCGAGCCGCGCATGCATCTACCTAATCCTCTCAAGTAAACATAACACGTGACAGGCACACCAGGTTTTCCTTCTAAGCGTAAATCCTTGCTTGTTAGAAGAATGACAGGTGTTTCTCTGATGAAACGGTCAACAGTACAGACCCTGTTCAGATGCACAAAGAATGTACAGAAATATCATTGTTTCGGTAAGGTCCCATTCCAGGGCCTGAAAATAGTACTCAGGTTTAAGGTCCTGAACCTGCAAATTTTAATGTCGGACCTTTGCCTTTTACAAGCAACAAGTCCGCCGGACCTGTGATAAATTGGAAATTGCGATCACCGTTAAGTGGCATAGTTGAATCCGTTCAAAACTAGATTGGTCAGTAAGCGAGGCTTACAGAATATACCCCCCGCGTGGGCCCAGGTACCCCTAAAATATGTACAAATTTCCAAGTGTGTGGGCTTGTGACCTTGACTCTGGGATTAGCGCGAGCGGCATGAACGTGAATTTGTCACAGGGTGGTAGAGGTCCATTGGAGCAATGAGTGTGTGAAATGTGAAGCAGATCCGAGCAAGCAAATAGAAGTTATAACCGATTTCTCTGATGTTAAGTTTTGTAAAGAGACTACCGTATAACCTCGAATTAACGCCCCCGGAGGCGTTACATTTTACAAAAGGGGGGGGGTGGGCGTTTATTAGCCAGTAAAAAAAAAAAAAAAAAAAAAAAAAAAAAAAAAAAAAATTACCAAAGACCGCCAATTTCAAACACAAATAAGGATTTAAGGATTATTTGTGTTTGAAATTGGCGGTCATTGGTAAAATTATTATTATTTTTATTTTTTATTGGGGGGGGGGGGGTGGGGGGGGGGGGGGGGGGGGCGTTTATTAGCCAGTAAAAAAGAAAAAAAGAAAAAAAAAAAAAAAAAAAAAAAAAAAAAAGAAAAAAAAAAAAAAATTACCAAGGACCGTCAATTTCAAACACAAATAGGGATTTAAGGATTATTGTGTTTGAAATTGGCGGTCATTGGTAAAATTATTATTATTTTTTATTGGGGGGGGGGGGGGCGTTTATTAGCCAGTAAAAAAGAAAAAAAGAAAAAAGAAAAAAAAAAAGAAAATTACCAAGGACCGTCAATTTCAAACACAAATAAGGATTTAAGGATTATTTGTGTTTGAAATTGGCGGTCATTGGTAAAAAAAATTATTTTTTTTTTTTTTTATTTGTTTTTTTTTTTTTATTTGGGGGGGGGGGGGGGGTTTAGGGGGGGGGGGGGGGGGGGGGGGGGGTTATTAGCCAGTAAAAAAAAAAAAAAAAAAAAAAAAAAAAAAAAAAAAAAAAAAAAAAAAAAAAAAAAAAAAAAAAAAAAAAAAATTACCAAGGACCACCAATTTCAAACACAAATAAAGATTTAAAGACTATTTGTGTTTGAAATTGGCGGTCATTGGTAAAAAAAAAAAAAAAAAATTATTATTTGGGGGGGGGGGGGGGGGGGGGGGGGCGTTTATTAGCCATTAAAAAAAAAAAAAAAAAAAAAAAAAAAAAAAAAAAAATAAAAAAAAAAAAAAAAAAAAAAAAAAAATGTTTTTACCAAGGACCGCCAATTTCAAACAGAAATAAGGATTTTTTTTTTATTTGGGGGGGGGGGGTTGATGGGGGGGGGGGGGGGTCGTTTTATTAGGAGGGGTGGGGGGCGTTAAGCCAAGGTTATACGGTATGTATGTGACGTTGACCTCGAGATCAGCGGGGATTTGTCACAGCATATGAAATATTAAGTATTTTCCATGAAAGAAATAGAAGTTATACATATTTCTCTGATGTTAAGTTTTGTAAAGAGACTAAGTATGTGACCTTGACCTTGGAGCAGCGGGGGGTTGGACACTCGTAGATTTGTGACAGCATGATAGTACAACCTTAGAGGAATGCACAAGTGAAATAATAAGAATTTTCAATGAAGGAAATAGAAGTTTATAACTTATTTCTCTGATGTTAAGTTTTGTAAAGAGTATTTGACCTTGACATTGGGATCAGCGGGGGTTGGACGGTCATGGATTTTGCACAGCATGGTAGTAGAGCCTTACAGGAATGCATGTGTGAAATATTAAGCATTTTAGATGAAGGAAATAGAAGTTATAACAATATTTCTCTGATGTTAAGTTTTGTAAAGAGTATTTGACCTTGACATTGGGATCAGCGGGGGTTTGGACGGGTCATGGATTTTGCACAGCATGGTAGTAGAGCCTTACAGGAATGCATGTGTGAAATATTAAGCATTTTAGATGAAGGAAATAGAAGTTATAACAATATTTCTCTGATGTTAAGTTTTGTAAAGAGACTAAGTATTTGACCTTGACCTTGGGATCAGCGGGGGTTGGACGGTCATGGATTTTGCACAGCATGGTAGTAGAGCCTTACAGGAATGCATGTGTGAAATATTAAGCATTTTAGATGAAGGAAATAGAAGTTATAACAATATTTCTCTGATGTTAAGTTTTGTAAAGAGACTAAGTATTTGACCTTGACCTTGGGATCTGCGGGGGTTGGACGGTCGTGGATTTGGCACAGCATGGTAGTAGAGCCTTACAGGAAGGCATGTGTGAAATATTAAGCATTTTAGATGAAGGAAATAGAAGTTATAACAATATTTCTCTGATGTTAAGTTTTGTAAGAGACTAAGTATTTGACCTTGACCTTGGGATCTGCGGGGGTTGGACGGTCGTGGATTTGGCACAGCATGGTAGTAGAGCCTTACAGGAATGCATGTGTGAAATATTAAGCATTTTAGATGAAGGAAATAGAAGTTATAACAATATTTCTCTGATGTTAAGTTTACGGACTAAGTAATTGACCTTGACCTTGGGATCTGCGGGGGTTGGACGGTCGTGGATTTGGCACAGCATGGTAGTAGAGCCTTACAGGAATGCATGTGTGAAATATCAAGCATTTTAGATGAAGGAAATAGAAGTTATAACAATATTTCTCTGATGTTAAGTTTATCCGGACGGACGGACGGACGCACGGACGGACGCACGGACGGACGGACGGACGGACAACCTGACTCCAGTATACCCCCCCTCAACTCGTTGCGGGGGGTATAAAGAATTGTTGATATAATCTGTTCCCCGGCAGCAAACATGTAACTTAGTTGCAACAAAATATTTATATTTATCATATATTTGGTATGTAACCAATGGTTAATATCCAGTATGGAAATAAAAAACTAAAAGCTGAGTATCCAGACCTTCCAAAATGTTCCTCTGACCTTCCACTTTTTTCCTTGTTAGGTCCCGGACCTACTGGTAAAAGCTGCTATTTTCAGAACCTGCATACCCTAGGCTACAAACTTCCATATATGGCCCAAAATCCGCACCTATGCACAATAGTGTCCATTTGTAACCGCTATATGGCTTTTGTTACATGGGTTACGGTACTTGCTATATGTCTTTGGTTACGCAGTATAGCAGTATAGCAGTAGATATGTTACAGAGTTTTGAATGAGATTTGTAAGTATTATCTATACCGACTATTTGTAACTGCTATTATGCATTGGTTACATGGGTTACATGCTATATCTCCCAATGTGATATCATGAGAAAACAGGGTTTACTATCATAGATGGCAAGAAATCATGGCAGCCTCCCTGGTAGGTATGTTTGTAGACTAGTCTACATAGTCTACATGGTCTACATATGCCACAACTGCCTGTAATGTTAAACAATATTGGTGGTATATATTGTAATTTGTTCTGGAGTTATGCTGGGTGCTATTTGATGCTATTTATTCTGCAATTGGCATTTTGTCCTAAAATTCATGTGATGTTGTATATTTTGGCAGGTTGCGTAACCGTGTAACCCAGAAATGAAATGCATAAAATATAAAAAATCATATTCATCGTCCGTCTTTTCAGAAGAATAGTATGTAACCGATGTAACCGTATGTAACCAAAGACAAAGAGCGTGTAACCCAAAAATGAAAGGCATAAAAACAAAACAAAAAAGATCAATTGCCATATGCATCTCTGCAGAGCATGCTTTAATATTGGTTTATAACATTGTGACAAGACATGTAACCTTTGTAACCAATGTAACCAATGCTATATAGTGGTTACAAATGGACATCTATGTACACAGGTGCGGATTTTGGGACCTATCTACAAACTTCATTTGACTTCTTCTTTGTAGTATCAGCACTCCTTCTTTAATGAAGATTATGTGCCGGCGCCGTATTTGTTACACATTTGTTAGGTTTGGCGACTCGAGGCTGGAGCAGGCGACTTGAGGCTGGAGCCGTGAGCTGATGTGCGCCACTCGTAAATTGGTAGCAGGGGTATACCAGTTTGGAACTCCACAATGACCATAAATTATCTATGGTCCGATTCTCAAATTATGGAATCAGCCGGTTGGAAAAAAAAGAGTTAATGACTCCGCTTTCCCAGCTTATAAACTCAAGGAAGTTCCACATTATTTACAAATGACAGTCTGTGCATTCGAAAGCGTGTTTGCAAATGGATGTATTTTACCATAATGTAGTGCAACAAATCGTAGCATGTCTTTGCAGCCTCATTGAATTCCACGACTCTGGAACATCTTGTTATTGATTTTCCATTTTGACAGATTCCGGAAATACAATTAGACATTCGGAATGCTTCGGTTAATTCTGTCACTCGAGGGTCGACCAAAATGTACCTGGTATTTTCGTACTCGTGTCATTATACTAAATCAAAGTACTGAAAGAACTGAAATATGTTATCTCCAAAAAATCTGATCACTTTCGGAACTATAGAGACTGAAAGTTGCATAATTATTTGCTCAATCATCATCCAGAGGGAAATGTACTGTGATGGTGCAAACCCATTCCAATACATATATACGTTTTCTCTAGAATAATTTACTGTTTGAAACTCCCAGAAACAAATTGTTCGAAACTGGCGGCTAACTGTGATCATTGTTACCTAACTGTGAGAACTAATTATGATAATAGCTACTGTATTCATACGCACGAAACGTCTTGATTGGTATTTTCCAGAATTTAACTGATAAACTGAGCACAACACTGTGAAGATAATAGTATATGTAGACTTTTATATACGAAGCAAGACGACAGATCAAAACGCCATAGGATAAGTTGGCATATAGCTCTATTTTCATGGTGGTACTCGCCGTTTAGGCGTAGAACGATCAATGACTGCCCCCATAGAAATTTGCGAGACACAATATGCTATTTCGGGGGAGATAACATACATGTAAATACAAAAAAACACTAGTTCTCAGATATGTATACAGAAAGTGATAAACATATATATATTAGTAAACATAATTAAGTTAATTGAGATTTAAATCGTATTTCTGAACCCATTTATGCACAGCTGCACATTTATGATTTCTAGTTAGGGAGGTGTGGGAAGGATGTGGGAGGTGATGAATGCATATCAACACCTGCCGAAGTCATGTCAATTCTTTATTTCCTGAAGCTATACAGCTTATGGGAGAGTACAAAACAAACATATATACATACAAAAGCTGTGGAGCTTGTTCATCCTGGGAGACGCATGATCATTGTCTCCCAAAATGGGCAAGCACCAGCAAATAATGACATTACATGTAATATAGGGTATGCTAACTATTGCAAAATTACTAGTCGAAATTACAAATGAAAAACATATTCATATTCATAGATGTAGGTGCGCAACAAGCAAAACGATTAGATTGCGTGTAGCATTTATGTTAACTATTGCAGCATGCAGTAGTCTCTGAAAACATTTTCGTATTCATAAGCACACAAAAAGATTGCGTGTAAGATGGTGTATGCGATATATTGACAATTTTACTAGTTTTAGTTACACCGAAAATATGTTCAAATTCCTAGGCACCCAACAAGCAAAAACGGCTGAGAAACATGTTCAAATTCCTAGACACACAGCGAGCAAAACGATGAGATTAGAGTTAAAATGGAGTTTGCTAATTATTGCAGCATTTACTAAGATTCATGTTCAGTTACCTAGACGCGTAACAAGCTGAATTGTTGAGATTACGTCTAAAAACTATGAGATTTGAGTAAAAATAGAGTATGCTAGCTATTGCGTGAGTTTACTAGTATCTAGCCCAAATGAGAAACATGGTAATAATGAGGTTACATGTAAATTAGAGTACGAGAATTGTGGAAAATAAACAATGGCTGTGTGTATACCCCCACTGTCCCAATCTCCAGTTTATGGAGAATGGGACTTGGGTAAACGTAGATGATTTGTCGTGAAATGCATACTAGCTGGTACCCTCACATTGGTGCGAAATCGAAATACGTGAGGCTATCAGACAGTCCAGTAAAAGCAGTTATTTATTGCACCTCAATAGTAAAGATTGTATTATTATAATGGTTGTAATTATATCAGCACTAGTTACAAGAAAGCGGGAATTGCAATTCATTGTCGTAAAGTTCACCATAGGTGTAGTCGCCGATATTAATCGATATATCAAACGACCATTGGCCGCTGGGTATAGCAAGTAATCTCGCGAATATTACCTTGACTAATCGGTGTGATCACTTGAAGTTCCGAAAATACAGTATGTTCCTGTTCCGTTATATACCTAGTAAGTTACCTAGTAGTTCCGAAAACAGTATATGTTCCTGTTATCACAATCACGAATACCTGTTCATATTTCGAGGCGCACGGGCACACACATCATCGCAGATGCATGTATGCGCCCACCCCTGCCTCGCAACACGAGCGGGCATGTTCGTAGAGTGTCAGCATATGAATCCTACACGTGTCCTTCGCTCAAACGCATTGACAACGTTATATACCTAGTAAGTTACCTAGTAGTTTCCGAAAACATATATGTTCCTGTTTATCACAATCACGAATACCTGTTCATATTTCGAGGCGCACGGGCACACACATTCACCGCAGATGCATGTATGTGCCCATCATGCCTCGCAACATGAGCGGGCATGTTCGTAGAGTGTCAGTATATGAATCCTACACGTGTCCTTCTCTCAAACGCATAGCCAACGTTATATACCTAGTAAGGTTTGTAATAGTCTTTATATCGCCCGCGTCCAATAGTTCCACTAGTTTCTGAGCGCTCGGTCTGCGGTAAAAGTATGGCCGGATAAGTCTCGCCCTCAGTTCGCTGTACTTGGGGCATATTCATATCAGGTTACATTCATCCTCAATAACGTTCAACTCGCACATTGCGCAGACTCGATCCCGTCTATCCGTTCGGTTATATCGGCCCGTTTCAATGGCTAGGGAGTGTGCGCTTAACCGAAATCTCGAGAGCGTCTTTCTACGTAGTTCCGGGATTGGTTTGCACAGGTACTTAGCTAGACCGCGTGTTTTGTCGAAATACTTGTATATTTCACATTTCGAGCATGTTTCGATTGTAGAGTCGTTGGTTTGGAAGAACTGGTCGGCTAGTCGTTGTCGTACTCTCGCAAGGAAAATGTTCACGTCACCCGGTTCCTGCGAAATCCAGAACTCATTCATTCCGAGTTTGAGCAGAATATCCTTCACGCTGCGGAGCCAGTTATGTCCCGTGGTATTTGCCTCGCAGTCTTGGAGCCTATCTTCGTATAATGATTTTAGTATACAGTTTTTTGTTGATAGTAATTTAGTCCAGTACTTGACGATTCTATTGCACCGTGTTAAATATAATGGCATTCTAGCGACCTCATTATACACCATAGCGTTACTTGCCGACCTTTTGACCCCTAAGATGCGTTTTATGAACGATGTGTGTACGCGTTCAATTTCCGGTGCCTTATTTGTTCCCCATAGTTCAGACCCATAGTTCAGAATCGGGGCCAGGTAAGTGTCAAATAAGTCCAACATTGTGGTTACATTGAAGTTACTCTGTTTAATAACTTTCATCAGATTGAATTGAGCCTTTCTTGCTTGTTCGGCGAGATGTTTTTGTGTTGTGTTAAATTTACCGTTATAATTTAGCATGATTCCTAAGTAGCAGAATTGGTTTACTATCTCTATTTCAGTCCCTTTATAAAACCACTTCTCCTCTTTTCGCAGTTGCCACGACTTCCGGAACACCAATACTTTAGTTTTGGCGACGTTAATGGTAAGACCCCACTCTGTAGAGTAATTGTCCAGTTGGTTGATAATTGTTTGTAGTCCGGCCGCCGATTCAGCCAGCAGCACAGTATCATCCGCGTACATCAAAATAAAAATGTTTATTTCCTCTATATTGATTGATGGGCATGAGATGTGCATCAGGTCAAGTTCAAGGTCATTTATTAACAGGGAAAACAGAAATGGGGACAATGCCTCGCCTTGAAGGAGGCCAGTACTGCATTTGTAGAAGTCCGAAGTTTCGTTGCTATGCCGTATCGCCAACCTGATGTTTTTGTACATAGAGTTGATGACTTGGAACAGCTTGCCGGTTATACCACTTTTGATCATCCGTCTCCACAACTTGTAGTGATCCACGGTGTCGAATGCCTTTTTATAGTCAATGAAACAGGTGTACAGACGACCACTACTGTTCAGGTACTTTGAAACAATCGCATGGAGCGCGAAAATCGCGTCTGTTGTGCCGAAGCCTGGTTTAAACCCATATTGGGCGTCTGTGATGATATCGTTTTGTTGGCTCCATGCCAATAGTCTAGAGTTTAATACCGATGTGAACAGTTTTGCTAGATGACTGATAAGTGTAATAGGCCTGTAGTTACCGGCATCATTTGGATTGCCTTTTTTAAATACTGGTATCACTATACCCGTAGTCCATTCCGTAGGGTATTCACCTCGAGTAAGTATTTTGTTGAATAATTTACACAATAGCGGGATTAAACACGTTTTACCAGCGATAAATACTTCGTTCAACAGCTCGTCGTTTCCTGGTGATTTATCCTGTTTTATTTCCTCACTTTCGGTCAAAATCTCAGATTCTGTAAATGGCACCTCTAGCTCACCGTACACTGGATCGCCGATATTTAAATGTGCAGTTTGTTCGTCCGCGGTTGTGTTGTCCATCAGTGATACAAAGAAGTTCTTAAAGTCTTCAGCCTTCAGGTTGGTTTTCACTTTATTTTGTTTTCTTTTCTTGAATAATTTGTAGAACTGTTTGGGGTTGATGCGTTTCAGTTGAGACAACATGTTACCTTCAACGCTTTGGAAGTTTTGTTTTGACCTATTTGCATATTGTTTGTATATTTTCTTCCTTTCAGCTAATGCCACTCTGTTTGCGTGCGTTTTATTGATGTTAAAACAGTGTAAGGCCCTTCTGTATTCAGCGTTTAGTTGCCTACAGCGCTCGTCAAACCACGGTTTGTCAGTTGTGGCAGCTGGGACGTTACGGCGTTTACTCGAGTCCACGTTACTATCACATGTGCACTTCTGTACTTTGATTATTACTTTGACACAAAACGGGTCCACTAATCGTTTTAGTGATGCAGTAAAGTTACACACAGTGGAATTAATGTCATCTGATGAGTCAATACTTTCGCGAAGAGTCCGTGCTCCATCATTTAGGACTTCGTTCATACGCTCGGTATTTGCAGTAGACCAAGTTCTGATATTGGTGTCAGACTTTGCGCAACGACATTTACGTGTCTGTTCCATCTGTGTACAGCGATTTACATTGGAGCGTGATATCAATGGGGACATGATCCGAGAATGTGTTAAAAAGTTTGAACTGCAAAGTCTTTAAGTATTGGTAATGCGTCGTAGTGTAAAACAGCGTAGTCTATCACACTGGTTCCTAGTCATTTTGGAATGTTATACTACCATTCGCGTCAGATATCGACCGGCCGTTTACGATTCTGAGTCCGCTCTGCTTACATAACGAAATTAGGCGCCTTCCAAAATTGTTCAGATGCGAATCTTGTGATTTTCTGGTACTAGTATTATTGGAGTCATTTGGATACATAAAGCACTGTTCTAACGTTTGCCTTAGACTGCGATCTATGACGTCACTTTCTATCTGGTCCGAGACTTGCGCCACTCGTGGGTTCAGATCGCCGAGAATACCAACGTGGCCTAAATTCATATAATGACATACGTCTGTTTCTATGCTCTCGTATATGTCACAGTCGTACTTGTTATAAAAATCGTTACTTTCAGGTGGAATGTATGCGAAACACAGGTACACGGATTTATCGTCTGTAAACATACACCTGTCTAACTCTACCCAGATGAGGCTGTCGATGTATAATTTTAATTACTTTGATATAGCGTGACAGTTTTCTCGATACATTAACATCAGGCCGCCACCCTTACATCTAGTCCTTGGGAATTGGTGTACTTTTAAAACCTTGGAGGTTATAGTCACTGATATCGAAGTCGGTTGGTATCCAACACTCGGACAAAAATCCGATATCACATTCATTCAAGTATTGCAGAAATCCAGGGTCTCTCAATTTTCTGTCTATACCTCTTTGTATATTCCAGCATCTAACTTTTAATGCACTCCCCCGGTATTCCTATTGACTTCCGGTCGTGTCACGCGTATCTTTGTGACTATCATTATCGGTGGTCACACTGTCCGATGTTGGTGAGAATGTACGCGTTGGTGATTCCGAGTTACGCGGGGGCCCGCGCTCGGCGGTTGCTGGTGTCGGGCGAACGGTTGGCAGGTCGTTGCTATCGCCGCAAGCACCGGGAGCGCCGGAAACGCCGAAAGCGCCGGAAGCGCCAGTAGTTGTAGGTATGACATCACAGTTCTGCTGTCCGGTTTGAACGTGTGAGAAAATGCCAGTTTCTCTTTGCTTTTTCGGAGACTGCTGATCCATCAGTGGTGACGTGGCATTTTTCTTGCGAGCGTTTGTCGTTGCCGGGAATATAGAGTCTGTCTCTATAATGTCACCGTCGTTCATCGAACTGAAACGCGTAGCGTCTGCAAATGATCGCACCGGCGTGTGTAGTTGACCTATTCCTGGTGTTTGTTGTGCGCGATTTGTCGCCCCTGGCTGATTTGGTTGGGCGTGGGCATTTCTGTAGCGCCACTCATTGTCGATAGGTGGTATGGGCGCATTATACATGTCTCTACGGTGATTGTGGTTATAAGCGGGTGGTGGTATATTTGGCGGTCGGTCATTGGCCTGTCTTGGGTGGTACTGTTTACCGTCAATGTACAGTTTATCACGTACTAAATTCACTTCTCGAACTGTTGGGTCATTCTTTGCTATTCGCAGTACGGGATAGAGAATTTTACGTTTGTGTTCTATTTCCATCGGGAATTGCTCCCTCACACTGTACTTCCGGTCTATGATACCCATGCTAGCGACACGTACTGTTTCACGATCTTTGAAACGAGTGAATTTAGCGACTATCGGTCTGGGTCGTAATAAATTTCCGGACTCATCTGTACGCTGTCGTCCCAATCTGTGAACTCGTTCGAACTGTAGTGATCCTACGAAGTCTGCCACATTTGTATTATCTTCGTATTTCAGTTCGTCGCATCGGAGGAAGCTTTTTAATACCAATTCTGTGTTTTCTCCGGTGTCACGGTAACCTCGCCTTTCTTCGGCTACGCCAAAGAAGAGTAAGTTGTCGGTCATTGAGTGACACTGCATTTCTAAAAGTTTATAACGTATTTCACCGTTATCGCGCCGCAAATCGGAAAGTTCGTTTTTACATAGGGTACATGTGTATCCGTATGTATTGCGATCGAGCGGGATCATTTGGCCCGCCCACGACCCCCCGTGGTGCGGACGCCTGTGATTGACAACTTAGAATCGCGTCGGACAGTTAGCCACGCCCCAGATCCCCTCGATGGGCACGTCCGTAGTGATATCTTGGAATAACCATAACAACAAAATGCATTGTGTTACTAAACGTTTAACTGGCATACGCAACCACTAATTGAAAATAATATTATGAAAAACTTGCACTGCACAATATCAACAACGGTTGTTCTACGTACAAAAATACATCGGATTATTTTGTTGCGCGTGATTTGCCCCCATTTGCAGCACAAATCGTGCGGTCATCGCTAAATTTAGTAACAGAGTTAACTCCCCTCCGAATACTCTCCGAAACAAGCGACGCGTTTAACACACAAACTACATCAAGTTTGACCTTCCGACAGCCTATTTTTAAACTCACCCGACACCTCCTGTGCGAAACAAAACTCGCACGTGTAGGTCTAACTGATGTTTAATCCTCATTCTCTCTCTCTATCGATGGATCTACAGTGGATTTTAGTGACATTCCTGAATTCGGCCTGATTGACATTTGTCTATGGTGGCCAATACACGCCAACATGAGTGTCAATTCTACGTTCATGGAAGGGGTCAATAAGTCCAGTATTTAAGGTGATAACTTACAGTCAGGGAACACATTAATGACAGTATAACACTGCAAGTACTGAAATACGACAAAAAAAATCTAACAAGTTTCTAAACGTTACAAGTGCCCGCTATACAGATATAATCATTTAGTAATATGTATTTTACTGATAGTGACACGCGCGGTGGTATCAGGCTATGTTCATATGCAAATGAGGCATGATATGTTTTAATTATTTATACTAAAGAAATGCGTCACCTGAAAAAATAATATTTTCGACAGATTTTAAAGTATGATCATTGCACATCATAAAATAAATACAGAGATTAAAGAGTAATGTCCGTTAACATTTTAAGCAAACACGGTTATCGCCCCTCATATCAGTGTGTAAATTTACGTCTGATATAACATGTATAATAATGCCAATCAGTACGTGGGATAATGGCGCATGAATGTTTATTTTGCCAGGAAATGTCTCAGATGATGTCTCTGATGTAAAGAACATTTTGTACCTACTGAGTGGGCATGTACCTTTAAGGGTTAATGAAACTGTAACACCAGCAATCAATCAAGCAATCAATCTAGTTTAATCTTGTAGTACCCTATGTTCAGTACTTTCAGTACTTTGATTCATAGAAGCGTTTTCGGATCTCAGGTTAAGTATATCGTCTGATGTAGTTGCCTTCGTGCGTAGATAATCTTCACACACTGAATTTATTGACTCACAATACTGCTGGCATTCGCCCACCTTCGATTTAACGTCTAATTGTTCGTGTTTTAATGAGCACATTTCTGACCGCACAACCGAAATATCACTCTCGATATTGTTTAACTTTGACATGTTCTGGTCAATAGCAGACAGTCGGATTGTCATTTGAGTTTGCATTTGCTGTATTAGATCGGCGATATAATTCCGATCCGGAAGGCTTGTTTTCTCACTCGATTGACCAGGTGCAGTATGCATCATAATCTGACCGTTAATTATAACCACTGTATGTATTGTTCGCTTGATTGGCCGGCTGTGCGTTGGTACCCATTGCTCTGTTGTAGATTGTGTGCGATATTGCCCCGGGGCTCGTGTTGTTGCAATTTTGCGCACTTGCAATGGTTCCCGGCATTTGCATGTATGGAGTGATGCCCGCCTGCATCTGGGGTTGCTGGGGCGGTTGGGCGACCTGCGGCAGCTGGGGTTGATATGTTGACATTATGGGCACTGGTGGGGGCATATGGTTACTCGCTAGTCCGTAATATGGCCCGTATAGAGTTTCGTTAGCACCATTCAACACATTGCCTATTGACGAGTTCTCACTTACCCCAGCGTTCTGTTCGGTTGGAGGTGTCGACTGTACAATGACACTTTTGGGGCACTTTTTTACATTTTTATTCCGCATATTCACTCACTACACTGTACATGGTATCACTGGTAACTATAGCTACATGAACACTGTCTATCTTTTTATTAATCCATGTTTAATGTTTATTTTCACAAGCTCGTAAAATTTTCTGACTTGCCGCCATTAGCCTCGTTCCACGTGTCCTAAGGACCACTATCTATGCCGACGGCCGATGTACCGTCCTCGTAGATTTGAACGTCAATGAGATTTTTCGAGAAAACCAACATTTTCCGTATGGTGGTAGCGTTGACATGCACTAATATTGCACATTGGCGATACCACCTAGAAAAACACGAATTATAATGCGAATTTACTGGAAATATAGAGACATATAAACGTGTCGGCTGATGTCTGTTCTTGACCCAAACAACGTACCGCAACAGCCACCTAGCTGGCACTTGCTGGCTATATATATATATATGAACCATTTCGTGGTGACGCAAGACAGGTTGGTTGTTCCGCACTCTACAACTTAGAGCCATTTCCATCACTGAAATAAAGTGTTGACATAAAGTAATGGCAATTGACAAGATGTCAGCATTCATAGCAGAGCTCTAATCTGGAGAACAGTATTAAATGTGCGTTCATGAATCCACACCAGTTTTAACACAATAACAAGGCATAGTCAAGAGATCCATGATAATCGACAAACACGACTACCAGAAAAGGTATACACATTTCAAGTACGCGGTTTTATTGCACTTGATAATTTGCGCCACATACTGTGCCTTGGGCGGATCCGCAGTTGGTGAACGGGGGGGGGGGGGGGAGGGGGGGGGGGGGGGGGGTCTAGTTGCGAAGGTAACCCTTGCAATCTACTCCCGTACCGTCCGTAGCTAGCTACGGTATGAGTAATTGCAAGAGTTACCGTTCGCAACTAGGGGGTTGTCCTATTTTTGAGCGCTTCGAAATGTCCAACATGATCTATGTAAACTCCGTGGCTGAACATGGGGGGGGGGGGGGGGGGGGGGGGGGGGGGGGGGGGGGGGGGGGGGGGGGGGGGGGGGGGGGGGGGGGGGTGCAATCCCACCCCCCGGACCCCCCCCCCCCCCCCTCCCCCCGGACGGACGGTACTACGGGAGTAATTGCAAGAGTTACCGTTCGCAACTAGGGGGTTGTCCTATTTTCGAGCTCTTCGAAATGCACTTTCCTGTGTCTTATGGCATTTAAATTCATACTCCAACTGGTGGTAAACTGTGATCTACGTAAACTCTGTTGCTGAACGGGGGGAAGGGGTAAGGGGGGAGGGGTGAAACTCCGGAGCCCCCCCCCCCCTCCCCCCCCCCCTCTCCAGATCCGCCCCATGTGTGCTGTATGTTACAGTCCATAACACAAACACCTCCGCGCACCAGCATAAGCGAAACCCAGCGTGAAATTGACGGAAGCAATACCAAACTAGGCAAATTGTACATAACTGTCACAATTAGGATAGGATACTGTTCATTAACATGCGAAACCAAGATATTTGTTTATAAATCAAATGGAAACATATCCATTTACACATACTGATCATATATGTGCATTTTTATGACGATACATGTTATGTAGTCATTCAACATGTGTAAATGAGGTATCATGACACAGCCTGCAGCGTAAGTTGACTACATTAGTTGAACGCCAGTAACGTTTGATCGCTTAATTTACGCCCCTCATATATATTGGTATCAGCAGTGGTCGTAACATCTGTAATCAAAGTACTGAAAGTACTGAGCTGCGAGCCCAACTGAAATGGGTGGTAAACAGTGTTTTAGTATATTCTCCTTTAAATATTTCAAATATAGTAATTGTAGTAAATGGTGTTATGGGAAACTGTATAACACTCGACATATTTTGTATGTGGAGAGGGGAAGGAGCTGTATACAAACAGGAAGAATCCAGTAAGCATTTGTTTTGTATACATTACATACACATCTTCATAAGTAATAACATGTAATTAACTAGATGAATGTAATATTGTTCCACTAGTGTGATACACATATCATCAGGAAATCATTTGTTCAGTCGGTGTTTGCAGCAGAGATACATGGATGCCTATTAAGATGCAAATTACTATACGGCCAGTACAGTCCATAGTAAGTGCAGCAACAAAACGTTTTAATAAATGCCACCACTTTGCACTGATACAGTAACAAGAACAGACGGATCAACATGATTGTTAAGCGTAAGATAATCTGCCACAATGTGACAAAGGTCCCTACAACAGATGACAACCAGCCTATCCCAACCAAGAGCATCGTATATTCAATTCCGCATGAGCACTGAAACTGTTATCAATTTTCGACATCATTTAAGGAGAATATGACTGATTTTCGAAATCAATATCGGCGAAATACGGCCATGCGATAAGGGTGGTAATTCCATATCCGGGCTCAATTATTGTAAGTGAAAGTGTACGCTATTACCACTCATTCGAAACATGTCGACGCGACGATTCAAATGAGTGAACCATATAGACGACAGGGTTCAAATGAGTGGTAACAGTATATTTTTATCAATTTTAGACATCATTTAAGGAAAATATGACTGATTTTCAAAATCAATATCGGCGAAATACGGCGATGCGATAAGGGTGGTAATTCCATATCCGGATTCACTCTTCAAACACTTGTGGTTATAGTGTTGTATTATGCAAATTTGTACACGCCTTAGTTGTGAATGAAAAATCCACACAGGTGTGATTCGCGTTTACACAAAAAAACAGACAGGTGTGATTCGGGTTTACACACCATTAATGCGCGACCAAAAGTATCCGTTTTATTTGTGGAAAATGAACGGCTAAATCTGACGTTCCATTGGTTTTTCTTCAATTAATTATGTACCAAAGATATACATTCTAATAAATGTGAAATGTAACATAGCATAAAACGAGTTAACAATGACATAGTTACAAGATTGTATACATAAGCGCCACAAGAAAAAATAGCGCCGTGATATCTGACTGTATTTTGAGAACCGATAGGCCAGCGGCTAAAAACACATATTCTATTGCCATTTGTACACTACATTTCATCTATAAATTGTATTAGTTTGTATATGAAGATTGGAAGCTCAACAGGAATTCCGCCACATTCGCGCGTTCACATTTAAACGGGACGATGGAATATGTCACACTAATGAATAATAGTTTATATTATGTTGGTGGAAGTTCAGTGTGCCATTTATCTTTGTTAACAATTAAGTATCAATATATGCAGGCCCATTGGGTGGGGGGGTGCGACGGGTACGTACGCACCCCCATTATGTATGAACATTTTTTTAGCAATTCCGGTCCTTCGCGCCGTCGATAAGGCCATAGCAAGGTATATGCCCACTCAGTAGGCACAAAATGTACTTTATATCAGAGACATTTTCTGGCAAAATAAACATTCATTCACCATTATCCCACGTATTAATTGGCATTATTATACATTTTATATCAGACAATTATTTCCACACTGATATCAGGGGCGATAACCGTGTTTCCTTAAAATGTATACTATTTATTTACTGTATTTATTGTTTGATATGCAATGATCAAACTTTATAATCTGTCGAAAATTATATTATTTCAGGTGGCGCATTTAATTAGTATAAATAATTAAAAAATATCATGCCTCATTAGCATATGAAAATAGCCTGATACCACCGCGCGTCACTATCAGTAAAATAAACATTATTAAATCATTATATCTGTAATGCGGGCACTCGTAATATTTAGAAGTGGTGGAATAGTGACACAATTATACACTTATTTACTTCCTATAAAGAACATTTCGTGCCTTCTGAGTGGGCATGTACCTTTAAGCGTTCGCGTGCGGGTAGGTTTTGAAAGTGGTTCTGTGAAAAACACAATGTGTATGCTATTTTACGCCATTTACTGGTGAAGTAATATGAAAACTGATTGGGGGACATGTCCAAGTATTAAATCCGTTCATGAATATCCACTTAATAAGTTTCATAAGAGTATTTTCTTCTATTCAGTTTCTAAAGTTTGCTGGCGGAAATTTAAATTTAAAATTTGACAAAATTTGGTCATGTCATATATAAAATCGAAGGTATCGAGGAGACGATCTCGCTGGAGCATTGTTTTCTCAAAATCGGATGATTACGTCTTCACATATATCGTCCGTGGATAAAGTATTTTAATATTTGTTAAAATGGAGGTCATCGCATAATCCAAGATGGCCTCCATAGAAAAATAGGTCAAATTCTTAAAAACTCTTCTTCTCTCGAGCCGCCAGACCAATTTCGCCGAAACTTGGCAGGAATGATCGATAGTCACGGTCGATGCCCTTTCAGAGTTGTTAAAATGATTACCCCGGGATAAAAAATTGCCGGGACCCGGCGGTCAAATAGGGTTCAGATTTCAGATCTGACCGAATATGGTCATGTTATATATCAAATCAAAGGTCTCGAGGAGACTATCACTCTGGAAGATTTGTTGTCGAATGAGTGAAAGGGCCAATAAAAAGCACTTTAGCAAGACGCTTAATTTCTAACTATTGGGTTAGTCGCCTTCAGAGATGAACGATCTTATGATTTATGTTATTATTATTTTTTTATAAATTGCTTATGTTTTCTTTTTCGGGGCTTGAAATGGAAAACTGCCCCGTTTTTCCCTGTGATCCGTTAACCCCTCATGGAATGTAAATATTTTGAGAAAACCGGAACAATTCTTCAAATTACTTTTTATGAACTTGAAGACGAATTTTGATGGAACTTTGTATATTCGACAGTGCCGTTTTTTATTTATTTTTTACTACAATGGGAATAATACTTTCAGGTGAGCGATACAGGCCCATTTGGGCCTCTTGTTTAGGGTTTGGAACGTCAGTCAGAGATTTATTTTATATAAACATAGTGTACGGTTAAACACTTTTAAACTTATTTTTAATGAATTTAGTAATGTACGTGACAGTTCATGTAATATCACTGGGCACATTTTATAGATTTTTCAAACCTACAATGGCGGCCAGTTACCATTTTATGATCATGGAAGCGTTTTGAAGTCATATTAGATTTTAGAATCAATACGTGAAAATAAATATCGCACGTACTCCCATTTACGGGTATTTGCCAAACACAAAATGAAAACATTTGAACTACAGACGGATGGACAGACAGACAAATTAATATTGACAATATTCCGAATTGAGACCACATATAATAGCTCACCATACAGTGGTAATAATATAATCGTCAACAGGCACCGAGGTGCACTGTATGGAAAGTTGTGTGTGGAAAAAGAAATCATGGTGATACATTCTATCTACAACACGTCAGCATCCACTACACAGTGTCACAAGAAAATTAGGCGATACATGTACGTCAACATAGTAGTTTACCCAGCATCATAGTGCATTTGCCTATGAGTCTTCATGTTTCATGATCGAGGGTTATTATTATATTCCTAGTTCCATTTATTATCTTTTCAGATAAGATAAACAACCCATTTGAAGAAATTATTGCTGTCGTCGTTTCATAAATGTTTCGTTGTTGTCATATCTCATTAGCTTTGTGCATGGTATGCTTTGGACAATATATAACAAGATACCCAAGAGAGACACATGCATAAAAGCCACTAACGCAATACATCAGTCAAAACACATGACATGCACACAGTGGTGGTCGAGGAACTTTCAACGTGGCACAAACATGTCTTCCACGACTAGTGGTTAGTGTATTGATTTAATTTATATTGATTTAATATGCAACATTGTTATATTATTACTTACATTTCTTACATCATACGCCGTGGAATTCATGCCGTTGAAAACAATTTTTTTTATTTATATCATTGAAAACGGCATACAAGTCGAATAATTAACATTATTTGGTTGATAAGTAATCAGAAACTGGCATGTGTATACAAATAGTTTATATACATCAGTGTGCTACATGAGCAAATTGCATACCAATTCCATATGAGGTTGTAATTAATAATAGCTCATCTGCACTAAAACTAGACATAAATTGATCCACTTAAGTTCGGTTCAGCATGCATGTGCATGGCAAATAGAAAATAGAAAACAATACATTCGATAGACCGAATATCACTTCCTGGTCTGGAAAACAAGGATAATGTACCAAATACGTGCATGTATGGCGAGTTTTGAATGAGGCACTAAAATGGATTCCATGATTGGCGGTACAAGGTTCCACAAATACACACTGTGGCAATCAGCTAGAAATAGAATATGAACAGCGTAGTATACGTTGTTTTGGTAGTCGTCTTTGGCGAGAGATGTGGGTATCTTGACATTGTCTGTAATCAAAACACACATGATAACCAGTGTGCTTGCTTTGCCGTCATGTTTATTTCAGATCAGTACTCAACATAAAGTAAGCAATGAGTAAGGATAAACTATTAAGCGATTGAAGTGATATATAATGTTCACTACATGTATGTAAGACTCATATACTTAATATACTTATTCGATCATATGTGTGTTGCATGGACTGTCATCTATAGTACATGTGTACGTACACAAAGTGGTAATGTAATAACAGAACAATGTACAGCAGTAATGTAATGTTGACAATTCTAACGTTCGTTTAGTCTCATTTAGCGGTAACATCGCGTATAGATTAAATTGTCGCTGAAAGGGAATGCATGATGCATATTATATTATATTAATTGGCTATATTACACAATTAATTTGTGATGTGAATTTTGTTACTGAGGTAGACGCTTCTTCTTGCACAGTATGCAGAGCATGGTAATGCATGAGACAATTAAAATACAAAATGGAATAATAGATGATCCAATATGTTACAATCTTAAAGACAGATACATTATTACTAATGAGCGTTTGTTGATGATACTTTCCATGGATTATTTAGAATGTATGTACTCGATATCGCCACCGAAAAGGGACAATAAAATGTGTTTGTTAGCCAGAAATCGGCACTTTCATCATGCTCCCTCGATTCAAAATTCACACACAAGAAGGTGTCATGTTTTCAAGCGTTGTATTTGCATATTTTACCTTCATGATGCGTTGTATACAGAGGGGTGAAAAATGGGAGTTTTTAAAGAAAAATAATAACCGTTACGGTCATTTCCGTTACAAAATTGTGTAACGGTAATGACGATCGTGTAACGGCAATGATAAATTACCATACTAACCAGTCAGTGCATGCGTCAATTAAATATAAACCATGTCCCATCAGTTGTCGGTCAGTAATGGCACATTTAAATATTATAACGGCAATGATAAAATACCATACTAACCAGTCAGTTCATGCGTCAATTAAATATAAACCATGTCCCATCAGTTGTCGGTCAGTAATGGCACATTTTTTCAGACCTACAACCTTTATATATCAGGATGTAATTAGTAAAAGCTCTGAAACAACAAAAAACAGACACAGCTTCGAGGAGTGTGGGTTTCTATTGGCAATCACATTAAAAGTAAACATTAACTTGAAGCTATATTGTACAGCATATGCAATATATGCTGTATTAGTATTTTAAATAAATGGAAAGTCATTACCGTTACATTTTGTCATTACCGTTACATAAATCATTTCCGTTACGCCCATATTTTTGGAGGCGGTTCTATTAATTAAATGTAGCTTTATAGCGATGTTTGGTACATGTGGTAAAACACGGCATTCTGTTACATGTCAAGCTATTTTGTTTTGTGTAACTTTACTGATTCATATTAAATACATGTTGTTGGGTTACCATAAATGAGAAATTCCACGACTTGCTACTAAATTGCTCTGATTCAAGCTAATACAATGAGCTTACCATATTATTTACACTTTTCTTAATAGATGCCCCTTCAGTTTTATGTTTTATGCCGTTGAAAAGAAAAAAAATGTAAATGTAAAGCTATATTTACGTCATGTAAATGTACGTACCGGAAATGACATTTCCGAGACCCCTGGTCCTCTGAAGTGGAAATAAAATATATAAAATGACGAGAACAATTGGCTATACTATTATAAATGTACCACCTGGACTGCCATCTAATGGAATAAACACAGTTTAATGAATTATTGGTTCTACCTCGAAACTAGAAAAACAGCACCAAGATGTACATAAAATATAGAATCACTGATAATACCCTGTCTGCACCGTATCACGGAAACTACCCACCGTATCACAAGACCGACAGTGTCACCATTACTTGATGATTATGAATTGTCCGTATTTGGATTTACATCGATGTCACCGCCGTCACATTTAAGTAAGTTTAAAGGCAAAGAAATTGGGATAGAAATACATGTATGTGCATATGTTTGCTTTGATACCTGGTGAGACTCATAATACACAGAAGGTTATACATGTACTGTAATAAATACACGTTCAGATCATGTCAAGACATTATTAAATTTGAGCGCAGTTCGGGAATTACCACCCTTATGATATACATGTATTGTCCTGTTATTTTCGCCGATATTGATTTACGGAAAAAAATGCATTTTTCTTTCTCAATCAATATCGACGGAAACCACGTCTATTGTTCACAGCATGGTACGTGCGAAATGCAGTTAAATACCATACCATCCATAGTACACAAATGGCCAGTGCCCTCCCCCCCCCCCCCCCCCCCCTCCCCCCCCCCCCCCCCCCCCCCCCCCCCCCCCCCCCCCCCCCCCATCCTACCAACTAAATTCCGAGTGTACCACATCTTTCTATATTTCCAGCAAATTCGTGTTACAATCTAGACAATAATCAGTTAATACCAGTGCGTAACTCTATGTTAATTGTTTCAGATTGAGCCCCGTCATTGTGATCTGAATAAAGAATCATCAAACGGACGTGTTCCTATCTATGACGGGACTCATTAACTATTGAATACTCTGAGACTGTTGGCCAATTCCACGACTTTCACGCCGATTCCACGTCTTTCACGATGCCGGTTGTCAACTGCCCCATCGATGACTGTGAATACGCGACACCCGACGTTGAGGCAATTCTGGCTGCAGCACTCCTTACAACCGATGCCTACATCCATAATGCAGGCGCCACTAACACTGCTACCGCAAAAGTCGAAAATGTAAAACGACCTACAATATTTTCCGCCGGCACTAGCGAAGACTGGTCTTACTTCACATCTCGATGGAACGACTACGTCGCAGCGACCAAGGTGTCGGGTAAAGACAAAGTGATACAATTACTAGATTGTTGTGATGAACTGTTGCGTAAGGACCTTACTCGTACCGCTGGTTGCACGTTGACTAACAAAACTGAGGAAGACGTGTTGAAGGCCATAAAAACACTCGCTGTCAGAGAAGAAAACACCATGGTCGCCCGTGTCGCTTTGCACAAGATGCGCCAGGACCGTGACGAGCCAATCCGCTCATTCGGTGCCAGACTCCGCGGTCAAGCTGGGGTTTGCAAATTCGTCATAGAGTGCCCCAATTGTGCTGAAAACGTTAACTACATCGAATCTGTACTTCGTGACGTGCTGAGGAGAGGCCTAGAGTACTCAGATATCCAACTTGAACTCCTAGGCGATCAGAACCAGGAGATGACTCTGGAAGAAGTTTTCCAATTCGTCGAGGCTAAGGAATCCGGCAGGCGCTCTGCTTCACGACTCCTTGACTCTCAAATACATGGTGCGGACGCAGCTAGCAGTTCATATAGACGTAGCATGAACGACACTCTGAAAGATCGTCATCGGCGAGACAACACGAAGGTCGACAAGTCCGAGGTGTGCTCGTACTGTGGTAAGAAGGGACACGGAGTACGTGCTCTCGCTAAAGTCAGACAGAAAGAGTGCACAGCTTACGATCACACATGCAAACACTGTAACATAGATCACCACTACGACAGCATGTGCAGGGGCAAGAACAAAACAAAGCCCAAGCCATTGGCAAAGCCGTCCAACGAGTATGAAGGCGCCGTCTTTGACTACCTATGTTCGCTCACTACCTCTGCCCAACATGGGGGTAGAAGTATAACCCTCGACCATCACATATACAATAAACTCTCTGACACCTGGATGAAGCGTACTTCCAAACCACAACCATTTGTCAATCTGACTGTAGGAGCCAACCGCGGAGACTATGAGAGCCTAGGCTTCGAACTTACCTCAACACCTAGGACGGCGGCCGTCATCCCATCCATGGCTGACACCGGCTGCCAGTGTTGTCTGGCCAGTATGATGGTCATTCGTCGACTTGGTCTGAGAGAGTGCGATCTCATCCCGGTCACACTGGAGATGCATGCCGCCAACAACAAAGGCATCCACATACTTGGTGCAGCCATCCTGCGGTTTTCCGGTAACGACAAAATGGGCAACACGATCGAGACGCGTCAAATCACTTACATCACTGACAATTCTGACAAACTCTTTATCAGTAGAGAAGCCTGCATCAGCCTGGGCATGATCACCAGCACCTTCCCAACGATTGGTGAGGTCACTGGTAACCAGACAACTCACGCTCTCAGTGATGTGATCCCATCCGCTGATGACAACGACAGTGGCCTTGCCTCCGAGTGTGACTGCCCTCGTCGCCAGATGCCTCCACCCCCACCACCGTGTCTGCCGTACCCAGCAACAGAAGAGAACCGCAAGAAACTCCAGCAATATCTACTGGACCGCTACAGATCAAGCACCTTCAACACGTGCGAGCACCAGCCGCTACCGATGATGGAGGGGCCTCCGTTGCAACTTATGGTGGATCCCAACGCCAAACCTGTAGCAGCACACAACCCCGTGCCAGTACCCATTCATTGGCAAAACGACGTGAAGGCAGGACTTGACAGAGACGTCAGACTTGGTGTACACGAACCAGTACCAGTGGGTGAACCTGTGACGTGATGCCATCGTATGATCGTCTGCGCAAAGAAGAATGGCAAGCCAAGGCGTACGGTCGATATGCAGCCACTGAACGCACACGCTGTACGAGAGACCCATCACACGCAGTCACCATTTCACCAGGCGCGGGCCGTACCACACGGCACTATAAAAACTGTATCGGATGCGTGGAATGGCTATCATAGCGTCCCTCTGCGAGAGGAAGACAGACATCTCACTACTTTCATCACCCCATGGGGAAGATACCACTACCTCACTGCCCCACAAGGGTACATCGCCTCCGGTGACGGCTACTCAAGACTGTTCGACGAGATCGTCTCAGATGTCCCAAACAAGACCAAGTGCATCGACGACACACTCCTCTGGGCCGACAATCTGGAGGAAGGAAAGCTTCTTCCAGGCATGTAACTGGCTGGACATCTGTGGCAGGAATGGGATAATCCTCAGCCCCGAGAAGTTCATATTCGGCCAGGATACTGTCACATTCGCTGGTTTCGAGATCACACCTGACAGCGTACGACCATGCAAGCAGTTCCTCCAGGCAATCATCGACTTCCCAACGCCAAGAAACATAACAGACATCCGTTCCTGGTTCGGCCTCATCAACCAAGTTTCCTACGCCTTCAGCATGACTGAGCGGATGGCCCCTTTCCGTAACTTCCTCAAGCGGGCGACTCCCTTCCACTGGGATGAACAACTCAGCGAGCTACTGATGGAATCCAAGCGAGCGATAGTAAGTGAGATAGAAGAGGGTGTCCGGATCTTCGACAAATCAAAGCCAACCTGCCTTGCCACGGACTGGTCTAAAGTCGAGATAGGATTCTGGCTCTTTCAGAAACACTGTGAATTTCAGAAGACGGAACTGTTCTGCTGCCCGACAGGTTGGAAAATAACACTCGTCGGCAGTCGCTTCACACACTCCGCGGAATCCCGCTATGCTCCGGTGGAGGGGGAAGCCCTAGTTGTCGTTGACGCATTGGATAAGGCCAGGTACTTCGTCCTAGGATGCGAGGAACTCATCATAGCAGTTGACCATAAGCCTCTACTGAAGTTGTTCGGAGATCGATCACTTGACGACATCTCTAACACCCGACTCAGGAACCTGAAGGAAAAGACACTGCGATATAGATTCCGTATGACACACGTACCAGGCGTGAAACATCGAGCTGCCGATACCGTGTCACGACATCCTACAGGCGAGAGTCAACCGACCAAGATGCACCTTACAGATGACATCTCTGCCGTCACTAGCATGCCTCTGTGCGACACTCCTCAACTCAACCTTCTCTCACAACCTGACCTACGACACACATTCCTTAGCGGCATACGTTGCACTGAGCCGGATCAGGACGATAGTGAGGACAAAGTTCACCTTGCCGCAGCCTCATCCCTGAACACGCTGCAATCCGTCACTTGGGACAAGGTTCGGACAGCGACCAGCAGTGACGAAACCATGAACAAGTTGGTCGACATCGAATCGGGCATGCCAGAATTCCGCCATGAACTATCCGGATCACTGCAAGAGTTCCATCAGTTCCGGGATCACCTGTACACAGTTGACGGTGTTATAGTCTACAAAAACCGTGTCTTGGTCCCACCCGCACTGAGACGTGACTGCTTGACAGCCCTACATGCTGCACACCAGAGTGTATCATCTATGATCGCGAGAGCCGAGGTGTCTATATTCTGGCCAGGAATCACGCCTGCTATCACCGCACTTCGGAACAGCTGTAACCATTGCAACCGAATGGCACCGTCGCAACTGAGCGCACCACCAGCCCCACCGACACCGACTGACTACCCGTTTCAATGTGTATGTGCCGACTTCTTCCACTACAAGGGAACAAACTACCTGTTGACAGATATTCCAACTGGCCCATCGTTGAGAAGACTTCAGGTGGTGCCACCGGGTTAATCGACAGCCTCCGCAGATCGTTTGTCACATATGGTATACCCGATGAACTCTCATCTGATGGCGGCCCCAAGTTCACTGCTGCAGCAACCCGTGAATTCTTGAGAAACTGGGGTGTCCATCATCGCTTATCCTCCGTTGCCTACCCCCACAGTAACTGCCGTGCAGAGGTTGGAGTCAAGACGATGAAGCGACTGATAACCGACAACACCGGTCCATACGGCGAGCTTGATACGGACTCTTTCCAACGCGCAATGCTGCAGTACCGTAATTGTCCGGATAAAGACACTAAACTCTCCCCGGCGATGTGTGTCTTCGGAAGAGCTACCAAAGATTTTATACCTGTCCTTCTGGGACGCTACAGACCACACAACACCTGACAGGAGACTCTGACTGCGAGAGAGGAGGCACTACGAAATCGACACATGCGAGCGGCTGAAAATTGGTCAGAGCACACGAAACGTCTACCGCCACTCGTAGTCGGCCACCAAGTAAGGATACAGAACCAGACAGGCCCCAGCCCTCGAAAATGGGATAAAACTGGCCAAGTGATCGAAGTCCGCCAACACGACCAGTACGTGGTGCGAGTAGATGGATCGGGAAGAGTAACACTCCGTAACAGAAAGTTTCTCCGGAAATACACCCCAGTGTGCCCACAGAGACCACGTCACAGTATTATGGATGACATCAGTGGCCATACCCGCACGCCATACCAACCACTGCAGATGCCGCCGACACCTACTACTCCTCGGTCGTCTGATAACCGCCCATTACCCACCCTCATGGCCCAAACACCAGTTGATCGCCAACAGCTTCAACCAACGCTCCCTGAACCCACGAACTCGACTGGCCACCCTACCAAAGACAATGATGGTCCGTGGCGAGGACTTCCAACATCACCGACCAGGAACGGCCCACAAGCTGGGCACGCGCAAGTACCAGACAACTCACCACCGAGACATCCGGCACCTGTACCAATTGAAATCACCAACGTACAACCAGAGACACAAACGCCATCACCCCGTCCAACACGTATTAGACGCAAACCCGCTTGGCAGACATCGGGCGAATACGACCTCTAGCTAGTGTACTTCATGATGCAGATTTTGATTGACACACCTTTAAGACATTTGACAGTTCCGTTCCAGTTGTTGTTAATTTTAGTCAGTTAATTAACTTTAATTATTCAGTCTATGTTAATTATCCAATGAAAGACATGCCAAAGATTCGGGGGAGAAAGAGAAACAATTTAACAGTCTATAGTTTCGCTTCCATTAATTATTCTTCCAAATAGGAATATGAATATATACATTAATCAGTCATTACTATATCCCTAATGAAAGACATACCAATGACTTGGGGGAGATAGACAATAATCAGTTAATACCAGTGCGTAACTCTATGTTAATTGTTTCAGATTGAGCCCCGTCATTGTGATCTGAATAAAGAATCATCAAGCGGACGTGTTCCTATCTACAATCCGTGTTTTCTGGATGGTATAACGCCAATGTGCAGTAATAGTGCGTGTTGCCCAATGATATGTTATAATATAACCAGGCAAGGATAGCTCGTTCGTAGACCGACCCAGCGGAGCTCCAAATAGGGCTAGGGGGGGGGGGGGGGGGGGGGGGTGGGGGGGGGGGGGGGGGGGGGGGGGGGGGGGGGTCCGGGGGCATTGACCCCCGGATTTTTTTTTAATCTACATCGCCTTTCCTGCGTTCTGGCACATTTTGGAGCAAAAATATTGACACTGTCACAGTCTGTTTAGACAATAAATTCACAACGCGAACGTAGAAACGAGCCTTGTAACTTGTAAAAAATATTTACTCGGCGAATTTTAGGGAGGGGGGTGGGGGGGGGGGGGTGGGGGGGGGGCATTGTTTCGGATGCCAGTGCATCCTATCGTACGGGAAAATGTAAGGGTTTTTTCCTAGTAGCACACAGCCAGCTAAATATTTTTTTCCTAGTAACACACAGCCAGCTAAATATACGAGGACGGCGACATCGGCATGATTTGCTATTCCGTTGCCCTGTGTATCTGCGCTTTAAAGGTACATGCCCACTCAGTAGGCACACTATGTTATTTATAGGAATTAAATATGTCTATAATTGTGTCACTTTTCCACTAGTTCTAAAAAGTACGATTGACTGCGATACTCATTTAGTAATATTTACCGAAAACCCAACCCAAGCAGCGGTTTCGACACGCGTTGTATAGGCGAGTTCCAATTGTCTATATCGTGTGGGGATTTGTTTCAATGGTGGCGAATGGTAGCATGTGGTCCACCTATGTACACGTGGCTGTGAATGGGTAAATGGGGCTTATGGACTTTGCGATCAGTGTAAATCCAGATCAGCCTGTGCATCCGCACAGTCTGATCAGGATCTGCACTGTTCGCTATTCCATCAATGAAACACCCGTCATGCTTCTCGCAAGAAGATATATAGATCGTTATCAGGCCACATGTGTGTGCTATTTGATCAGGAGCTACAATTAATAGTCACAAATCCCATAAGCCCCATTTCTCCAGTCACAGCCACATTTATGTTTAATAAAGTTATATCTTTTAGGTGAGAAAAATCACCATGTTTCGTCCGATATGATTGGATTTAACATAGTTTTGTATGGTAGTGCGTTTGATTGATCGCGTAGATATTTCCCACAAACAGATACCAAATTGTATTGTGAAATATATGCGACCAAGCGGCGAATATGTTTTTATTTATGTATCCTGAACATATAGGTTAGAGCGATCATGGTACGGTGAACCAGAGAGGGGTTCGGTACACATTTGTTCTCGCCCTATGACATTTAAAGAGCAATACGCAACTTTTTGTTATTTCTTTAAATGATACATTTTGACAAGATGAAATGAATGCTGAAAACATCACGCAAAAATATTTTTATTTTCATTAAATCTTATTTGTTGCGATTTTTTTAATTTGTTTGGGGGAAAAATGCATGCATAAATTTGCATAACATGTACTGATATGAATTTTTTTGGTTTGATTATTTTTTTTAGATGGGGTTTTCTGCATGTGTTTGAATAGTCATCATTTCTACAAATACATGTATATTTTGACGTTTAGTTCTTTTTTTCATATTTAATTCCTCGTTCAATTAAAAAACTGACACACAACAACAGCAATCTACATGTGCAGGGATGCTGAGAATAATACCGAATGTAATACATTCAGTATAATAAAACTAATAAATTTATCCTCAAATTGAACATTTCTCCCTCAAAGTGTACTTAGCAAGATAAGTATACCTTGCAATTTTGGTGAAATATAGGCTACAGTACAGTTAAATATACTGGTATACGTGAGAAACATTTTGAACATCCCTTTTTTATTTTTGGACAAAGCGGACTAATTCCATGGACACAAATTGACGTTATCGCTCTACCAGGTGATGGATCAATCAGTCAAGCGTGTCACACCTGTCATGGCAATTAGTTGTAAAAGTTTTACTACACGTACGAGTAGCACTCCTGTAATGCATAATCGGAAACTTGAAACCCGATACGCTTATAGTGTACTACTTTATAAGCAGCTCTTTGAAGCATGCAGTCACAGTTGTGTATTGGCTGAAAGGAGTCGAACATGGCAAAGCTTATTTTGCCCCTGTCTCTCTTCATTATTTGTGTATTCGTTCTTCTCTCTATGGCAGGATTAAATGGTCACCCTCAGTGTCTGGATTCCAGGCCACCGTTTGAAGCGGCTAGCACTCTGTTGTTCTGTCCTAGCTACTCGGAATTTGGATGTTGTACTAACAATGATGATAATAAATTGGCTTTAAAATACTTGTTATTACAAAATAGAGTTGAATCGGTTGAGCCAAATTTATGGAGTAGGTGTTCTGATTATGCCAAACAATTTTTGTGCCAGAGTTGTTCACCATACTCTGCACATATATTTGATGCCGAAGTTGATAACGCACACCAAAAAATAATTCCGCGAACATTCCCAGGCTTGTGCACAGGGTACTGTGATACTTTCTTTAGCGAATGTAAGGACATTATCAAATACTACTTGGACAATTCAACTAATCCGTTTGAAAAAAATAGGCTACTGGCAGCTGTTGGTAAAGTTAGCAGTTTGTCGTTTTGTCAGGCAGTTAACCTCTCCGACTATGATTATTGTTACCCCGACCTGCTAACAAATAACGTTCTAAATGGTGACATATCGATAGAGACGCGGACATCCGAAGGCTGTTTGTGTCTTGAACCCGTTGGAAGAGAGCATCCTTCACTGCGCAATCCTATTTTTCTGAAGCATGCGGATGATGGAACTTACCGGATGTTTGTTGGCGAACAACTGGGCTACGTTTACATATATTATTCAGATGGCAGAAGAGAGAATGAACCATTCCTAGATCTAAAACAGCACGTGTATACAACCAGGAGTCGCGGGGATGAACGTGGCATGCTAGGCATGGCATTCCATCCAAACTACAAGCACAATGGAAAATTCTACATTTATTATTCCACAAAGTTGACACCTGATGAACAGCAGAGGTATACAGAGCAGAATTATAACCACAAGATAAGAATCGAGGAACTGATGGTCAGCGATAATAATCCTAACAAAGCCAATGACACGTATTACAGAATTTTGTTGGAAATTTACGAACCTTTCTGGAATCACAATGGTGGCGAGGTATATACATGATAATTATGTGGCTGGTACTGGAGAAATGGCATTATGGGGCTTATGTGATTGGTGACCAATGTAGCTCCTGATCAAATAACACACTCCTGTAATTACATGATAACCATCTATATTATCTAGTATCTACATGTGTTTTATTGATGTAATGGCCAACAGGGCAGATCCTGATCAGACGTTGCGAATGCACAGGCTGATCTGGGTCCACACTGGTGGCAAGACCTATAATCCCCATTTCTCCAGTCACAGCCACATATATACATGGCTAGTAAACAAACTTTTAATTAACCCTTAGACCGCTATGCACAACAATTGTCATCTGCTGTTGCTTTTATATCTTGCCTTATTTCTCAATGAAAACATGGTTTGACAGCACTTCAGAATCATTTCCAATGGAAATGATTCTGAAGTTCTGTCAAAGGATGTTGTAAATTGTCCTAAAGTGCTGACAAAGCATGTTTCTGATGATAACAATGGAAAATAGAAAATAAACAGCAGACTACAAACAAATTAAGATAGTGGTGTATTAAAGGGTTAAAGGTACATGCCCACTCATTAAGCACAAAATGTTCTTTATAGGAATTGAATAAGTGTATAATTGTGTCACTATTCCACCAGTTCTAAAAATTACAAGTGCCCGGAAAACAGATATAATCATTTAATAATATTTATTTTACTGATAGTGACTCGGGCTATTTTCATATGCAAATGAGGCATGATATTGTTTACTTATTTATACTAATGAAATACGTCACCTGAAAAAATAACATTTTCGACAGATTATAAAGTATGACCATTGCACATCAAAAAATAAATACAGAGAATAAATAGTAATGTCCGTTAACATTTTAAGGAAACACGGTTATCGCCCCTGATATCAGTGTGAAAATTTTCGTCCAAAATAAAATGTATAATCATGCCAATCAATACGTGGGGTAATGGTGAATGAATGTTTATTTTGCCAGAAAATGTCATACGTACAGAATATACAAAAATTATCTGTATCACTATTATAACCTACTGCGTGGGCATGTACCTTTAATGTATCTCAACCAAACCAGACATATTACTGTTGCCTATGCAGGCCCGTAGCCAGGGGGGGTCTGAGCGGTCGGACGACCCCCCCGCCCAGCCTCGAGGTCCACCTTTTTAGCCTCGAGGTCCACTTTTTTAGCCTCAAGGTCCACTTTTAGGCCTCTTGAGCCTTCGAAACGACCCCCCCTTCAAACAGGTCTGGCTACGGGCCTGCTATGTGACAGATTCTAGTAATCTCGGCTAATTTAGATGACTTTCCTACTTCATCTGTCTTTTATATTTTCTATATTGGGTATTCTATTAGGATACAGAAAATATAAAAGACAGATAAAGTATAAAATACATCAGTTTTCACAAATATCATCTCAGCTATATAGATACATGTACAATATCCCACACATCTGTGCAGTCTGATCAGTATCTTCATTTGGCTTAGACTGAGTAATCTCGGCTAATACAGATGGCTTTTACTGCTTCATCTGTCATTTATATTTTCTGTAGTCTAAGTAGTAAATTAATACATCTGTATTCACAAAGATTACCTCAGTTCATATATAGACATAGACCAGACTGCATATATGTGCTATCTGTAGCCGATTTCATCAAAATTGCAAAGTATACTTATCTAGCAAAGTATACTTTGAGGGAGTAATCATTTATTTTCCCCGAAATGCATTATGTCATATAGATCTAACCACTGCATATATTTGATGATTAAAAGTATGCAGAATTATTATACTGAATTTATTACATTATCACAGCCAAATATTCAGTATAATAAAAATTAATAAATTTATCCTAAAATTGAAAATTTCTCCCTCAAAGTATACTTTGCTAGAAAAGTATACTTTGCAATGTTGGTAAAATGGTCTACAGACTGCACGTATGTGCTATCTGATCGGAGCCTTCACTACCTCGCTACTATTTTACTACTTTCTGTATCCTAATTTATGATACTACAGAAAATATAAAGACAGATTAAGTATTACCCCTTCCACCCCTAAGTAACGGGAATGGATTTAGATATGCTAATTTTGCAACCAATCCAACCATCACAAAATGGTTTTCAGACCAGTCCATTTATGAAAAGGGGGTGTTTTTGTTCTCAAAAATATGAAAATTGCTTTAAAAAAAGTGCAGATCCTGATGATACGGCTCGTTACGAGCCGGGATGGATTGTGGCCGAGGGGTTAGAACACCTGACTTCCAATCCGGAGGTTGTGGGTTCAAGCCTCGCCTAGGGCATAAACATACTTTCATAGTACTTCCATCCCACTGGTCTGTCGGTTGAAACTTTAAACTGTGGTCCCGTCTCTATATGACCTTGGACGTTAAACCCTTTCACTTTCACTTTTTTGTTACTAGCCGGCTCATCTGTATCTGCACTGTTTGTATAAACCGCTATAGCGGACTTTCTGGTTCAAAGGGTTAAAGCCATCTGTATAGAAGAGGGTACACATCTGTGCAGTATGATCAGGGACTTCACTCAGCTGAAAATCAGTAATTTCGGTAACACTGATGTTTTTGACTACTTCATCTGTCCTGCTATCAGGATACAAAAATATACAGGACAGATGAAGCTGTAAATGTGAAGATAATCTTGGCTATATTGAGGTACACCTGGCCACACACCTGTGCAGTCAGATCAGGATCTTCACTGTTTGCTGTTTGCTCAGTGCAGCATGCTTTATGTATCTGTGCATCATTAACCCATTACAGATGGGATACACTTTTAGTAGTATGAACCATTCGAGAGAAAAAAATCCCTATTTTCTTTATTTCCTTTCAAAAGTATATGTTATAACCACTCATTTGAACCGTCTCGACGAGACGGTTCAAATGAGTGGTAACAACATATACCTTTATCAATGATTGAACAAAATAATGAGATTTTTTCAACAAAAATCATAGTATCCTTAGGCTGAAATGGGTTAACAATCTGTGTAAAACAGTAGCAATATATTAACCCTTCCAATGCTGAATTAAATTTTGTCTGCTGTATGTTTAATTTCCATTTTTATCAACATAGTTTCGCAGCACTTTAGAATAATTTCTCCAAACTGCCAAAGCATGTTTTTATTGAGAAAAAAGGCAAAACAACAACAGACGACAATTTTCGTTTCCCACTTTCTAGGGATTAGAGTCTGGTTTTGTCAGATAAAAAATACAATTCTATCCATTCAGCGACATGTACAGAATGTATTCCATTTAAAAATGATATGCATGTACATGTATATACAGGTATAACACATTTTGAGAAAAACTAAGTTGTAAATTATGCATTTGGTCAATTCATCTTATAGATGCCCCATACACAGACATTCTGTCTGAGAATGATGTATCGGATAATTCAATTTGTATTGTTTTTATACCCCCGGACTCGGTAGAGCCGGAGGCCTATACATGTATAGTGTTTGTACTGTGTGTCCGTCATCTAGCACATTCTGTCATAACTTCTATATCCTTTGAAGGATAAACTTCAATATTTAAAAACAGCATACATTTGTACAAATGCCACACTTCCGTGTTGCCCTTAATATGACCTTGACCTTTTGACCTTGATAACTTTTTCCTACATTAAAAAATTCACTGAAGTTTCTCGTTTCTGTCATAACTTCTATATCCCTTGAAGGATTATTTAAATATTTCAACAGAGCATAAATGCCAGACATCCATGTTGCCCTTAATATGACCTTGACCGTTTGACCTTCACAACTGTGCTTATGAATACTTTTCACTTTTGGTTAATTGTCACTGCCACAGTTTCTCCAATCTGCCACTGGTGTCATTCGTGTGCCAACTGGCCACATTTTCTTGTGTTCTTTTTCTGTTTTAAAAATTGCTTCTTTGTCTGTTTAACGGCCACCTGCATAATTAATAGTTTCCATGGTTGCAGTTATGCTTCTTTGATATCAAGATAAAACTTGTGAATAAATGTACATGTACAATAGGACTGCCCCATATCAGAATGTGAAGTTGCATTTCATCAACATTGCAAAGTATACTGTTCTAGCAAAGTATACTTTGAGGGAGTAATCTTTTATTTTTTCCAAAATGCATTATGTCATATAGAACTGCAGAATTATTATACTGAATTTATTACATTATCACAGCCAAAATGGCTGTAATAATGTAATAAATTCTGTACAATAAAAAATAATATATTTATCCTTAAATTGAAAATTGAAAATAAGTATACGTTGCAATTTTGGTGAAATAGGCTACTGGAGTCAAAATCAAATTTCAAATGTAAAAATGCCAAAGGATCACTGTTGAAAACTTTGCACTGGTTAGCATTCTGTCATGTGGTACATGTAACTACTGCCGATGACAGTATGTAATAACCCATTCAACCCGACAAATCATAAAGCAAACGTTTGAAAACACTGTAGAGCCAGATGAGCCGGCTTGTGGTGGTTGGTTGAGAGTATGCGATGGGTAATTTAATGATCTGATCGGGATTCATCCTTACCAGAATCCTGACTGGAGACCCGTTTTGACCCTCAGGTATGTCTTTGGCTTTCTTGTATGCGAGGGTTGAATCTGAATCCCCCACCCCCCATCTAAGCAGGCTATATGTGGGATCAAACGATTGGCCCGGCCTTACATTACATTAGCTGTTGATAAGCCATTAAACACCAATAAATCAAATCAAATTGTAACATTCATATCACTGTACTGGTAATACAATGGAATTAAGTTCCTGAATGAACAGGATTCATGCATCAACAGTGAATCCATCCTTAACAGGATTCATGCATCAACAGGACAACAGGATTCATGCATCAACAGGATTCATGCACCAACAGTGAATCCATCATTTCTGTGATTCATGCCTCAACAATGAATCCATCCTTACTGGCAGGATTCATGCCTCAACAATGAATCCATCCTTATCAGCATTCATGCCTCAGCAATGAATATCTTCTTGGTTTCATGGAGCACAGCTCAGCCTGGAATTGAGCATGAGAGTGAAGTACAGGCTTGCAAAGTTTAAAACGCTCAGTCCTGTTCAATGACATTGTTGCCACGGTTACAGATTTTGTTGAGATGACCATCTATACTCCTGTTTGTGTTGTTACAGATATTGTTTGGAGACGACAACTATCTGTACCTGTTTGTGGGGGACGGTGGACAAGGGGGTGACCCACTTGGCTCAGGACAAGACCTGTAAGTTCATAATAACATGTTAACCCTTTCACCCCTGGAATGGATTAGGATATGTTAATTGTCTGGCTAATATAATCATCACCTAATGATTTTCAGACTAGTCCATTTATAAAAAGTGGGTGTTTTTTTTCTCTAAAAAATATGAAAATTAGTTGCAGAAAGTGGAGATCCTGATGAGACGGCTCGTCACGAGCCGGCTCATCTGGATCTACACTTTTTGCCAATACCACTATACAGGCCTGTGGTGTTGAAAGTGTTAACCCATATGTGGCTGTTACTGGAGAAATAGGGCTGATGGCATTCATGACGAGTGTAGCTCCTAATCAAATAGCACACTCCTATAGCCCTATAACGATATTTTTCACCTATTAGCAGCATGACGGGTGTTTCATTTATGGATTGGTGAACAGTGCAGGTGTAAAATTAAATTTTGACCCCGTTGAAAACTGACCCCGAGTCCCCGACCAGTATTGACCCAGCCATACATGAAAAATTGACCCTCCTAAAAATCTGATCACCAACAGTCGGATCAATTTTCAACATTGAAAAAGGACCCCAGGTCAATTTTCAACAATTGTGGACCGTTAATTAATGACCCACCTACGTGAAAACTTGACCCGTTGATAGTTGCACCACATTTCAACATTGAAAACTGCCAGTATATTTGTTGACGTTCTCGTTGATATAAACAATGTGAATTATAACCGGAAAATGTGGAGACGATTCTAATGCACTGTCAAATCTTGTTTTTGCTGATAAATAGCAGATGACAATATTCGTTTCCAGCACATTAAAGTTTAACTAACCATTAAAAAGGACCCGATGTCTGATCAAAATTGAACACTGATCAGTTGCGACGTTGTGATCAAAGGTCAGTTTTCAACATTGAAAAATGACACGTGCGGGTCAATTTTCAGCGGGGTCAAATTTAATGTTATACCGGCACAGGATGCGCAGGCATGTTTTCGGTAACCCGACTGAACACAGTGAACTAGTACCGACCGTAAATCTTTTTTCTTTAAAAAAATATAATATATAAAAATTATATTTTTTTTTAGTTTTGATATGTTTTTATTCTCCCCATAATAAGTCTGTGGTGGGTCGGGGGAACATCCCCCACAAACCATACAGTTGTGTACATGTATATAAATATTAACTTAATTATGTGTTTTGTATTATTTTCCGTGTCATTAATCTAATATAATTGTAACATTATGTTTTAGCCCTTTTGATCTCATTATTCATTGAGATGGCTGTTCTAAATTTGTTTTCATATTCATTTTTATTTCTTTGGAATTTTAATGTGAGAAATGGAAAGAACAGTAGATTCACATGGGCTTGTTTCAATAGAGCCGGCTCGGCTCATCAGAACATACAAAGTTCTCTAACATTATTATTATATTTACCGTGTTCGGGCCATAAACCGTATGGAATGGATTAGGATATGTTTATTGTCTGGCTAATATAATCATCACCTAATTATTTTCAGACTAGTCCATTTATAAAAAGTGTGTTGTTTTTTTTCTAAAAAATATGAAAATTAGTTGCAAAAAGTGGAGATCCTGATGAGACGGCTCGTCACGAGCCGGCTCATCTGGATCTACACTTTTTGCCAATACCACTATACAGGCCTGTGGTGTTGAAAGTGTTAACAAAGCTCCATCCATGCATAGATATCGAGTCAAAGGATCCATGAAAACACATCTTGGTATTTCATTAGAATTGTCTCCAAGGAGACAATTCTAATGAAATACCAAGATGTGTTTTCATGTGTGTCCCGCGCAAAAACCACAACTCTCGCATCATTAATTTTGGAGTTATTGCCGTTTCTTGTTTTTCGCTCCAAAACTATATTGAATATTTATTGGCGATAGCAACCAGGGGGCCGGCCGTTTCACTAAACTTCCTACGACTAAAATGTTCGTAAGTGTAAAATTATGATAGTCTGTAAATTTTACGTTAAGAATTTTTTCTTGTAAATAATTATTGGATTTACATTTATTGAGCATAGGCTGCATATGCAGCCTATGCTCAATAAATGTAAATCCATACATTACAATTTACAGACGATCTTAAATTTGCACTTACGAACATTTTAGTCGTAGGAAGTTTAGTGAAACGGGCCCCTGAACCAGCATAGATCCACACCAGCCTGTGCATCCGCAATCTGACCAGGGTCTAGACTGGTTGCCAAAGATCTAATATTTCAAAAGTGATGGTTTATCAATAATTATTCTTTTAACAAACTGTTTTATGGCAAAAGACAAAAGTATGTATAAAATACTCCAAATGTGAGGAAAATTCTAAAATTTCGCTATTAATTTCCACATATCCGAAAAATAAAACTGGCATTCCAGTTGGATTTTGTTTGTGCTTTAGTTTTATTAAATAAAGCAGAACAATCTGATTTAAAATACTGTTTACTTTCAACTCTTAGACCGCTACTCACAACAATTGTCGTCTGCTGTTGACTAAAAAAAATAAGATAGCGGTCTAAGGGTTAATACCATTTAATACCGCTTTACACTACATATGTCATCGGTTTACTTGGGTATGGCCATCCTGTAATTCATCTTGTCCCTCATTCATTGGGATTCCATTGGTATTAAAATGAAGCAGCCTAAAGTGTTAACCCTTAGACCACTATCTTAATTTTCTTGTCATCTGCTGTTTATTTTCTATTTTCCATTTTTATCGTCAAAAACATGCGTTTGACAGCACTTTAGAATAATTTACATCATGCTTTGACAGCACTTCAGAATCATTTCCATTTGAAATGATTCTGAAGTGCTGTCAGACCATGTTTTTATTGAGAAATAAGGCAAGATATAAAAACAACAGCAGAGGACAATTGTTGTGAGTAGCGGTCTAAGGGTTAATTTAAGTATTATTACAGAAGTCAGCTGTAACACTTGTTAGATATGTAGCCTATTTCACCATATTGCAAAGTATACTTATCTAGCAAAGTATACTTTGAGGGAGAACTTTTCAATTTAAGGATAACTTTATTAATTTTTATTATACTGAATTTAATACATTATCACAGTGTTTCATACGTTTTTGGTATCTTGTATGTGACAGTTGAATCTGGTTATACCTCTTATGTGAGTATTACGATTATTCGTAATCCTATTTTAGTGTGGTATGGACCTGGCACCAGGTCACGTTATTCTGATTTCAGGGCTGAAGAAATTATATTTTTTTCGATGTAATTATACAGGTAATTCTCGTTATCTCGAAGTTGTCCGGACTGAGCTAAATATATCGACATATCGAAACTTTGAGATGAAAATTCGTCAAATTTAGCGACCATTCTCGAAAATATCCGAACAGAATCGCTTCAAAAATATCGACTTTACTTTACTTCCGGGTTTTTATAAATTGTGCGCTTCCTTTTAACGATTTTGTTTTGAAAATCATACCCAATACACATCAATGAATAATCGTTACATCTAAATGTCAACGCTCTCCGTCTCTTCTGATGATGTTATTATTCAATTGCAAAATGCAAGACCCGCATTCGTCCCCAAACCACGTCGGATTTAGATTCATCGGCCACAAACAAATTCTGCCCAAGTTCAATCAAATCGGAGTTAAGAAATGCCAAGTTCAATTGACTTGATTGCCGCGCCGTTTATTTCATCTTCATGGAAAAGTGATTCGAAGTTATATTGATTAATTGGTTAACTATGGTTTAAGTGAATTCCTTTAACATGTTTGTGCAATGTTAGCGGCGGTGGTTTTTATTATGCCCCCGCCACCGAATGGTCCTCTACCGCCCTGTGACAAATCCACATTCGTCCCGCCCCCGCTAAGCCCAGGGTCAAGGTCACAGACTTAGTGCGTTCGAAACCTTAACGCTGGATAAATGGCTTATAATTTCTGTTTCCTTCCTCGGATCTGCTTCACATTGCACACACGCATTGTTCCAATGGTCCTCTACCGCCCTGTGACAAATCCACATTCGTCCCGCCCCCGCTAAGCCCAGGGTCAAGGTCACAGACTTGGTGCGTTCAAAACCTTAACGCTGGGTAAATGGCTTATAATTTCTGTTTCCTTGCTCGGATCTGCTTCACATTTCACACACACATTGCTCCAATGGTCCTCTCCCGCCCTGTGACAAATCCACATTTGTCCCGCCCCCGCTAAGCCCAGGGTCAAGGTCACAGACTTGGTGCGTTCAAAACCTTAACACTCGGGTAAATGGCTTATAATCAAATATGCCTCGTTTTCTTTGGCTGCCAGCGGGGGCATTCGTGTGCCGACAGGCCACATTTCTAGTTTTTATAGACATGTGAAATTACCCGAGATAATCTCTCTGAATCAGACTTGGCGGTGCCAGGCGCTTATTTTTCACTTCGAGTTATCAGAACACAAATATGAAGGAAACATACTATCGGGACTAGATTTCCACCTTGATATAACCGAAATATCGACGTTTCCGATATCAATATATCAGGAATAAATTACATGGTCTATGTTGGGAATTCGGCCGGGATCTCGGGCATATATCAAGATAAGCAGGTATATTTAGGTAAGCGATATCGAGATAAGAGAATCATCTGTATTCCGTTCTGATTTTGGGATTTTCCCCCCAATGCTGCAGGTTGAATACGGGATCAAACCCGTTGGCCCAGCCTTAAATGACTTTAGCTGTTGATAGGCCATTAAACACCAACAAACAAGTACATACATGTACATATAGAAACTACAGCTACCTCACTCTTTCATGCCTTTTGGAGGTGAAATATGGCAGATACATATACCTTTAGCATTTTATTGTTTTCCAGAAATTCCCTACTGGGTAAAGTGTTACGTATTGATGTTGACACACCATCGACAGACAACACCCCGTACAGCATTCCCCCAGATAACCCGTTCGCGGACGGTGTGCTGGGGCGACCGGAGATCTACGCATTTGGTGTCCGCAATATCTGGAGGTGTGGGAAGGACCGCGGCGACCCAGTCACAGGTAGTGTTCCCACTGGTGCTGCACTCCGCACCGGTGTAAAATGTTTCACATCGAAATAGGCACCTGGGGCCCGTTTCACTAAACTTTGTGCGACTAAAATGTTCGTAAGTGCAAATTTAGAATCGTCTGGAAATTTCAATTGAAGGATTTACATTTATTGAGCATAGGCTGCATATGCATAAATGTAAATCCAATAATTGTTTACAAGAAAACATTGTTAATGTGACATTTACAGACGATGATAATTTTTCACTTACAAACATTTTAGTCTCATTCAGTTGCAAAATAATTATATTCTCTAAGCTTTAATTCTATCCGATTACTGAGGGCCTATGTTATTATTGTCAACGTTGCTAATGAGGGTATTAGCTTAGTAATAGCGATGCCATTATCATGATCTCTAGAAAAGATCTTGACAATTAAAAACTATGTCTAAAGTTCAAGAAAATATGTTGAAAATTCAAGTAATAATCATGAAATTTCAATAAAAGATCTTGAAAATTCAAGAAAAGATCTTGAATAAATTCAAAAAAAAATAATGGACTGTGGCCCTAATAGACTTCTGTAGCACACTGGTATCCATGTCAGTGCCAAGATTTTACACATTTTGTATCACTGCATGCAATTTTCACAACGTTAATACCGTGACATAGTGATAATTCCAGCTCAAAAATATTTACACAATTCCCTAACATTTGATTGGCCCGTAGCAAGTCTTTGTCCAAAATTTATATCCCAGTAAACTCCCACGCCGAACTACTTTCCGTAACCGTGAGGCGCAGTTAAAATAATTCTTAAGAAAACGGAAAATAAACACATTTTCTTGATGGATTTATTTCAAATGCTGGAATTATATGGAATGAATGGCCTTTTTGTTGAATTTATCGGAGTATAAACTTGGAAAAGTCGCGGGAATTCCTGCGACTTTTCCAAGTTTATATCCCCGATAAATTCAACAAAAAGGCCATTCATTCGTATAATAAATCCTTAATTTGAAGATTAGATAAAATTGACTTGTCAAGAAATTTTGTGTCCCAATGAACTAAAGTATATGTTGTGACCACCATTGAACCGTCTTGTCGAGATGGTTCAAATGAGTGGTCACAACATATACTTTTAACCCTTAGACCGCTACTCACAACAATTATTGTCGTCTGCTGTTGCTTTTTATATCTTACCTTATTTCTCAATAAAAACATGGTTTGACAGCACTTCAGATGAATCATTTCCAATGGAAATGATTCTGAAGTGCTGTCAAAGCATGTTGTAAATTATTCTAAAGTGCTGTCAAATCATGTTTTTGATGATAATAATGGAAAATAGAAAATAAACAGCAGACGACGAAAAAAATAAGATAGCGGTCTAAGGGTTAAGGAAAAATGAGAAACATAATGGAAAATATTTCATTTGTTTTTACACCCCTATATGGTGAATACATTGTGTACATTGCAGGTTATGGGAAGGGTCGTATTATCTGTGGCGATGTAGGACAGAGTACGATTGAGGAGCTGGATTTGATAGAGAAGGGGGCTAACTATGGCTGGAACTTGAAAGAAGGAACAACAGATTACTGTACATCATGTCCCAGAGGTTAGTAACAGCTTCCATGGAATAGGATAATAATTACAACGGCGCACACAGTGGCTGTATTGTCTGTCTAGGTTAGAAACCTCCCAGTAGTTTTACTATATAACTTAGCCGAATCCCCCAAATATGGCCAGTCTCTCCTATTTTCAGTATTGGTATGGATGATGTGGCACCTACTTGTACATGACCTGCAACCGGTCTGTACTGATTCTGCATGAATTAACCCTTTCCCTGATAGAGACGACTTTTCACGCCTCTGCAGAAGATGTCTTTTTGAAAACATTGTGGGAAAAGGAGAAATTGCTTGTAACAAGCAATTTCTCCTTTTCCCACAATGTTTTCTACTCTATCAGATAATTTAACCATCATTTGACCCAGTATTTGATTCTTTTATTTGATGTTTTGGATTTGGAAGAGTCGAAATATCGCAAGACAGGGAAAGGGTTAAACAATAGGTTCACTTACTCCTAGGAAAGAAAAATCCAACCTCGCCATGTCCGCAAATATTGTTTACATGATTTGGCCACGGAAACTCTGTTTACATCACGTGACCAACAGATTCGGTGTTTTCTTATAAATGCTACAAATATGCTGAAAACTGATGTTATTAACAACACCCATGGATGTTGTGGCCATTATTCCAACCATCTTGTCTTGGCTGATTCAAATTAGTGGCCACAAAATATAATTTTGTTGAGAAATAAGACAAATATATAAAAAAAACATTTCATACACAGTTGTAAATATATTTCGAAGACAATAGGTATAAAATATCATGACGGATTATCACATACTGAATGTTGGTTACAAATAAAAAAACGGCTTTTTTATAATAATATTAACCCTTACACCGCTATCTTAATTTTTTGTCGTTTGCTGTTTATTTTCTATTTTTATCATCAAAAACATGCTTTGATAGCACTTTAGAATAATTTACAACATGCTTTGACAGCACTTGAGAATCATTTCCATTGGAAATGATTCTGAAGTGCTGTCAAACCATGTTTTTATTGAGAAATAAGGCAAGATATAAAAGCAACAGCAGACGAGAATTGTTATGTGTAGTCTAACAGTTAAAGAAATTATGTTATTACTTGTTTACAACACAGCTTATGGCCATACAATATAAGATTTTGACAGCAGGCGAAAATTGTTGTGTGTAGTGGTCTAAGGGTTAAAACATTGTATACACGGTTGTCAGCGCCGTAGCCACGTTGAGACACACCGAGGCAAGTGCCTCCTCGGTGGTATTTTCCGGACTTTTGAAAAAAGCCGATCGTGAATTGACTGTTTGTGACCATGTAATGTTATGCCTCGGTGTTTACCCCTCACCCGGTAGCAAATATCATCAATTATTCTGGTATTCTCTATGATTTCAAAACGTGTTGTATAAGACAATGGGTATAGAGTACATGTATCATGAACTACAGGATGGTCACATATGTTGGTTACAAATAAAAAACCGCTATCCCACTGGTTCATGTGTCAAGCTGTAAACCAGTAATGTCATACCAGCCTAATGAGCAATAAGTATCCATTATCATGATGACATGGTGGTCACTGGACCGTTGCTAATATGTTTCATTCTTGGCTAATACATCACCAACTGTCACCACCAGTCCACCACGTCACATATGAGACACACCATGTGATTGTGTACCTTCGGACATCTGCGTAATTTCATGAAATACGTTTACAAAATTTAGGGTATTTCCGTAAATGGCGTCGAAAGTTTACAAATTCTTCAGAGTACATGCGGAATTCAATACTCTGAAAGTTTTGTCAACTTTTGACCTTATTTATGAAAGATATTGTAAATTTTGTAAACTTTTTTAATTAAGTTACACAGATGTCCGAAGGTACAAAATCACATGGCGTGTCTCATATGTGACTAGAGAAATGGGGCTTATGACATTTCTGGCCTGTGTAGCTCCTGTTAGCATGTAACGGCAGTCTGGTCCGGATACATGCTGCTTGTTCCACTGATGAATAGCAAACAGTGCATACCCTGATTAGACTGCGAATATGCGCAGTCTGATCTGGGTATACACTGGTTGAAAATGCCGTATGTTACATTTCTCCAGTGACAGCCACATACGTGACTACATATGTTAAACAATTAATGTCTGCATGAGAAATTAGCGGGTTAATGACATTATTGCGCAAGAGTAGACATAGGTTCACTAGGTGTAGTTTACACTTTCAGATAGGCAAGAGGGGATATAGTGTTAGTCCATGTGCATGTATATGTGCGTACATGCGTACATTCATTAGTAACAGCTTTCATTCCTTACAACTTATGAACCACCTCACCGATTTTAATAATATTTGACTACAATGTGTGTTTAGGGATAGTGCTGTGTTTCGCATATACCCCTGTATTTATTTATAAGGCAAATGTGTTAAAAAAATATTTTCTCAACTGCGTGCTGATTATTGGATCCCCCAGTGTAGCAGGTTAAAACGGGATCAAACCCATTTGCCCAGCCTTACATGACCTTAGCTGTTGATAGGCAGTTAAACACCAATAAACAAACAAAAACAAACAACTGCTTCACCCCGGCCCCTTCACCAATTTCAATCATATTTGGCCACTATATCTGTCTAGGGATGGTACGTTGTAGTGCATACACCCCACATCTGAACACCCACGGTCCAGGTCACTGAGGACGTATGTTCACCTTATTTGTAAGGCAAATGCGTCATTAGGGGACGGGTCATGACCAAGAGGTTAGAGCACTGGACTTCAATCCAATACAACTAAAAACAGATTTTTTTTTATTTGTGAATCCGATTTTCAAAATATAACTTGTTACATTTTCCAAGCTATGTAGCCAGGTTTCGGAGTCAATTTCCATTTTTTTTTTTTTTTTACTCCTCCCCCACCTCTTCCGCCTCTTTTTTCCCCATGTTAAATTCCCATAGGAAATTGTTCTTTTCGCGATTAAATCAATATTCGATGGAATTTCATCAAACAAAAATGTTTGGGGAGGGTGACTTTTTTGTTATTGGTGAAAAAGTACTTACCTTTAAATAATTTTTTCGGCAGGAAAACGTGGAACAGACAGTAGTTCTCACCTTTCCGTCTGTTCATCCATCCACTGTCAGTCCATTTGCATTTGTTCATATATTTGTCATCGACATGCAGTACATGTATTTTAGGGTACCGGTACCTTAATTATCCCTGAAACTGTAGTACATGTATTTGAAACTCCATACATATTTATTATCATAAAATATATTGTACTATACTTGTAATTGAATAGCCCAGTAGCCAATTTCACCAACATTGCAAAGTATACTTTTCTGGCAAAGTATACTTTGAGGGAGAAATTTTTAATTTTAGGATAAATTTATTAATTTTTATTGTACTGAATTTATTACATTATCAGAGCCAATTTGGCTGTGATAATGTAATAAATTCAGTATAATAATGCTGCATACTTTTAATCATCAAATATATGCAGTGGTTAGTTCTGTATGAAATAATGCATTTCAGGAAAAATAAATGATTACTCCCTCAAAGTATACTTTGCTAGAAACGTATACTTTGCAATGTTGGTGAAATGGGCTACAGACATACAACACTCGTGCCATGATCAAGGTGAAATGGGCTACAGACATACAACACTCGTGCCATGATCAAAGCCAAATGAGTGAGAATGGATGTACACTGTACTTAGAAAATAGATTTATTAAGCCATCTTAGCTCTTCAACCATTAGCCAGGTTTACAACATATATTTTGAAGTTTAATTTTTGTGTTTACTTGCCCTGTAACCTATTTCATGCTGAGGATATGCCATTTTGTTTGTGGAAAATTCTAAAACTTTTCTTAAAATATGCTTAGAATTATATGTCGCGACCATCATTTGAACCGTCTCGTCGAGACGGTTCAAATGAGTGGTCACAACATATACTTCCAGTGAGAAATAGCAATAATAAAAATAAAATACATGTACATGTATTTTAAAAAAACATGGGTTAACTTTATAATTATTCTTCTGTATCAATATCCATATGTTCATTCTATATTCCACCAAAGCAGACTCTGTGCCCAAGGTCAATAATGACTTGTTTTGAAGTTTTTCATTTTGTATTGTATTTTGTGGTTGTTTGGTGCAATCTGGGGGCCATTATGTTGTCCTTCAGTCCATGCTCACTTGCCCTAGTTACTGAAGATCAGTGGATGGCCTACAACTGGTGTATCTGTGGTAATTACCCACTTCAGATTCCTTCCATTGAGTAGACTGTATTGCCAATTCTTCTAGCTGCATAGTTTGTGCCAAAAAGGTACGCAGCGGGATTCTAACCAGTTCAGTCCTAAAGTAGCTGCTAAAACACCTATGTTGCATTCATTTTAATATATGTATTTTTCAATTTGAATATAACATCAGTATGGTTGCATGCAAACAGAAACTGATATTGGGTCATGTCTTAACCCTTAGACCGCTATCTTATTTTCTTTGTCGTCTGCTGTTTATTTTCTATTTTCCATTTTTATCATCAAAAACATGCTTTGACAGCAATTTAGGATCATTTACAACATGCTAATTGCTTTGACAGCACTTTAGAATCATTTGCATGTTTTTATTGAGAAATAAGGCAAGATATAAAATCAACAGCAGATGACAATTGCTGTGAGTAGCGGTCTAAGGGTTAATTACAGTTGTACATTTTGCATATATAATTAACTCCGTGTCTAATGTGCTGTTCCGCCGCACACCCGCTGTTGGTTACATCTCAGCAACTACTGTAATACATTTGTAATTGAATGGGTAAGGAGTTAGCCCCCTTCTTCCACTGACCCATTCATTTGTTTATGTTTTAACCCTTTTACTCCCAAGTAACTGGAATGGACTGTGATATGTTCAATTTCCAACCAATCCAACCGTCAGAAAATGATAATCTGACTAGTCCTTTATGAAAATGTGTTGTTTTTGTTCTCAAAAATATGACAATTACTTCCAAAAAGTGTAGATCCTGATGAGACGGCTCGTTACGAGCCGGCTCATCTGGATCTGCACTTTTTGCCAATATCACTATACAGGCCTGTGGTGTCGTTGAAAGGGTTACAGCACGGGTATACCAGGAAATTATATAGCAGGGGCAGATCCAGCATTTGGGGAACGGGGGGTTGTCCTATTTTCGAACTGGTGGTAAACTGTGATCTTAGTAAACTACATGGCTGAACGGGGATCAAAACTTGGAAAATGGAATCAAAATATGTTATTTTCAGATACAAAAGCCCAAGTTTTAAATGTCCTTTGTGAAAATAACACTATTTTATGTTAAAGTTTAATGGAAGTTGATAGAAATATCAGCGGCCATCATATAAAACATGATTTATATCATGTTTCTGCAGTGTAAATCAAACCCATGTTGATCACTATCCCATCTGAAAGGAATTGCATTTAACCCTCCAACATTACAGACCTCTTTCTTAATACAGTCGACACTCGTTACCTCAAACTCTCTAAAGTGAAACTCCTGTAGCCGATTTCATCAACATTGCAAAGTATACTTTTCTAGCAAAGTATACTTTGAGGGAGTTATCATTTAATTTTCCTGAAATGCATTATTTCATATAGAACTAACCACTGCATATATTTGATGATTAAAAGTATGCAGAATTATTATACTGAATTTATTACATTATCACAGCCAAAATGGCTGTGATAATGGAATAAATTCAGTATAATAAAAATTAATAAATTTATCCTAAAATTGAAAATTTCTCCCTCAAAGTATACTTTGCTACATAAGTATACTTTGCAATTTTGATGAAATGGGCTACTGATAACTCAAAGTCTTTGAGTAAACAAGTGCAGACTAGTTGCAAACAGTGTAGATCAGATGAGCTGGCTCGTCTCATCAAGATCTGCACCATTTGTGGATATTTCGATTCGATTCGGCTTATATTTTAGGGTGAGAATTGGTTCAAACAAACACCTTCCATACCTGGTTTTGTGGATATTTTTAGCCGGTGGTATATAGTGTTTGGACTGTGTGTCCATGTGTCTGACAGGCTGTGTGTCCGTCTGGCACATTAAGAAGTTTGCCAGAGTTTGTCAATTCTTTCATAACTTCTATATCCCTTAAAGGATTACTTAAATATTCCAATATAGCATAATTGTGGGCAAATTCCACACACCCATGCTGCCCGTAATATGACCATGACCTTTTGACCTTCACAACTTGGAACTTTTTCACACATTAAGAAGTTTACCAAAGTTTACATGTACATAAGACTTGTGGACAAATGTCACACATCCATGCTGCCCTTAATTGACCTTTTGCCACAGTTTCTCCAATTTGCCACCGGATGGGGTGGGGGGGGGGGACATTGCTGAGCCAATGGCCACATTTCTGTACAACTGTTATTCAGACATAACCCCACAACAGATTACTTTGGCTGGTGTGAGAGATATTATCGAGTTAGAGCAGCAAAGCTGGTTTTGTGAGAACATGGTCCATAAAGGTTATGCAGGCTGTCCTGGGATTTCACTGCTTACAGTTGCCACAGTCTGTGTTTCTAATTTACCCGCTCTATATAATAAATCATATCTCACATCGTAAATTGACTACAGATGGATTAATGAAATGTTGCTTTGAAGTTTTCTCTTTGACAGCCTCTGGAATTGCTGGGAAATTGCTCCAGATTCCTTAGCACCAAGTACTCCATATAATCTGTATATCTTGATTATGTTTCACCATACACCTAACCTCTACATGTTGGATACACGAACATAGATATGTGAATTATGTAAGATTTGTATACCTCAAGTGTAGAAGAGCTGGTATGGTGTTAGGACTGTACGTTTGTCTGTCCATCACAATATTCGTCAAAAGGCTTTTTACCAGTTTCTTTAACCTGCCACAACTTTAACATATGTTGAATTATAGCTTAATATTTGATTGCTTCCCAGCAAACACACGGATCTAGGTCGGATTCAGGTCGCGACGTCGGCGACTCAAATCCAACGTCAGCCCGACGTCGAAACCCCGACGTCGGAATACGACGTCGTACTGACGTTGTTTGCTAGTCGTAGTTCGTCGCGACACAAACACAACGTCGGGTTGAAGTCGGAATCATGACGTCGGATCAACATCCGTTTCCGATGTCGAATAGACGTCTGGTCCAGGTCGTGATTGGTATACACTAAAAGGTGACTCACTGTCAGCAGATCTATCTCTACGTTAGCCTATAGATACGCCAATGGAAGAGCAGCTGATCTGATTTCCACACCAACTTAATTCAGTTTAACCTTTATTTACGACATGTTTAGGCCTATGTAATTAATCATTTTATATCCTAGACGATTAATTGTGCGTATGTATTTAGGTTGGGCTGGGCGTACGTGCAATTTCATTAACGTCGCAGAATTCTAGGTCAAGATTCTCGTGCACGCTCGGAGTGTTGACAACTGACATGCTTTATTAGTGTCTGTGTCAAATGCCACTGGACCTGGTTCCCGCGTTACTGCATAGCGGTAGCCACAGATACAGTAATACGCTGGTAAACAGCCGACCTGACTCATTCGGAACTATCTCGGATTTATTGCCAAAGCGGAGGTCTGGTTAAACTATAATCCCAGAGGTGCTCCAATTGTGTTTAGGTTATCACGCCATTTACGTTTTCTCTTTGTGATTTTAATTTGAAATTGGGGAAAGATCGACGTAATTTGAAGAAATTAACTTTCTTATGTAAGTATATTGATGATGCGTGTCAGCTAACATGTTTTCAATAACATTTGTAATACAAAAATACATGACAACGCCGTGATCAGTTGATTCACGTTTCAATTCGTGAAATTATTTCGCCCCGTCTCACTTCGTACATTCCTATTCATATGTGTTGTTAATATATTGTCGCTATTCACCATTTACAAACTGCATGCATTATCATATAATTGTGCCTTTAATGGAGGTCTATGCGGTCGCGTTTTCTCAAAACTTGTAGGACAGCTATAGTAATTATAGATTTTGTCATCGTTACATACTGTCTTTGTGAAACTATTCGCCTTAGATAATGGCGCATATACTCAAAGTTTATTCAAATCTGTACATCAAACTGTACATGTACGGAGCCACCCAGGGGATGTAGAATTCTTTTTTTTTTGTTAATTTGTTCCCACAAAATAACAATTTGTTCCCTCAATTTAGCAATTCGGTCCCACGAATTAACAATTTGTTCCCTTAATTTAACAATTCGTTCCTACGAAATAACAATTCGTTCCCACGGGAACGAATTGTTAATTCGTGGGAACGAATTGTTCATTCCCTCAAATTAACAATTCGTTCCCTCGAATTAACAATTCGTTCCCAACATATAACAATTCGTTCCCACGAATTAACAATTCGTTCCCGTGGGAACAAATTGTATTTCATGGGAACGAATTGTTAAATTGAGGGAACGCATTGTTATTTCGTGGTAACGAATTAATATAAAAAAAAATCTACGTCCCGTGCGGGGCTCCGTAAAAAGAAAGTATGTTGATTTATACACATATTTCTTGGTGAAATTACTTTCTTACATGAGTGGCTATTTATAGAACAAATTTATAAGTTTCATAGGAAACAAGATTTGAAGCTGTAACGCTCATCGAACATGTATTCGGTAGTGGTCTACAACATATACATTAGGCCATGAAAATAAGGACTTTGGCAGTCACGGGGTGTGCAGAATGTGCAGCGGGAGAACGGCTTTTTTAGCTCACCTGAGCGAAGCTCATGTGAGCTATTGTTACCGCAATGTGTCCGTCTTCGTCGTCCGTCGTCGTCGTCCGTCGTCGTCCGTGAACATTTTCAAACGTCTTCTCCTCGGTAACCATTGGGCCTATAGTCACCAAACTACATGGTCATGGTCCTTAGGTAGGGGGATTACAAAATTGTTAAAATTACGTCATTACGTAATCCAAGATGGCTGCCTTCTAAAAATAGCACAAATTATTCAAAAATCTTCTTCTCAAGAACCGCTAACCAGATTTCGACAAAACTTGGTAGGAATGATCGATGTACAATGCTCTTTCAAAGTTGTTAAAATGGTGACCCCGGGGTCAAAAATGGGCGTGGCCCGTGGGGTCAAATTGGGGTCAAATTTTATTTTCGACCGAATATGGTCATGTTATATATCAAATTGAAGGTATCAAAGAGGCGATCCCTCTGGTACATTTTTTGTCGAAATCGGATTGTTATGTCATCCAAGATGGCCACCGAAATGTCAAAAGGTCGTTCTTTTATTAGAGATTTCAAAATTCTTCTTCACATGAACCGCTTGGCCCATGGTAACCAAACTTAAAAGTTATAGTCCATGGGTGAAACCTTTTCAGATTTGTTAAAATGGAGGTCATCGCTAATCCAAGATGGCCACCATCTAAAAATATCATACATTCTTTAAAAATCTTCTTCTCATGAACTGCTAGCCGGATTTCGACGAAACTTGGTATAAATGATCGATGTATAATGCTCTTTCAAAGTTGTTAAAATGGTGACCCCGGGGTCAAAAATGGGCGTGGCCCGTGGGGTCAAATTGGGGTCAAATTTTATTCTTGTCCGAATATAGTCATGTTATATATCAAATTGAAGGTATCAATGAGGCGATCACTCTGGTACATTTTTTGTCGAAATCGGATTGGTATGTCATCCAAGATGGCCGCCGAAATGTCAAAAGGTCTTTCTTTTATTAGAGATTTCAAAATTCTTCTTCACATGAACCGCTTGGCCCATGGTAGCCAAACTTAAAAGTTATGGTCCATGGGTGAAGCCTTTTCAGATTTGTTAAAATGGAGGTCATCGTTAATCCAAGATGGCCGCCGTCTAAAAATAGCATAAATTCTTAAAAAATCTTCTCATGAACCGCTTGCCGGATTTCGACGAAACTTGGTAGGAATGATCGATGTACATTGCTCTTTCAAAGTTGTTAAAATGGTGACCCCGGGGTCAAAAATGGGCGTGGCCCGTGGGGTCAAATTTTATTTTTGACCTAATATGCTCATGTCATATATCAAATTGAAGGTATCAATGAGGCGATTGCTCTGGTGCAATATTTGTCGGAATCGGATGATTATAACATCCATGATGGCTGCCAAAAGGTCCATTTATTCAAGATTTTGAACGTCTTTTTCTCAGGAACATGGCCGATACTGGCCAAACTTCATAGGAAGTTAAGATCCTTGGGTGAAGCATTTTCAGATTTGGTAAAATGAGAGTCATCGCTTAATTCAAGAATAGCACAATTTTTTTTAAAACACATGAACTCAATGTCACATTCTCCTCTGGTGTTTCATGGAGTCAGGTGAGCGAATTAGGGCCATCATGGCCCTCTTGTTTAAATATATATAATTTGTTTGTGTTTGAGATGTGATTTTATTTCAAGTTGCCAGATTCATATTTGTGTGATTTTATTCATGCATATATGCATCTGGCAACTTGAAAAAAAAATCAGAGACGAACATCTCAAACAAAAGGAAAATGTTATATAAAGTTACGATAAACTCTTTAGATGTGAAAAATCACAAGATTTTTGTCAGACATGATTGGATTTAACATCTTTTTCATGGTAGTGTTTTTTATTGATCATGTGGCAAAATTATAGTACACTTTTATTCTCCATGACAATAAAATGCTAGACACACAGGGATTGTTCAGATGCGGCGATATCTGAGAACCAAAGTACTTTTGATGGCCTAACGTATACTAGTGTATTATTATTATTAACCATTTCAACCCTGGTTATCCTACCTTGTCTTTTTCACACTATTTTTGTACTATTCCATTTATGACAAAAGACAATTCTAGATGAATAATAGTGGCAAATGCGGCAGATCCTTATGAGACGACAAGCCGTCTCATCTGGATATACATTGTTTGCACATGTTGGCTTTATGGAGGTATACATCATGTAAGGGCTAATACTTAAAGATATGCAAACATTTGTATGCTTTCATAATTGTGTTGTTTTATGTATATTTCAGACAACGCTAAGACATACACATACGAGAGCAACACAGAAATGGAAGAGATTAAAGCCGATCGATCTTCCCAACGATCCAATCTTATCGAACAATGAATGTTTGAAATCACGCTGGCATCCTTGGATACACTGAAACACAGTACGGCCATGGAAATACGTAAAGCGCAGAACGAGATGAAGAAACGATTGAAACGATTGAGATGATACAGAGACAGGCAGAGAGAAATTGTGAAAAGTAAACCGGATTCTAATAAGGATCCTCTCGAAGAACTGCTGAAGCGACGAATGAAGCACGATGCTAAGATGAAAAAGAATCGGAAACAAGCTCGCCCCAAGACATCGCCAGCGACGCTTCAGGATACTTACAATTCACGCATTCGTAGATCCGACGCGGACTCGGAACCCGAGGTGGAAGTGGACGATACATTTATGGTTGACCATCGATGCACCACTCGTGAGACAATTCTAATGAAATGCCTAGGTATGTTTTTATCGCGAAATGATCGAATATTCAGCAATTTCCATCTGCATGATTGTCGTCTGCAGCATGATACGACCTTACGACATACGACCTTGACCTTTTTGACCTTTGTGTTTTCTCATCTATGGTTAAAATTGTTACATGTACCTACAACCATAGTATAGGTGTCTACAGGGTTCCAGATAAGGAATTATTAATTGAGTATTGTTACTCCATCATATCTGAAGCAATTGGGTATTTCAAAATTTTAATTGTGTAAAATAGAATCACACTACTGTTTACACATCAGCAGACTGCACTTATTGAATAGTTTGCTTCTAAATGAAAACACATCTTGGTATTTCATTAGAATTGTCTCCTTGGAGACAATTCTAATGAAATACCAAGATGTGTTTTCATGAGGTAAAAAAAAAAAAATGCTATATTTGTGGTCTGTTTATTGTTTTCTGTAGCATAATAAAGATACCTCAAATTTTTCATTGCTTTTTGATACTCACTACTCAACACCAATTTCAATTGGGTTTTTGGCAATTTTAATTGGGTATTTACGCAAATACGCACCTTATCTGGAGCCCTGGTGTCTATATGATCTTTATTCTTGTTTTGTATTCAATTAATCCTGGTTTGGAATGCTGCGAAAAAAGAAAATGTAACCCTACTTGCCTCGGGTGGTCCTAATTAATGTACTGCTTTGCTGCTGTGTTTATTTCCTGCAGCAATGACATCAAAAATCATTCCACTTGGCTGTCTGCCAATGACTTAACCCTTTCAACACCACAGACCTCTATAGAGACAATGTTTGCAAACAGTGCAGATCCAGATGAGCCGGCTCGTAACGAGCCGTCTCATCAGGATCTCCACTGTTTGTTAATAATTTTAAACGTCGTACAGATTACCCTTTTAGAAGAATGGGATAATTTGAATGAACAAAATTAATGAAATAGCGTGAAACATTGGCATGTAACATCCTATTAAGTTACTTGGTGTTGAAAGGGTTAACCAACTTTTCTTACTTAGTCTATAAAACTACAGTGGAACCTCTCTAAACCGGACAACAATAAACCTATGTGGTCATAATTTTGATGGGTTTCTTGGTAATTTATCTCAGGTGATAATGCCTGTTCGTGATCACATAGCACTCGACTATGGCTCGTAATAATCAATGCCTGATTTACAGTGAAATCTCGCTAAACCGGACACCCTGGAGAACTCCCAGTGTGTCCGGTTTAGCGACGTTTCACTGTAGATTAAAACACAAAATTCATTATGGGGGCATATTTATTTTTGCCTGCCTAGCAAGGGTGAGACATTTCATCAACATTTTGCATGAAATTATGTTCATAACTTCAACGCCTTACCGGCATAGCCATATTGTTTGGGGGTATACGTGACCTCTGCTCACTTTCTCGTTTTATTCTCTACATTAACACAGCACATGTATGTCACACATTCTATGCCCTGTCCTTTTGTGACATGACTTGTGGTTGTACAATCGGGGATCCACATGTCATACAGTCATCCATCAAAAAACACTGGATGTTTGTTTATCATATGAATAAATTTCATCTCCTGTCATCTGTGCAACTGCTCTGTACTGCAGGCGAGATCTGCGGTTTTGTAACATGACATGGCAGAATCAACCTGAAATCATTTGCAGTCAGGTTTTTGTTTAACCCTTAGAATACTAGTGGGTGGTGGTCGGGCGAACGCGACGGCATAAATTAACGGTAGGGGTTCCTCCTTATAGGAATCACGATTTGCCTGGTTTGGCCCTCGGGTACGTTTTTATCTTTGGCTCTTTTGTTACTTGGGAGTTGAATTGGGTTATTGCCCATTATAAAAGTAGTAAGATTATTATTGATCCTACTGCTTTTGGGAGGGGGCCAAGTGATTCTGGTGTGGCGAGGACCTGGCATCAAATCAGGATTATTCTGATTTCAAGGCTGAATATCTAGTTTTTTTATTGTAAATATTCAGTTCTGATTTTGGGATTTTCCCACCATTTGTACATGTACTTGTACAGGTAATATATGGGGTTTAGTACTAAACCCATTGACCCGGCCTTAAAGGACCTTAGCTGTTGATAGGCCGTTAAACCCCAACAAACAAACAAAACTTGTTTGTAAGGCAAATGTGTTAAATATATATATATTTTTTTATTATTATTATTATCAAGGTTGCCAGCGAGGGGATTAGCTTCGTAATAACGATGCCCTTGTTTTTCAGGCGACTCATATGTTCAATTAATCAATAAATTATGAACCACTTCCCCGATTTTGATAATATTTGGCCGCAATGTATGCCTAGGGATGGTGCTTTGTTTTGCATACGACACATATCCGACCGCCCAATGTCAAGCCCACTGAGAACTTATGTTCACCTTGTTTGTAAGGCAAATGTGTTAAATATTTTTATTTTTTTTTATTATTATTACATGTATTATAATTCCAGCACAAAAATATTTACACAATTCCCTAACATTTGATTGGTCCATAGCAAGTCTCTGTCCAGAATTTATATCCCAGTAAACTCCAATGCCGAACTACTTTCCGTAACCGTGAGGCGCAGTTAAAATAATTCTTAAGAAAACGGAAAATAAACACATTCTCTTGATGAATTTATTTCAAATGCTGGAATTATAAGGAATGAATGGCCTTTTTGTGGAATTTATCGGGGATATAAACTTGGAAAAGTCACGGGAATACTGGACGAGGCCTTCCGGCCTTCGTCCAGTATTCCCGCGACTTTTCCAAGTTTATACCCCGATAAATTCCACAAAAAGGCCATTCATTCCTATAATCAAGGCTGCCTGCCAGCGAGGGGATTAGCTTCGTAATAGCGATGCTCTTGTTTTTCAGGCGACTCATATGTTCAATTAATCGGGTTCTGAAATACATGTACAATGCAAGTCTGTATTTAATATTTTATAATAATCACATCACTGTCTGCACATATCTGAGACCCAGTGCCTTTAACACTTAGACCGCTATCTTAATTTTTTTGTCGTCTGCTGTTTATTTTCTATTTTCCATTTTTATCATCAAAAACATGCTTTGACAGCACTTTAGAATAATTAACAACATGCTTCGACAGCACTTCAGAATCATTTCCATTGGAAATGATTCTGAAGTGCTGGCAAACCATGTTTTTATTGAGAAATAAGGCAAAATATAAAAGCAACAGCCGACGACAATTGTTGTGAGTAGCGGTCTAAGGGTTAATAGCACATAAAACTTTGACAGGAAAGCAATATTTTTTACATCCTCATTGAAAGGTGAATACCAGTGCAAATATGTTTTATTTCATAAAGTTATCAATGAATAATAACGATGCATGTATTAATGTGAGAGGGAATTATAAAAGCAAAAAATGTAAAAACATAAAGATTTTTTTGAATTTTTTTTTCAGGTATAGATCTTAAGACAATGCCTAGCCTGGCATGGCACCATGTGAAAACTGTTTGAGGGGAACACTACATACATTTTTGTGGAGGAATGTGAAGAAAAAATACACAATATCACTCGTATCACCTCCTCAGGCTTGATGATTGGCATTTAATTACAGCTATATCTGTTTAGTAGATCAGTACTAAAGTAACATTGTCAATAAAAGTAGGTCAACTTCCGGTAAATGTCTCAACCCTTAGACCGCTACTCACAACACTTGTCGTCTGCTATTGCTTTTATATCTTGCCTTATTTCTCAATAAAAACATGGTTTGACAGCAGTCAAAGCATGTTGTAAATTATTATAAAGTGCTTTTAAAGCATGTTTTTGATGTTAAAAATGGAAAATAGAAAATAAAAAATAAGATAGCGGTCTAAGGGTTAACCTGGTTTGTAACCTGATTTATGCATGATTGAAATCCGTAAAGAAAATAAATAGAATTTATTTCAACACAAAATGTCATTGCTTGGCTTTGGATAGATTATATATTACCGGTACACATGTTAATACATACATGTAACTGGATATTAATTAACGCTTTCACCCACCCCTAAGTAACTGGAATGGATTTTCATATGTTAATTTTGCAAGCAATCCAATCATCACAAAATGAAATCCATTTAAGAAAAGTGGGTGTTTTTGTTCTCAAAAATATGAAAAGTATGCTAAAAGTGCAGATCCTGATGAGACGGCTCGTCACGAGCCGGCTCATCTGGACATACACTGTTTGCCAATACCACTATACAGGCCTGTGGTATTGAAAGTGTAACAACCACTATGCTTTTTTGTCTTGGCAACAAGTAGACAAATTGGCTTGTAGCTATATATTGGCCCTTGATTGAGACAAAGGAACAAATCACATTCATGATTAGCATAGACCCTGATCAGCCTACTCATCCGTGTAGTCTGATCAGGGCTGACACTGTTGGCCATCACTGATGTATGATTAACAGCAACATTAGACCATGATGCAGCTGCAGAAACATGCAAACTTTCAGGACCTACATTTGTTGTAAATGGCCTTAGTCCGCTAGACACAACAATTGTCGTCTGCTGTTGCTATTATATCTTGCCTTATTTCTCAATAAAAACATGCTTTGACAGCACTTAAGAATCATTTCCAATGGAAGTGATTCTGAAGTGCTGTCAAAGCATGTTGTAAATTATTCTAAAGTGCTGTCAAAGCATGTTTTTAAAAATGGAAAATAGAAAATAAACAGCAGACGACAAAAAATTGAGATAGCGGTATAAGGGTTAATTCTTAATTGAGATGTAAATGCTCTCACACAATACTAACAAGCTCAGCACTTGTACTGTAGTAATAAAGACCTGCTGTTTCGTTAAAACGTATCTGAATGAAAAAAGCACTTGTTATATAATTTGACCATGTGCATATTTGTATACATATACTTGATTACAAATGAAAAAGCAGACTTAACACTTACACTGCTGAATTAAATTTTGCCGTCTGCTGTTTTTATTTTCTATTTTCAATTTTCACATAAAAATATGATTTTACAGCACATTAGATTCCTAAGTACATGTACTGTTAAACCATGTCTTTATTGAGAAAAAATTATAAAATATAAAACAACAGCAGACATCACTTTCTGTTTCCCGCATCCTCATTCTCATGTAGGTCTTAACCCTTACTACGCTGAATTAAATTTTTTCGTCTGCTGGAAATGTTTTATTTTCAATATTTCTCGACAAAAACCTGGTTTTGACAGCACATGAGAATCATCTCCAGTGGAGATGATTCTCATGTGCTGTCAAAACCAGGTTTTTGTTAAGAATTAAAGCAAAAATGAAAAACAGCAGACGTCAATTTCCGTCAACAGCGTAGGAAGGGTTAATGTCACTTATATTTGAAATCTGCATACATTGGCGGACGTGTAATTATTATGTAGTTGTTACTCTTAATTATTCATATCCTGTACACCATATAATGTAATTGAGGTGAACGTGACATTTTCATTGTACACACACATGTCGTACACGTCCTCATTCTCATGGCCAGGGAGACATGGATGGTCAAAACGTGACTTACCGAATGTTGCCACAAAGGTGACCTTTACGTAAAGTGCCACAAAGGTTGCTTACCGTAGGAGCCACGAAACGTGACTTTTACTTGTAGGTGCCACAAGGTGCTTACCTTTAGTGCCACAATTACTTGTAGGTGCCAGGTTGGACTTAATTTAGGTGCCCCACAAACGTTGGATTACGTAGGTTGGCCACAACGGACTTACCGTAGGTGCCACAACGTGGACTTACCGTAGGTGCCACCAGTGACTTACCGTAGGTGCCAGTGACTTACCTAGGTGCCACAAAGTGACTTACCGTAGGTGCCACAAAGTGACTTACCTGGCCACAAGTGCTTATGTAGGTGCCACAAGGTGACTTACTTTAGGTGCCACAATGACTTACCGTAGGTGCCACAACGTGACTTACCGTAGGTGCCACAACGTGACTTACCGTAGGTGCCACAACGTGACTTACCGTAGGTGCCACCTGGTTTTGACAGCACATGAGAATCGTCTCCAGTCGAGACGATTCTCATGTGCTGTCAAAACCAGGTTTTTGTTAAGAATTAAAGCAAAAATGAAAAACAGCAGATGTCAATTTCCGTCAACATCGTAGGAAGGGTTAATGTCACTTATATTTGAAATCTGCGTACATTGGCGGACGTGTAATTATTCATATCCTGTACACCATATAATGTAATTGAGGTGAACGTGACATTTTCATTGTACACACACATGTCATACACGTCCTCATTCTCATGGCCAGGGAGACATGGATGGTCAAAACGTGACTTACCGTAGGTGCCACAAAGTGACGTGACTTATCATAGGTGCCACAAAGTGACTTACCGTAGGTGCCACAACGTGACTTACCGTAGGTGCCACAAAGTGACTTACCGTAGGTGCCACAAAGTGACTTACCGTAGGTGCCACAAAGTGACTTACCGTAGGTGCCACAAAGTGACTTACCGTAGGAGCCACTACGTGACTTACCGTAGGTGCCACAAAGTGACTTACTGTAGGTGTCACAAGATGACTTACTTTAGGTGCCACAAAGTGACTTACCGTAGGTGCCACTACGTGACTTACCGTAGGTGCCACAAAGTGACTTACCGTAGGTGCCACAAAGTGACTTACCGTAGGTGCCACAACGTGACTTACCGTAGGAGCCACTACGTGACTTACCGTAGGTGCCACAAAGTGACTTACTGTAGGTGCCACAAGATGACTTACTTTAGGTGCCACAACGTGACTTACCGTAGGTGCCACAACGTGACTTACCGCTGGTCCCACAAGGTGACTTACCGTAGGTGCCACAACGTGACTGACCGTAGGTGCCACAACGTGACTGACCGTAGGTGCCACAAACACTTACTGTACAGCGATGCTAGCAGTTGAGAAAGGCATACCATAATAAATAAGGGACAGTACCATTTTGCTTAACCCTTGGAAAGTGTCATCTGCTGTTGTTGCATAGTTTGACTGTTCTCTCAGTAAAAACATGGTTTGACAGCATTTTAGAATCATTTCCATTTCTAAATTGCTGCCAAATCATGATTTTGATGACAAAATTTAATTCAGCATTGTATGGGTTAAAGGGCGAATAACTGACAATCCAAACTAAATGCCGAAATCCAGACTCTAATATTCCAATTTTGTTTATTCCAAGTTATGAAACTTTACATGTTTGCATAAAGTATGCAAATGTTTGTGTATGTCAATAAAACAAAGTGTACTGTGAATAAAAATTAGTATTTTCCATTGAACATGTTACTTTGTCATATAATTACGTGTAGGGATTGTTGAAACACATGTACAATTATTCAGGAAACTGAAATTGAAATTTGAAATTAAAATATTATTGGACTCGTATGACATAGGAGACATGAATATATAATTTGAAATAATTATTAACTTTTAATCTCAAATCCGTATAACTTTTTAACTACCGGTACATTGTATTTATTGTTTTAGATAGAGTTTTCAGTATTTGTGTTATCTTGTTGAAATGTACATTTTAACCCTTAGACCGCATCTTAATTTTTTTGTCGTCTGCCGTTTATTTTCTATTTTCCATTTTTATCATCAAAAACATGCTTTAGAATAATTTACAACATGCTTTGACAGCACTTCAGAATCATATGATTCTGAAGTGCTGTCAAAACATGTTTTTATTGAGAAATAAGGCAAGATATAAAAGCAACAGCAGACGACAATTGTTGTGAGTAGCGGTCTAAGGGTTAAGACAGATATAAAAAAATAAATGGGAAAACCGTAGTGGTTTCACAGGACACCATTTTATTTGGTTTTGTGAACTCCCTAGTCCAAGAAATTGTATGTCAATACATGGTTATTGCGCTACACACTTACTAACCCTAAATATTTGAGTATTTTTTCTTTAAACCATTATATGCGGCTGTGACTTGAAAAATGAGGCTTATGGGATTTGTGCCCAGTGTAGATCCAGATCAGCATATGCATCTGCACATTCTGATTAGGATCTGCACTGTTCACCATTCCATCAATGAATCATCTGTCATGCTTCTTTCTAAGAAGCAAAATAGATCAGTATAAGGCTACAGAAGTGTGCTATTTGATCAGGAGCTACACTAGTCACCAAACCCTTAAGCCCAATTTTCCATATGAGGCACGTCATGTGATTTTGTACCTGACAACATGTGAATTTTTTTTCTTCATGAAATACATTTACAGAAACTGTGATATTTTCTGTAAATGACGTCAAGATGAAAGTTTCATAGATAATGGGAATAGAAATTAGGTTTGAGACGGCTTTCAGCTGCGCCGAAAACCTATTGTATTCGTTGGGTTTTTTTTGTTTTTTTTTATTCAGCCGTTCAGGCTACAGCCCAAACCGCTGGTCGGATCGACTTCAAATTTTGCATGCCGATTCGGATCAAGTGTGCGCAGAGACTCAGAGATTTTCAGAAATATCTTAATGCCACTTTCCACGAAACCGGAAGTGACGTCATATTTTCTATAACTTTCTATAACTTCCTTATTTTCCAACCGATTTCAAAAATTATTTTTGCATTTGAAAGCTGACAACATTCTCTATCTCGGCCTCGCTGACAGTTCTCGGTTATCTGGTCAAATAAGAGAGCTATAGGGATTTGAAGTTGAAATATGTACATACTTTTCAACGATTTTGCCGAATTTTTGCCGAATTTCGGCTGATAACAGGTGGTCTTTGCAAACGTTTTCCAATTTGTACAGTAATGTCAGCAACATAATTTCTTGCCAGTGTGATAGGGGAGTGTCAGGCGCATAAAAGATGATAATTTTCAGAGCTCTATCTTGACTACTTCCGGTTCTATTGGATGTCAAAGATGAACGTCTTTTTTTCAAGTTTTCAAAATAGAGCAAACGGATGTGACGTCAGCTTCGTTATTTATCAATAGATTTCAAAATTTCTTGCTGCGGTCGATATTTCAGTCATTTAGCTAAAACTTTCCCGCTTTGTGCCCGGCCTATGGTGAAAAACAAACGAAAACTTCACTGGCGGAATATTGCACATATGTAATTTCCGTTTTATTAGGTGTATTTACAAATGGCGTAAACTGCAATTTAGGGGCGATAACTATCGAAAAATAATCATCCGCTGACTTACGGGCTCCCTCCATCTACACCAAACCGCTGGTCGGATCGACTTCAAATTTTGCATGCCGATTCGGATCAAGTGTGAGCAGAGACTCAGAGATTTTCAGATATCTGTTAATGCTACTTCCCACGAAAACGGAAGTGACGTCATACTTCCTATAACTTCCTTATTTTCCAACCGATTTCAAGAATTCTTTTTGCATCGGAAAGCTGACAAAATTCTCTATCTCAAACTCACTGACAGTTTTCGGCTGTCTGCTCAAATAAAAGAGCTATATGCATTTGAAGTTGAAAAATGTACATACTTTTCAACGATTTTGCCGAATTTCGACTGATAACGGGTGGTCTTTACAAACGTTTTCCAATTTGTACAGTACTGTCAGCAACATTATTTCTTGCCAGGGTGATAGGGGTGTGTCAGCCCGCATGAAAGATGATAATTTTCAGAGCTATATCTTGACTACTTACGGCTCTATTCGATGTCAAAGATGAACGTATTTTTTCAAGTTGTCAAAATAGAGCAAACGAATGTGATGTCAGCTTCGTTATTTATCATTCGATTTCAATTGTTTTTGCTGTAGTCGATATTTCTGTCCTTTAGCTAAATCTTTGGCTGAGGATCGAACCCGGTATCCCTCGCTCCGAGCCCATCGCTCTACCTCTAAGCTAACCGGCCCCACATCGGTGTGATGATGCGAACACAATAATGTTGGACTGTTCATTCTAAAACTTCAGAAATTCTTTTTGCAACCGATAGATTACACCTTGGGCTAAAGCTTAGTTACACATGAAATCAATGTTTGAGGCTCAAACCGTTGATGCAGCTCAAGCTGCTCTAGTTTGTCTTGTTCTTACTGTCTGTTCCACGTTTTGCTGCCGACGAACTTTTGGCCATTAAACACATGAAATCTAAAAAATATTTAAAGGTAAGTACTTTTTCATCAATAACAAAAAAGTCACCCTCCCCAAAAAAAATTATTTTATGAAATTCCAGCAAATATTGATTTTATTGCGAAAAAACGATTTTACTATGGGAATTTAACTGAACATGGGGAGTCAATTTCCAAAAATTTTCGTTTTTTGATCCAAAAGGATCAAAAAACGAAATAATTTGAAAATTGACTCCGAAGCCTGGCGAGATAGCTTGAAAATGATGTAACTAAGATAATAAAAGTTAGATTTTGAAAATCGGTCCACAAATAAAAAAAATATTTAAAAACATCTATTTTTATCCCATAGGAAAATCGTTTTTTCAAAATAAAATCAATATTTGATGGAATTTCATCTAATAATTTTTTTGGAGGAGGGTGACTTTTTTGTTATTGATAAAAAAGTACTTACCGGTACATGTACTTTTAAATATTTTTTAGATTTAATGTTTTTAATAGCCAAAAGTTTGTCGGCAGCAAAACGTGGAACAGACAGTAGGTACAAAATCACATGGCGTGTCTCATGTTTATATTGCAGCCCTGGCCAATACGACGGTGTTGACCCCGCCCATCCAAGAGTATGGCCATGGGGTCGGCAAGTCCATCACCGGCGGCCACTTCTACAGAGGCTGCCACAACCCAAACCTGAATGGCTACTACTTCTATGCGGACTTTGTGAGGGGGTATGTTCAAACTGCTTACACATTGAAACATATCCACAAATGGTGCAGATCCTGGTGAGATGACTCATTTCGATCTACACTGTTTGCAAATATTAGGAAAGGGGTATCTAGTGTTGAAAGTGTTCAGAGCCCAATTCTGCATGCACTCGGAAATGAACAAACCCATCATGTTTTAAGTGAGATTGACTTGAAATTTCTTACACTTCTTCGTGTCATACAAATTTACTTCCATCTCCCACTGTTTTGGGTTCTGTACAGGATATACTGCTCACTTGATCAGTAGCCGATTTCATCAAACTTGCAAAGTATACTTATCTAGCAAAGTATACTTTGAGGGAGCAATCATTTATTTTTCCTGAAATGCATTATTTCATATCGAACTAACAACTGCATATATTTGATGATTAAAAGTATGCAGAATCATTATACTGAATTTATTACATTATCACAGCCAAATTGGCTGTGATAATGTAATAAATTCAGTATAATAAAAATTATTAAATTTATCCTAAAATTGAAAATTTCTCCCTCAAAGTATACTTTGCTAGGAAAGTATACTTGCAATGTTGGTGAAATAGGCTACAGATTCCATTCTGTCGTGCTTTTTCTACACAGTGGCATATTCCGGTTAGTGGAGGACCCGGTGACGAAGACTTGGAGCAACAAGACAGTGGTAATGTGTGGCAGCGACTGGTGCAAGCCGCCCCTCCACAACCAATATGAAATCAAGATCATCTCCTTCGGCGAGGATGAGGATGGTCAGTAGGTTTTATTCGACAATTAACCAGGGCCCGGTTGCTCAAAACATCCGTTAGCTTAACGGACTGTTAAATCCTTAACTGAATGGTTAAAATCTCTGTTTTAACAGAGATTTTAACCATTCAGTTAAGGATTTAACAGTCCGTTAAGGATTTAACAGTCCGTTAAGCTAACTGGTGTTTTGAACAACTGGGCCCAGTCTTATAAAGTAAAACTTTGACTATTAAATAGTAATTTCTCCCATAATTACTTCCAAGTCAATACTGGTGTTAGAGTTGTGGCAATTTGTCTGTTTTACATCACGTTACTTGGTTTACTAATATTGTCGTCTGCTGATTTTTTTTTGATTTTCCATATTTATCAACAAAAACATAGTTTGGCAGCTCTTACGTGGTTTTGTTGTATTCTGGAAGTTGTCCATCAATTGTTTTCAGCTCTGCTAGATCTAATATACCTGTTATTGACATATTTCTTGAAGTTTACATTTTATTGAAATTTCAGGTGAGATTTACATGTTGTCCACCGGGTATGAATCGGCAATGACGGCAAACGGTACATTCTACAGAATAGTTGATCCATGGAGGTAATATATTTAACCCTTTCACCCCTAAGTAACTGGAATGGATTTTGATACATTAATTTTGCAACCAATCCAATTGTCACAAAACGATTTTCAAACTAGTCCATTTATGAAAAGGGGGTGTTTTTGTTCTCAAAAATATGAAAATTACAGTCAAACCTGTGAATAAAGGCCAGCCATGGGAAGTAAAAAATATGGCCTTTGTTCACAGGTGGTCTTTGTTCGCAGGGTCATTTATATAGTAATTATGCCATTGGGACAACACAATTGTGGCCTTTACAGCCAGGTGATTGCTATTCGGAGGTGGTCTTTAGCACAGGTTCGACTGTACTTACAAAAAGTGCCGGCTCATCTGGATCTACACTTTTTGCGAATACAACTATACAGGCCTGTGGTGTTGAAAGCTGAGCTGAATTTATTTCTGATGAGTGTAGTGTCTGTTTAGACATGTACTTGTATATCCAGTGGCATATCTAAGTTCTTGCCGGGGGGGGGGGGGAGGGTTGCGAATTGCAGATCGAGTTTGGAAAGTTGTGCGGAAGCATCCTTTCTGGGAAAGAAATATTTATACATTCAATTTCCTTGATTATGGTAATTTTAACACTATAATTATGATACAATGTATATATATTGGAGTTATTTCCGTTAGAAAAACGTAAGTCAAAGTAAAAATACACATCTGATCAAATTTAATTTTAGGAGATGCATTCGCACCCCTGTAACTATGCTGGCTATGCCACTGATAACCTGATAACAATGTTAAAGCCCCAATACGGCTCCAATTGCCGAATTTGGCCTCCTATTGGGTTTTCCCACACATAAATCCAACAGGTTTCTATTTACACACACTTTGAAACTGTTTGCATTCATTTTGGTACAAAAATGAGTTTGTAGTCGATGAAAATATCAATATTTGTTGATAAACAAACAGCAGGTGCGTGTTCAAGGTCCGATCGATTTTCCGATAGACGCTCGGGTCAACTGCTCGACTCCCTGATTCGCGGCCGATGAATTCCGATAGCCGGAGTTTATCGACTCACTTCCGAGCCGAAGCCGTTGGGTTACGGAAATTAATTTGTCAATATTGACATTTTGCACTGAGTGGTACACAAAACAAGTTTTTGTTGTCTTCACATTGCGATTAAGATGTAAATCTCAAGACTTGAGATGTATCTATTAGGCAGTATATGTTAGTTTTGTGTACTAAATCAGTTGCCAAACATGTTTTTGTGTTTGAAAAAATCGGAAAATTGTAATACTGAGCTGTTCAGGGCCTTTAATGGTTTTCTGGATGAAATGGCTGTAACTTGAAAAATAAATTTCCGTTTGTAATCTGTATAAAATTTTGTTGATCCAACTTTTGACATCTAAAAGCGTCTTTCACTGGAAGGTTGGGAATAGTGGAGATATGCTTATTGCCTTAACCCTTTCAATGCTGAATTGAATTTTGTCGTCTGCTGTTTATTTTTTATCTTCCATTTTGCTCATCAAAAACATGCTTTGACAACACTTTAGAATGGAAATGATTCTAAAGTGCTGTCAAAACATGTTTTTATTCAGAAAGAAGACAAATACACTGCAGTTCCATTATAACGCGGTGGTCGGGGTCCAAGATTTCAAACCGCGATCGAATCCGACCGCGTTATAAAATTTCGGGACATGCACGGGTACTGGTACTGAACGGGTTACTGGTATCATCTGCATTTCGGTTACCAACTATTGCAGGAATTCCATTAGCAACGGACCCATATAAAATCATGTCATTTGAACAGAAGTTAAAGTAATTATTAATAATGCCTATGACATACAAACTTGTATTAATGTATTAAACATATGAGTTATTTATAAAATCATGCTTAAGCTATTACGTTGTATAGTGCTCGCGATAGACAGACGCTTATTACAATGTATACTACTCGCGATCAACAGGCGCTTAAAAGGATTAATTGATAATAAATAATGCCTATGGTCACGTGTCCTACCTATTCATGCGGACGATTAGCTGTTGATATGTGCATAATCTCAGGATGTGGGGTCACGTGATTTATTGTTTACGCTGCAACAGGCATATTGATGAATGAAATTTACGATTTAAGCGAGATTGCCGTGGGCTGCAGTGTAAACAATAGACCACGTGATCCCATACCCAGATAATGCTGAAAGACCAGTCTATTTATAGAATGCTAAATATTACACCTGGAAGTAAAGAAAAAAAAAAGGCGATCGAACACGCAACCATTTATTAGCGACAATTATGTGTTAACACAGATACATTGACATTACTTGGTGACAAAAAGCGGTACATTTACGTGACTGGAGAAATGGTGCTCATGGGATTTGTGACCAGTGTAGCTTCTGATCAGGTGTTACATTGGTCGGCATGCTCCTTTGATTACTTCGCGAATACATGTCAATTGGGATTAAGATAATTGAATTGATTAATAAATATGCCTATTAACATGATTACCTGATTAAAGGTATTACATTTGCTAACATACTAATAATAATCCCTTCATGGACTTTGAACTTCGTTGTTTGAATAAACTTACAGAAATCACGAATCAACTAATTACACGATGACTACGACATCCGACGATTTTATTTTATTTTTTTTAACAAAAAATATTGGGATCCACGAGAGACCCACGTTATAATGGAGATCGCGCTATACGCGACCGCTTTATAATGGAACTGCAGTGTATAACACAACAGCAGACGTCTATTTCCGTTTCCCGCATTCTAAGGGTTAACCTGGCTACTCACTATGTGGATACATGTTTATGCTTGTATTCATGTATCCCTACATTTTGATATTCTTACTGCTGAAGGCATATTGTAAATTAACTGTAAAATCCACCTTGAGTTAATTAACATAAATTAGTCGCTTCATTAACAATAGTTACCCTACATTTGGTGGGTGGTGGTCGGGCGAATGTGACAGCGTAAATTAACGGTAGGGGTTCCTCCTTATAGGAATCACGATTTGCCTGGTTTGGCCCTCAGGTACATTTTTATCTTTGGCTCTTTTGTTACCTGGGAGTTGAATTGGGTTATTGCCCATTATAAAAGTAGTAAGATTATTACTGATCCTGCTGCTTTCAGTGGGGCCAAGTGATTCTGGTGTGGCGAGGACCTGGCATCAGATCAGGATTGTTCTGATTTCAGGGATGAATATATAGTTTTGTTATTGTAAATATTCAGTTCTAATTTTGGGATTTTCCCCCCTTTTGTACATGTACTTGAACATGTACATGTACTTGTACAGGTAATATATGGGATTTAGTACTAAACCCATTGACCCTGCCTTAAATGACCTTAGCTGTTGATAGGCCGTTAAACCCCAACAAACAAAAACAAAAACCCTACATTTGAGACAGAAATGAGATTCACGTCCCTTTTCAGGCGCGGGAATCCTGCTGACTGTAAATCGGCACGTCCTTCTGAGTCAACCACCGTCCCTTCGACTACAGACCCAGGAGTGAGCGGGACCACTGTATCCACGGCAACCACCGTCCCTTCGACTACAGACCCAGGAGGGAGCGGGACCATTGTATCCACGGCAAGCACACCAGACGTGGCTGGTATGTTAACGTGGTTGTTAGCATGCCTACATCCGATAGTCACGATGCTTGTCTTATAAGGACGGGATGGTTATGGAAGGATAGCTATAACGGGGGGCAGGTCGGTCATGCTGACATAAGCCATGTATTATCTATTATAATTGAAGGGGTCAGTGGAATAAGGGGGCTAACTCCCTTATGGAGTTAGCTCCCTTCTTCCACTGATCGCTTCAAGAATGGTTTAGTCGGTCACACTTTTCTCAACTGCACCTAACATACACTGATCATTAGTGAATATAGAAAAAAGAACATCTTTACCTATGTAATGCTGTACATTCAATATTAACCATTAATTAATAGACACTGCATGTTGTCAGCTGTTTATGTTTTATTTGCCATTTTATTCAGCAAAAAAAATGCTTTGACAGCACTTTAGAATCATTTCCAATGGAAATGATTTAAAAGTTCTGTCAAACCATGCTTTTATCAAGAAAGAATACAAAATATGAATCATCAGCGCACGACAAAGGACTGGTGAAAACTGCATGCAAATATTCCATGTCACAAGTTATAGAGATTTTAATTTCAGCATATCTTATGCAAATGAGCTGTGGCATCACAGTAAGTGCATTTCAATAATGCAAATTACGATATTTATTTTTCCATTAAACTCAATATTATTTTTCTTTTTAATGTGTATTTCTGTATACATGAACAATATATGACAGACTGTTAAAACTAAAATTATATAAATAAAACTGGAATATTTACATGTGGTTTTCACAAGTTTTGTTAGATTCTTATTAACTATAATGTGCATATTAAACACAATTGCATCCCAGAGTACATTTAACCCTTACACCGCTATCTTAATTTTTTGTCGTCAGCTGTTTATTTTAATATTTTCCATTTTTGTTTAGAATAATTTACAACATGGTTACACTCAGGTTAATGTTGACCATAAAACCTCTGTTAATTAGATATTAAATTGTTAAAATGCAGAAACTTATCAAGCTTTACATTGGCCACGATACATTTCTTCTAGCGTACTGCTATCTAACCGATAGCTAGCTATCACAGGGGTCCGAAGTTGTGCTGGGAAAAGTGTACTGGGTCCGAATCGGTGGGCGTCTTAGTCGGTGGGCATCTTATAAGATGCCCACCGACTAAGACGCCCACCGATTCGGACCCTTATAAGATGCCCACCGACTAAGACGCCCACCGATTCGGACCCAGTACACTTTTCCCAGCACAACTTCGGACCCCTGTGCTAGCTATAAAGGTACATGCACACCCAATAGGCACAAAATGTTCTTTAAAGTAATTGAATAAGTGTATAATTGTGTCACTATTCAACCAGTTCTAAAGATTATGAGTGCCCGCTATACGGATATAATCATTTAGTAATATTTATTTTACTGATAGTGACGCGCATTGGTATTTTCATATGCAAATGAGGCATGGTATTTTTTAATTATTTATACTAATTAGTATGGTCATTGCACATCAAAAAATAAATACAGAGGATGAATAGTAATGTCCGTGAACATTTTAAGGAATCACAGTTATGAGTGGGCATGTACCTTTAATTGGAAACTCGTGTCTCTGTGGTTGACATTGTGCTGCCAATCAGAATGCTAGAGTGAGGTTTGAGAAAAGTTATGTAAACCAGTGCTATATTGTATTATGAAGTCATACGTAGGTGCCTGCAGCATGTTGAATATGGGGAGGTGTGGGAGATTTTATGCATTATTACATCGCCATATTACTATCGCTAAATTTGCATTTTCAGCAAATTAAATGAAAAAAATGGCAAATAGTTCCATTAAAATGTGGAATTGAATTCCACATTTGCTCTGAAATGTTTGTCAACTTTTTGTTATTTATTACATATATTTACAAATCTTCGATATCAGGTTTGGAAAATTCACATAATTATGTGATAAGGCAGAAAATCACATAAATTAGGCCAGGCATGGCAGGTCTGGATAAAATGGTTTTGTTGCCTTTCATTTATTTCTGACTGTTCAAGTCGTGTCTATTTCGAATTGCGCTGATCAGAAGGCAATCAGCTCCATTTTATGATGCCATGTCTGAATGCCATGTACGATTGTACATTATCGTTTGGATTGGATTGAAAGCTAAGACTCGAAATCTTCATAAATTGATTACGTCTTGATTTGACTGTAAACCTGCACGAGTATCAGGATGTTTAATTTTGTAAATGTTGTCAGGTGACCTTTATCAGCCGGCGACACATATATAGTTGAACACGGGTATTTAATAACTACTGATTACTTCTACTCTATTCCACGTTTTTCTGCTGACAAACTTTTGGCTATTAAACATATCAAATCTCAAAAATATGTAAATGTATGTACTTTTTCATCAATAACAAAAAAGTCACCCTCCCCAAAAGAAATTATTTGATGAAATTCCATCAAATAATGATTATATTGTGAAAAAACGATTTTCCTATGGGAATTTAACATGGGGCAAAAAGGAGGAGGACGACCACGAGGATCAGAAAAAGAAAAAAAAAATGGAAATTGACTCTGAAACCTGGCTAGTAATGCCTTGGTAATGGTCCAACTAAGAAAACAAGTTAGATTTTGAAAATCGGTCCACAAATAAAAAAATATTTTAGAACAATCTATTTTTAGCCCCCATAGGAATTTTTTTTTTTTCGCAATAAAATCAATATTTGATAGAATTTCATCAAAAATATAAAAACATTTTAGGAGGGTGACATTTTTGTTATTGATGAAAAAGTGCTTATTTTTAAATATTTTTTATATTTAATGTGTTTAATAGCCAAAAGTTTGTCGGCAGCAAAACGTGGAACAGACAGTAGTTATATGCTTGTCTCAGTGACCATGGTAATTGTTCAATGTTTAGCTTGCTTGCACAAAGTGTAGGAAGAGATAATATCATATCCATCATGTCAACCATTGTCTGTATTCACATGTTGCCAATCATAGTCGTTGTCTTCATCCACTACACTGTAGGGTAAATTGTTTATACTATCTTTCTCATTGCATGGTATTTCTTGATAATTCTCTAATTCTGACAAATCCATGAATGCCTGCCCCCTGCTATTCCCAAGACCAAGGTCACTTGGTGCATTCACAAAACTTAACATTGAGGTAACATTTCTTGTAAGTTTTGTTTCTTTTCTCAGAACTACTTAACCCTTAATTTTTTGTCGTCTGCTGTTTATTTTTTGTTTTCCATTTTTATCATCAAAAACATGTTTTAACAGCGCTTTAGAATAATTTACAACATGCTTTGACAGCACTTCAGAATCATTTCCGTTGGAAATAATGCTGAAGTGCTGTCAAACCATGTTTTTATTGAGAAATAAGGCAAGATATAAAAGCAACAGCAGATGACAATTGTTGTGAGTAGCTGACTAAGGGTTAATAGTTCACACCTGTATTCCCCTGATGGTGTTATCATGTTGTAGCAAATACATTATCATCTGCCCCTGACTGAATGATTTCAACAATTAACAAATGTTTTTTTGTTAGTGATGTAGAAAATATTAAATTTCATGTGCCTATGCACATTTTCTTGGCTTCTTGGCTGCTGTAAATTGCTTGTTAACCCTTTAAAGGTACATGCCCACGCAGTAGGCACAACATGTTCTTTATAGGAATTAAATAAGTGTATAATTATGTCACTATTCCACCAGTTCTAAACATGACGAGTGCCCGCTATACAAATATAATAATTTATTAGCCAGGTTTTTTTTAAAAAAATCCAGGCTATTGGATTGGCGAAAGCCGGGCAGGCAGGCGGCGGGCGGCGGGTGGCGGGCAGCGGGTGGCGGGCGGCGTCCACAATCAATGTTAAGTTTTCGTGTTTGAGTCCATTTCTTTGTTACTGTACCACCTAGGACCACCAAACTTTCACAGCTTCATAATCAAGGGGTGCCCACCACATATCACTATCCAACATGTTACTTTTTTTTTAACTTCACCCATTTTTTCCGTGCAGTCGACTTAGCCATTTTCAATGTTAAGTTTTCGCGTTTACAATGTTAAGTTTTCGTGTTTAAGTCCATTTCTTTGGTACTGTACCACTTAGGACCACCAAACTTTCACAGCTTCATAATCAAGGGGTGCCCACCACATATCACTATCCAACATGTTACTTTTTTTTTTAACTTGACCCATTTTTTCCGCGCAGTCGACTTAGCCATTTTCAATGTTAAGTTTTCGCGTTTACAATGTTAAGTTTTCGTGTTTAAGTCCATTTCTTTGGTACTGTACCACCTAGGACCACCAAACTTTCACAGCTTCATAACCAAGGGGTGCCTACCACATACAACTCCAACATGTGACCATCTTTTTTACCTTAACCTATTATTTCTGCGTAATTGACTTAGCCATTTTCAACGTTAACTTTTTAACGTACGTCTGGTTAAAATTTTTTGGTTAAAAGTTTTTTGTTATACTATATCTCTGCAACTGCTTCGCCCATTACCTTGAAACTTGTCAACTTAAATGGGTGTTTTTATCATCAATCCATATTTTCATTCTAACCCCCAACCGTGCGGCCCCTGTGGCCAATGTCAAGGTCAAATTACTTTGAATTCTTTTGTTAGAGTTTTTTTGTGTACTATATCTCTGCAACTGCTTCACCCATTACCTTGATACTTCACATGGGTGTTTATCATCATTGTCGCACCCGCTTGTGGAAAGCGCGATATCGTCGGCATTTTGGCATATGTCCGTCCGTCCGTCCGTCCGTCCGTCCGTCCGTCCGTCCGTACGTCTGTGTGTCCGGTTAAAGTTTTTTTTTTCGTTAAAGTTTTTCCATCTACTATATCTATTTTTTTAGTGTCCATGCCTCGCCTCAAGGCGCGACATGCAGGCCACGGCCATCTAGTCTACAAAAAGTGGGTATAATTATGTTATCCAAGTGTCTATGCTTGGAAAAAACCTGGCCTTCGTGGCTTTGCCTCGTTTCTTGTTAATTATAAATTTACTGTTAGCGACGCGCGGCGGTAACAGTCTATTTTGATAATGTGCGGGGACGACGACTTTCACATCACGGCTTGCGGTGCGCATGCGCAGTATACTACGCGCGCCAGTAGGCTTCCAAATATGTAAACAAGAATATCAACATGTCGAAACGTCCAGGACGGAAATTGTATGAAACGGCGTCGGCCAAAAAAAAGGTGAAATGTCTGAAGGACAGGCAGTACAGAGAGAGAGAGTGGTTAACATTGGCGACCAGATCACCAAATGGAAAGAGTTACGTGGAGATTTAGATTTGGACTCGAATAGAGATGTTTCTTCTCAACTTCTGATACTTCACTGCGCATGTCAAAGATGTGATATGATTGACCGTGTCACGTGGCGCGTATTGGTAAAAATAGCACGAGGTCGGAAAATACCCTTTCTGGTCGCGGCATATAAAATGTGATTTAACACCAATTAACACGCGCCGTAATTAAAAATAACTCGTTAGTGGGTAGACAAATGGCTCATATAAGGCATGACAGAAAATGAAAAGTAGTAGTACAGTGTAACCTACTGCGTGGGCATGTACCTTTAATACAATGCTGAATTAAATTTTGTTGTGTGCTGTTTATGTTTTATTTGCCATTTTACTCATGAAAAACATGGTTTGACAGTACTTTAGAATCATTTCCAATGGAAATGATTCTAAAGTGCTGTTAAACCATGTTTTTATTGAGTAAAACGGCAAAATATTAAGCAACAGCAGACGACACTTTTCGTTTCCAGCATTCTAACGGTTAAGTTTACCTTGTAGCATTGTGCATGGTGTACAACATGGTAATGTGAGCATTGTGTAGCATTGTCTACAGGGCTGCATATATATAAACACTGGCCCAAAATGATACAATATCAAAAGCATGCATCTATTGTCTGGCATTAAACAATTTCATTCTACATGTTTTGGTGGTAAAGATGACTGCACTTTGTTTCTTGTGATAATGTTTTGTTACTCATCCCCAGTAATAACATCTGACTACTGGTGGTGTATTGTGTATTTTTAGCTCACCTGAGCGAAGCTCATGTGAGCTATTGTTACCACAATGTGTCCGTAGTCCGTCGTCGTCCGTCGTCGTCGTCGTCGTCCGTGAACATTTTCAAACGTCTTCTCCTCGGTAACCATTGGGCCTATGGTCACCAACTTCATGGTCATGGTCCTTAGGTAGGGGGATTACAAAATTGTTAAAATGACGTCATTACGTAAGCCAAGATGGCCACCGTCTAAAAATAGCACAAATTCTTCAAAAATCTTCTCAAGAAACGCCAACCGGATTTCGACAAAACTTGGTAGGAATGATCAATGTACAATGCTCTTTCAAAGTTGTTAAAATGGTGACCCCAGGGTCAAAAATGGGCGTGGCCCGTGGGGTCAAATTGAGGTCAAATTTTATTTTTGACTGTATATGGTCATATCATATATCAAATCGAAGGTATCAACAAGGCGATCACTCTGGTGCATTTTTTGTCGAAATCGGATGGTTATGTCATCCAAGATGGCCGCCGAAATGTCAAAAGGTTGTTCTTTTATTAGAGATTTCAAAATTCTTCTTCACATGAACCGCTTGGCCCATGGTAGCCAAACTTAAAAGTTATGGTCCATGGGTGAAGCCTTTTCAGATTTGTTAAAATGGAGGTCATCGCTAATCCAAGATGGCCGCCGTCTAAAAATAGCATAAATTCTTAAAAAATCTTCTCATGAACCGCTAGCCGGATTTCGACGAAACTTGGTAGGAATGATCGATGTACATTGCTCTTTGAAAGTTGTTAAAATGGTGACCCCGGGTTCAAAAATGGGCGTGGCCCGTGGGGTCAAATTGGGGTCAAATTGAGGTCAAATTTTATTTTTGACTGAATATGGTCATGTCATATATCAAATTGAAGGTATCAATGAGGCAATCACTCTGGTGCAATATTTGTCGGAATCGGATGATTATGTCATCCATGATGGCCACCAAAAGGTCCATTTATTCAAGATTTTTAACGTCTTTTTCTCAGGAATCACATGGCCGATGCTGGGTGAAGCATTTTCAGATTTTGTAAAATGAGAGTCATCGCTTAATCCAAGATGACCGCCATCTAAAAATAGCACAATTTTTTTAAAACACATGAACTCAATGTCACATTCTCCTCTGGTGTTCATGGAGTCAGGTGAGCGAATTAGGGCCATCATGGCCCTCTTGTTTTATTGTATTTTGTCTAAGATTGGTAAAGTGTATGCTTGCCTGATATTTGTACATGTATCATGTTGCATCATCACCATCATCACCATCATCACCATCATCACATTCACCACCATCATCATCTCATCATCATGGCCGTCTTCATCATTATCATCATCACTCCAACTGCCATGTGTCACATGTTTTGTCTAGTGTGCAATATTCGTACTCATTAGACTTCCATTCATAGCTTTGGGAATGTTTTTACTAGTGAATTGTTGATAATACTCTACTTACTACATGTAGCATGTTTGTAAAATATTTATTTATCACACATATACATCGGGTCAGAGGTACGTAATCTTCATTACATGTAGTACATATATGTATTTAACCCTTACAACACTGAATTAAATTGTGTCGTCTACTGATTTTTAGCTCATCTGAGCCAAAGGCTCAAGTGAGCTATTGTTGACACTTTTCGTCCGTTAGTTCATCCGTCCGTCCGTCTGTCGTCCGTCCGTCCGTCCACACATTCAAACGTCTTCTTCTCACGAACTGCTGGGCCAATTTTGGTCAAACTTCACATGGATGGTCTATGGGTGGGGGCTCGTCAGATTTGTAAAATAGGAGGTTGTCGCATAATCCAAGATGGCCGCTTTGGATAAGTAGGTCAAATTCTTAAAAAATCTTCTTACGAACAGCCAGGCAGATTTCAACGAAACTTCACAGGAATGATCGACAGTTAATGCTCTTTCAGATTTGTAAAAATGGTGACATAGTACCCTGACTGTACATATTTTGAGACAACCTTTTCAATTATTCAAATGACTTATGAATTTGCAGATGAGTTTTGCCGGAACTTGGTATACCGTATAATAATTCCAGCACAAAAATATTTACACAATTCCCTAACATTTGATTGGTTCGTGGCAAGTCTCTGTCCAAAATTTATTTCCCAGTAAACTCCCATGCCGAACTACTTTCCGTAACCGTCGGGCGCAGTTAAAATAATTCTTAAGAAAACGGAAAATAAACACATTTTCTTGATGAATGGATTTCAAATGCTGGAATTATAAGGAATGAATGGCCTTTTTGTGGAATTTATCGGGGTATAAACTTGGAAAAGTCGCGGGAATACTGGACGAAGGCCGGAAGGCCTCGTCCAGTATTCCCGCGACTTTTCCAAGTTTATTTCCCCGATAATAATCAAGAGTCCGTTGTTGATTTACTTTATAATGGGGACACTAAGTTCAGGTGAGCGATACAGGCCCATTTGGGCCTCTTGTTTTTTTCAATTTTCTCATGCTTTGACAACACTTTAGAATCATTATGCCCCTATGCAGATGCCTGTATCAAAAGAAATTGTGTACGGAAATGTAATAGAAACAAAAAAAGCAAATAAAAAATGTCTATGACAAATATTTAGCACTTGGCATAGGAAAGCTGGTCTAAAATGACCTTAGCTGTTAACAGACCGTTAATCACCTTTAAAAAAAAAAATATTGGTGTACGGAAAACATTTTTTGGTCTGCTGTTTTCAATTTTAACCTATTCCTTTACAAAAAACATGCACATGAAGAGTTGTTTCCATTGAAGATGATTCTCATGTACTGTTAAAACATTTTTGTTTCGAGAAAAATGGAAAATAACAGCAGATGGTAAAATTTAATACATTATAGCGGTTAAAACCACAGGCATTCGGCATGTTTCGGCTTTCGTCAGTACTGCTATATATGAACGGCTCGATAATACTGTGTGAATTACAATGATTACATTGAGAGTAACATACATGTACTGCATTTGCTTGTTATTTATTCATATATAGTAATACCTCAGAAACACAGCTCCAATTTGCGTAATTTGGAGGTACATTTCTTATTTCTCCATTAAAAATGGCAAGTTGGAAGTGCTTTAGAATCGTCTCAATGAGACGATTCTAAAGGACTCCCAACTTGCCATTTTTGATGAAGAAATAACAGAATTTCACCCCAAGTTGGTCAAATTACGCACCGTAACTGGAGCTTTGTAGAAGTCAAGAAAAATTCAGAATATATTTCAGCAGTTTCTAGTGTGGTGCCGGGAGACAGTAGGTAGACTGGGAACTCCCTGTGATGGTGGATATGGGTCGAGCTTGTTCACAGTGGCCATTGTACATCATGCCCACCTGGGACCCGTTTCACTAAACTTTGTACGACTCAAATGTTCATAAGTGCAAATTTATGATAGTCTGTAAATGTCACATTAACAATGAGTTCTTGTAAACAATTATTGGATTTACATTTATTGAGCATTGGCTGCATATGCAGCCTATTGCTCAATAAATGTAAATCCATCAATTGAAATTTCCAGACGATCCTAAATTTGCACTTACGAACATTTTAGTTGTATGAAGTTTAGTGAAACGGGCCCTTGATATTTAGGTCGACTTTGGTCTTTTCTTAAATGTCTCGAACTACTTGAACAAATTTGATGTGATGAAGTGTAGATACAGGCTGGGACGCAGGAATAAATGTACGGGGGTGCGTTATCGACGTCGCGCAGGGCTAAACATTTTGTTTGCGCATCCATGGACAGACCTCAACAGATTAACCATTGCACCCCTCAGTAACTGGAATGGATTTGGATATGTTAATTTTGCAAGCAATCCAATCATCACAAAATGATTTTCAGATCATTTATGAACATGGGGTGTTTTTGTTCTCAAAAGTGCAGATCCTGATGAGACGGCTCGTCACGAGCCGGCTCATCTTGATCTACATTTTTTGCCAATACCACTGTACAGGCATGTGGTGTTGAAAGGGTTAAGGGGGTGCATACGTACCCATTGCACCCCCTCTGTGTACGGGCCTGAGATACATGTACATAGGAAATTGCATAGTAGAACCTGTCGGTGGTGTCGCCCTCGTAACTATTAACATGTCTGACTTATTTTCAGAAAACTTAGTTATATGCATTTTCTCAAAATAATTTCAAAATGGCTACAAGGATGTGATATTATATAATTTCCTGGGTTGTCTGTGCTTTATAACATCAACATTTCTCAACGTGTTTGGTGAGATATTTATGAAAATTGAGGTTAAATCATTTTGTTTGTGGAAAATCCTTAATATGTTCTTAATATTTTTCTGTGCTTAGAAGTATATGTGGTGACCACCATTTGAACCGTCTCGTTAAGACGGTTCAAATGAGTGGTCACCACATGTACTTTCATTGAGAAATAACAAAAATAAAAATAACATATTTTAAACAAATTATACCTGTGAAGATGTATTATGAATGTAATGGGTTAAAGGGACCTTAACCCTTTCAACAATACAGGCCTGTATAGTGGTATTAGCCAACAGTGTAGATACAGATGAGCCTGCTCACGACGATCCATCTCATGAGGATCTGCACTTTTTGGATCTGTCAGGATCTGTAATTTTCATATTTTTCAGAACAAAAACACCCCCTTTTCATAAATGGACTAGTCTGAAGATCATTTTGTGACTATTGGATTGGTTACAAAATTTACATATCCAAATCCATTCCATTTTCTTAGGGGTGAAAGGGTTAAGTACATTAGTAGGTGCGTGTTGTACATGGCTCACTGTGTTGTTGGTGGAGGACATTTAATTTGATTTCTTTCTTTGTTTCCACAGGCATGTTGATAACAAATATTTACATGTATAAGTATCAATAAAAGTACATGATAGAAAACAAACATGACACATTTATGGTGTGCACATAAATATTTAACCCTTAGACCGCTACTCACAACAATTGTTGTCGGTTGTTGCTTTTATATATTGCCTTATTTCTCAATAAAAACATGGTTTGACAGCACTTCAGAATCATTTCTAATGGAAATGATTCTGAAGTGCTGTCAAAGCATGTTGTAAATTATTCTAAAGTGCTGTCAAAGCATGTTTTTGATGATAAAAATGGAAAATAGAAAGTCAACAGCAGACGACAAAAAAAATAAGATAGCGGCCTAAGGGTTAATATTTATTGTATTTGATATATGCCCACTTAGTAGGTACAAAATGTTCTTTATAGTAAGTAAATAAGTGTATAATTGTGTCACTATTCCACCAGTTCGAAAAATTACAAGTGCCCACTATACAGATATAATCATTTCGTAATATTTATTTTACTGATAGTGACTCGCGATGGTATCAGGCTATTTTCATCTGCAAATGAGGCATGATATTTTTTAATTATTTATACTATTTAAATTTGTCACCTGAAAATATAATATTTTCGACATTATAAAGTATGATCATTGCACATAAAAAAATAAATACGGAGAATAAATAATAATGTCCGGTAACATTTTAAGGAAACACGGCTATCGCCCCTGATATCAGTGTGGAATTTTACGTCTGATATAAAATGTATAATAATGCCAATCAATACGTGTGGTAATGGTGAATGAATGTTTATTTTGCCAGCAAATATCCCAGATGATGTCTGATATAAAGAACATTTTGTGCCTACTGAGTGGGCATGTACCTTTCATTTCAGCAATAACATCTGCCAATAATATTGGTTTTAAATACATAGATATATCTTGGTAGATTTTCTATTTACTCTTTTAAAAGCTATATTTTTACAATATTTGTTATTTATTACACTGATAAGCACAAACTAGTCATTATTATGTCAAACTCTTATATTGTATGGCCATTACTGTGTTGTAAAAAAGTAATAACATAATGTCTTTATTAAATGTTGAAGTAATTCAGGATCAGCACCGCAGTTTTACTGTACATGTGTTGATTTGTCAGAAATGTTAGAAGCAGAATTTGTGACTGATCATCAGTGATGACCTCATGATAAACAGTTGTTAATTCAAATATGGGTCACGTAATGTGGGATACAGGTCATGTTAATGTTTTATTTAAAAAAATCTATCTACCTCGTATAATACAGGGGCGGATCCAGCATTTGGGGAACGGGGGGGGGGGGGGGGGTTGTCTAGTTGCAAACGTAATTCTTGCAATCTATTCCTTCTTGCAATCTACTCCCGTACCGTCCGTAGCTAGCTATGGATGGTACGGGAGTAAATGCAAGAGTTACCTTTCACAACTGGGGGGTTGTCCTATTTTCGAGCTCTTCGAAATGCACTTTCCTGTGTTTTACGGCATTTAACCCTTTCCCTCAGAGAAACGACTTTTCACGCCTCTGCAGAAGATGTCTTTTGAAAACATTGTGGGAAAAGGAGAAATTGCTTGTAACAAGCAATTTCTCCTTTTCCCACAATGTTTTCTACTCTATCAGATAATTAAACCATCATTTGACCCAGCATTTGATTCTTTTGTTCAGATGTTTTGGATTTGGAAGAGTCGAAATATCGCAAAACAGGGAAAGGGTTAAATTCAGACTCCAACTGGTGGTAAACTGTGATCTATGTAAACTCCGTGGCTGAACAGGGGGTTGCAACCCCGGAACCCCCTCTCTAGATCCGCCCCTATACTACCATTTAATTTGTTTTGTTAAACAATATACTGGTACATGTACTCGATATATTCCATTGCTGAAGTTGACATAAATAGCAGAAATATTCCTTATGGCAAGATATGTTTTAATTATTATTGATTACCATAAAGATTCTAATACACGCCCATGCTCTAATACACGTCCACCCCCAGTTTTTACGTTAAAAAGTACCAATTTTTTGGCTGATTTTCACAAAATCAGGTCTTCTAATAAATGCCCAGTGCACACTTGGAACAAAATCAAAGGTAAATGTCCAACTAGATTTCTTGTCTGTCCAGTATTTCGAAGGCAAATTCCTTGAAAATGATTGTGTCCGGTGTTACAGTAAATTCCTCATCGGTAGTAGCTATTTGCACGGACGCTGGGCAATCAGAATTTACATGGTTACAGAGACGACATTTTCAAAGCATCTCAAACCCATCTCGTATAATATTGATCAAATTAAATCTGATCACCATTAATGATTGAGGCTGTCTTGATAATTACATACATGTAACAGCATTTTAATATTTTTTCCGACGGTACCCGTAACCATAATGACCAAAAGTGAGCTGAAACGTTTTGCTCCAAAATGTCCATAAACTGACAGACAGTAAAATCAAGTCCGCGGCAGACAATGAGTAAAATCCCATCGTTATATTTTTGTTTTATTCAGAGAGCAGAAAATTGTATATTTTATAATTGTCCCTTTGCTGAATAACAGTTGTCTGTGCCCACCAATGACTTCGGAGCCAGTGGTGATTCTAATAGTTTCTCGGGTGTCTATTAGAATCGTTACGGTATGTAATTTGCCATGTAACTAAAAGATAGTACTGAACTGTCCATGTTCAACCAAGATACTTAGTTGTGGAGAAAGTCATTAACCCTTAGACCGCTACACACAACAATTGTCGCCTGCTGTTGCTTTTATATCTCGACTTATTTCTCAATAAAAACATGGTTTGACAGCACTTTAGAATCATTTCCAATGGAAATGATTCTAAAGTGCTGTCAAAGCATGTTGTAAATTATTCTTAAGTGCTGTCAAAGCATGTTTTTGATGATAAAAATGGAAAATAGAAAATAAACAGCAGACGACAAAAAATTAAGATAGCGGTGTAAGGGTTAACTGTTTTTCAAAACATGCATGATTGGTCTCTTACTAAACTTTATCCTTTCTGGTTTTTCAGCTTCTACACCGTATCCCAAATTCTCTGTTCTGTCTTCCCCTGACGCTCTCTATGAAATGCTACGTAAGATCTTTCTTGGCCGTGGATTTATATGGTAACCTTTACTTGTACAGTGGAACCTCTCTAAACCGAACAACCTTGCAACATCGATGTGTTAAATTATGACCGATTTCGCTGTCAAATATCGCTGATGTTGATCAGTGTTCATGATTGCAATGCACACAGGCATGTGTTTCAGTTCATGTACATCGGAATTACAGTGGAACCTCTCTAAATCTCTCCGGTTTGGATGGGTGGCAGGTGGGAGCATGCGATGGGTAATTTGACGATCGGGGTTCATCCTTACCGGAATTCCGACTGGAGACCTGGTTTGGCCCTCACATACGTCTTTGGCATTTTGTATGTGACAGTTGAATCTGGTTATACCCCTTATTACGATTATTCGTAATCCTATTTTAGGGGAAGGGGCCAAGTGACTTTGGTGTGGTATGGTCCTGGCACCAGGTCAGGTTCTTCTAATTTCAGGGCCGACTATAATTTTTCTCGATGTAAATATTCCGTTCTGATTTTGGGATTTTCCCCCCAATGCAGCAGGTTAAAACAGGATCGAACCCGTTTGCCCGACCTTACATGACCTTAGCTGTTGATAGGCCGTTAAACACCAATAAACAAACAAACTCTCCGGCTTAGAGAGGTTTCACTGTATATGACATACTATGACAAGTTGTTCTAATTGGTTTGTGACCAGTGTAGCCCCAGAGCAGCTTGTATACCCATTGTCACTGTGTGAGAGAAATATGCAGCTTGATCAGGGGGCTGTTTCACTAAACTTTGTACGATTAAAATGTTCGCAAGTACAAAATTATGACAGTCTGTAAATTTCACATTAACAATGTTTTTGTGTAAACAATTATTGGATTTACATTTATTGAGCATAGGCTGCATATGCAGCCTATGCTCAATAAATGTAAATCCATCAATAGAAATTTCCAGACGATACTAAATTTTCACTTACAAACATTTTAGTTGAATTGGGCCCCAGGAGTCTAAGGGTTAGTTAAATTGTAATCATGACTGAAGTAGTAGGGCATATTGTCTTTGCATCTAGTATAGAAACAAGGTGTGGGATCACGTGTTTCAGAAAGGCATGACGTCATGTTTTTTAGATGTGTTTACAGTAGATTTCCTTTAATATACCACAGCAAATGCAGTACACATTGCCCTTTATTGCACAGGCAGCTTTAATCTCATAATTCTGTCATTTTGACAAAGAATCGGTTACCATAAATGTCAATAAAAACTAGAGCATGTGAATGTTAAAAATAAACCGGTACTCGATACTCAGTACCCATAAAACACATATGCCATTGTATTTGGTGCGCTACACATCATCAAAATTGGTACGTTTGTTAGGAACATTTTAAAGAAAATATATCGGGATGAATTGTGGCCTAGGGCACCCGACTTCCAATCCAGAGGATGTGGGTTCAAACCTCACCTAGGGCATAAAAAAATACTTTCATAGTATTTCCATCCCACTGGTCTGTCGGATGAGGCTGTGGACCCGTCTCTATATGACCTTAGCTGTTGGTGGGACGTTAAACCCTTTCACTTTCACTTTAAAGAAAATCTACTGTAAAAATGACGTCACAGATTACGTCCCGTTGAAAATCAGGTTCGGAAACCATGTGATCCCACACCTTGAGACTGTGTTCACCATCCACCTTTTGGGTCAGTGTTTTCATTCATGAATCGATATGTGCAGGCACAGTCTGACAAAGGCAGGATTATTGTCTTCGTGACCAGTGGAAACCCAGCATAAAGTCTATTATTATTATTAATACTGTCTGTTTCACGAAACCTGCCCGGATTGTATTGCTATATAAACAATGCAAAAACTATATATATTTTGATAATATTCAATTATTGACAAATTTAGGAATGAGCCTTCTTTTTATTTCATGAAATTTGATCCAACATTGATTGTATTGCTAAAAAAAAGAACACGATTTTGCCATGTACATGTAAAAGGAATATTTAGCAACAAGTATAGTCCCCGCTTGCATATGCGCCGTCTGATCAGGGCCTACACAGTTGGCCAGTTGATCACTGAAGAACTGCCATCAGCAAAATGATTAGATTCTAATCTTACAGAGAAAATATGCAAGATCAAGAAAAGCTGCCTTTGCTCAACTGGAAGCCAAAATAAGCCGGGTTATGTAAAATCATGACTCATATTCTACACAATGTCCGTCATTGTACGCCTATTTATGTAAATCTATGTCGGTATGTAGGTTTTCTGCCTGGAGTAAAAAATAATTTTACCGTAATTACAAAAGGTATCTCAGTTGATAAAGATTAATTTTAACCTATTTCATGCTGAGGATATCGATGGTCTAGTAACATAAGGCGTAACTGCTATGCTAAAGCATAGCAGTTACGACCTTATGTTACTAGACCATCGATATGTCATTTTGTTTGTGAAAAATTCTAAATATTTTCTTTATATGTGCTTAGAAGTTTATGTCGTGACCACCATTTGAACCGTCTCGTTGCTATATAATAAAAGAGTTGTTCCTGGATTTACATTTAAATTTGCTTATTTGTGGCTATGACTGGAGAAATCGGGCTTATGACCTTCGTGACCAGTGTAGATCCAGATTGGCCTGTGCATCCAGTAGTTACACCGACTACAAATGACACAAGCCCCATTTCTCCAGTCACAGTCACATGTTTGTGCACTTTCAATTATGTACTTCAAACATTAGTGTAGTTTACTATACAGATGTTGCTTGTACTTTTCTGCATTTACATTCTCTTGTGCATGTTGATCACATTTATATTAGAGCTCCACAAATCAAAACATATTCTGACTTTGACAGCTGAAGAATACTTCCTATTTCTCAATAATGACAATAGATCTGTATCTTTTTTTTTCCGCATTATTATGTTTTGTGAAATAAGACTAGTCCAAAATGAATCCAAGAGCATAGTTATGTACGTATAGTCTTCTGGTCTACGTGCCCGGCGTCATATGGTGTAGTAATAGAAACAGCCTTCAGGCAATTTCAATAATTCAGCTTTAAATTTATATTACTTCTGTATTATTATATTCACCTGTTTCACATTAACCTGTTACATGTGGAATACACCTTTACGGGTATGAATATTTTTAAATATTTTATTTTTATTGTTTCTCAATGAAAGTATATGTTGTGACCACTCATTTGAACCGTCTCGACGAGACGGTTCAAATGGTGGTCACGACATATACTTATAAGCACAAATAAAGAAAATAGCTTAGTATTTTCCACAAATAAAATTGCTTGTCCTCAGCATGAAAAAGTAATTTGTACACTGTTTTAGATTCGATATCAGTATATGAGACACGCCATGTGACTTTGTACCTAAGAAGATGTGCGGAATTTCATGAAAATATTTACACAATACATCATATTTTCCGTAAATAACGTCAAAAGTTGACCAAATTTTCAGAGCAAATGTGGAATAGGGGTCAACTTTGTCGGCATGTACAAGCCATACTGCTGTGCATAGGTCAATATGTCCTACACCAGTCATACAAGATAGATAACTGGGACATGATACAGCCCTCCAGCAAATTGATAACCATTTGAAAAATGTTACTTATGTAAATATAAGCAAATCTTCAGTGGGCTCGGAATTTCACACCATACAGTATTTCCATACCTAATTCATCTCTCATGTTGTTATGGAATTTTCCTAACATATTTGTGACTGTGACTGGAAAAATTGTGTTAGTGACCACTGACGACCCAGATCAACATGCACATGTGTGCTCTCGGATCAGGGTCTTCACTGTTCACCATTCATTCAGAAAAACACCTGTTGTGTGTGTTACACTGTAAATCATTAACAGACTGCTGACTTGAGCTAGCAGATCAGAAGTTAGACTGGCCACTACATATCTCTAATCACAGCCAGATTTGTGAATGTTAACCCTTTTCATGCTGAGGATACGCCATTATGCTTGCGTAAAATCGTAACATGTTGCGACCACCATTTGAACCGTCTCGTCGAGACGGTTCAAATGAGTGGTCACAACATATTCTTTCATTGAGAAATAACGAAAATAAAATATTTAATAAATTTCATACCTTGAAAGTTGTATTCTGAAAGGAATGGGTTAAAGGCAAACATGCTTTTGACACTGATTTCATCACAGGAAAATAATTTTGTAACCTGCAGTTTTTTGTTGAGTTTTCCTATTTTTTCTCACAGAAAGTACACATGCATGTATTATATTGTTGCGACTCAATGATACAGCTTAAATGGTGGTTCAACATACTACGTGTAAATTAGCAATGCAATTCTATAACCATATTGTTCCATCCGTAACCTGTGATTGTTTTTGTTTATCAGTTGTTTACAGCAGAAATATGAACATTTCTATATTAACTGTATTTCTTTTCAAAAGTTTGTATTGTTACCACTCATTAGAACCGTCTCCACGAGACGGTTCAAATGAGTGGTAACAACATATACTTTTATGGAGAAATAAAGAAAATTATTATTTTTCAAGAAAATATATATCGACTGCAATTAGACTGCAATTAGACTGGCAATAGGTTATTATGATTATGTGGGTCATCTTCCTGTACCTCTGCCTGGCTGCCTTGGTATATACAAGTTCACTGGCAATGAGAGAATGAAGACAATAGTGTCATATGTAGCTGTGACTAGAGAAATGGGGCTTATGGATTTTGCCAGTGTAGATCCAGATCAGCCTGTGCATCCGCAGTCTGATCAGGATCTGCATTGTACACCATTTCATCAATGAATCACCTTTTGGGCTTCTAACAAGCAATACAGATTGTTATCAGGCTATAGGACTGCTATTTGATCAGGAGCTACACTGGTCACAATTCCCATAAGCTCCATTTCTCCAGTCACAGCCACATATATTCTAATTTCCCCTCGGAAAAGTACAAAATATCTATTGTAAATGTAGAAATCATGTCCGCTGGTTTTGGACGGGTGAGTTTTTATATTCACCATTCGTCGTTGTTTCTCTGTATGTATGAATGTCTGGCAATACGTTGGCTGTACTTCATTTTGTGAATGTCTGTTTTGAATTCACAAATTATTTTTTATATTATATGACATGCATGGTTTGTTACTGTCTAATGTATGTTAGTATATTATAATAAAACATGCTTCTGAATGTTAGTTTTATGTTGTTTTGTTTTCACATGCCAACCACTGCACCAGAATGTGTTTAGTGCACAAGAATGTGTATGCTAACAGCAACTTCTAACACATGTAATACTAAATTCAAATGCATTTTTCTTGTTATGTTCCCAAAAAGAATTTTTATGGTACATATAGTTGCCACCCTATCTGTCTATTCATCTGTCTTCGAGTTAACTTTATACATTCATTTTCATCATGCATTTTTTGTGGGGTAGGGAGGGGGGGATTTTCCAACCTTAAAATGCCAAATTCCCTTAAAATACTAAAATGTAAGAATTGCCCTATCTTTTGCAATAGAAATGGACCAAAGTTCCAACTGTGTCTCCTTGTATCTGAGAGGCACAACACTGCATTGGTTGCTGATTTGTCTATTCCGCTCCCGGTGGGTGGGTGATCGGGCGAACATGACGGCATAAATTAACAGTAGGGATTCCTCCTTATAGGAATCACGATTTGCCTGGCTTGGCCCTTTTCTTACCTGTGAGTTGAATTGGGTTATTGCCCATTATAAAAGATTATTACTGATCCTACTGCTTTTTGGAGGGGGCAAAGTGATTCTGGTGTGGCGAGGACCTAGCATCAGATCAGGATTATTCAGGCCTGAATATATAGATTTTTTATTGTAAATATTCAGTTCTGATTTTGGGATTTTCCCCCCACATTTGTACAGGTAATATATGGAATTTAGTACAAAACCCATTAACCCAGCCTTAAATAACCTTAGCTGTTGATAGGCCGTTAAACCCCAACAAACAAACAAACTATCCCGCTCCCTGCTGTAGAGAGAATAGGGAACCAGTGTTGTGATCCCTTCTCAATCCAGCAGTTTTATTGTCAATATGGGCATCTAGCAAACTCTCATGGGTTCAACATGCTTCAACATATGCAATCAGAAATGTTCCAGTCGAGTCAGATCATATTGTTCACCATCACGTATTCTCAATTCCACCAGTCATCATTGTTGATTGACTGCAAGGAATGTATTGCCCATTTAACCCATTACATGCGGAATACACCTTTATGGGTATGAATTCTTTTAAGTATTTTATTTTTATTTTTGTTATTTCTCAATGAAAGTATATGTTGTGACCACTCATTTGAACCGTCTCAACGAGACTGTTCAAATGGTGGTCGCAACATATACTTCTGAGCACATATGAAGAAATTATGTAGGATTTTCCACAAACAAAATGGCATATCCTCAGCATGAAATTGGTTAACTCATTCACCTCCTTGCAACTGCAACGGGCTCCTCCATATTACTTTTCAACAATCAACAATTATGACTGGTGGAATTGAGAATACGGTACTTGATGGTGACAATTCTTTTGATATAGAAGAGTGTAATTTTGCATAATCAAGTCAGAAACTATGTCTATAAATGGTGAAGATCCTGATGAGACGGCTCATAATGAGCCGTCTCATCTGGATCTACACTGTTTGCAAACATTACGACAGAGGTCTACATTATGATAGAGGTCAGAAATGCAAAAAATGTTGAAAATTATTTGGTAGATTCAGTTTTGTTTGTTTGTTTGTTTGTTGGGGGTTTAACGGCCTATCAACAGCTAAGGTCATTTAAGGCCGGGTCAATGGCTTTAGTACTAAATCCCATATATTACCTGTACAAGTACATGTACAAATGAGGGGAAAATCCCAAAATCAGAACTGAATATTTACAATAACAAAACTATATATTCAGCCCTGAAATCAGCCCTGATCAGATGCCAGGTCCTCGCCACACCAGAATCACTTGGCCCCTCCCAAAAGCAGTAGGATCAGTAATAATCTTACTACTTTTATAATGGGCAATAACCCAATTCAACTCCCAGGTAACTAAAGAGCCAAAGATAAAAACGTACCTGAGGGCCAAACCAGGCAAATCGTGATTCCTATAAGGAGGAACCCATACTGTTAATTTACGCCGTCTCATTCGCCCGACCACCACCCACTGGTAGATCCAGTATGCTGACACATTTGATGAAATTACAGCACCAGATTCAATCCCAATGCGAGTACATGTATAATCATATGATAATTATGTTCTACCGGATGATCAGGATTGATTACTATCGGTGATCATAACTAGCAAAAGGTCCATTAAAAAAATGTGCTCATGGCCCATGGACAAATATTTAAACTATATCCCTGGGTTAGAGATTTAATGCCTAATGATGTGGAAATGTGGGCTGTTGGTTGACAAAAGGTTCATTACGACCGACATAGCTCCAGAAGGGTCTGATCTGGACCTGTGATTAGGACACGTTTTGAGCATATACTCCTGCTCAAAATCAGAAAGTTTGATTTGCTCAACGTCGATCAATTCAACGGACAGATTTTGATCGGTTGAAGCTGAATTGTACTTTGTCTGCCAATCTAACTACCTAAGTGCCTGATTTTGATTGGTCGAGGCGAGCTGTACCCACGTGCCAATGCTAATATATATTTTTATCTCCTAATTCCTCACTAGCGTAACTATAAAATGTGACCGGTGAACGCACTTAGAGCCCCAATTTCAAAACCGAAAACTTTAAAATAAATAAACAGATAGACGGACGGACGGACGGACGGACGGACGATCAGTAGCGAGGGTAATTATATTAATGTGGAAGGATGTATCTCACTAAGTAATGCATGTGCGCAATATAAAGATATTAGCTGAAGGCAAAGAGAAATTATAGGTGATTCGAGACTCTTACAAAAACTTTAAAAAAAAAGCAACGGATGTATGATCAGTAGCGACGGTAATTGTATTAATGTGAGAGGATGTATCATTACTAAGTAATGCATGTGTGCAATATGAAGATATTAGTTGAAGGCAAACAGAAATTACAGGCGATTTGAAAATCTCTTACAGACTTTCAAATAAATTTGTTTGTTTGTTTATTGGTGTTTAACGGCCTATCAACAGCTACGGTCATGTAAGGCCGGGCAAAATCAGAACAGAATATTTACATAGAGAAAAAGAATTCAGCCCTGAAATTATAATAACCTTACCTCATGCCAGGTCCATACCACACCAAAGTCACTTGGCCCCTTCCCCTAAAATAGGATTATGAATAATCATAATACTCCCATAAGGGGTATAACCAGATTCAACTGTAACATACAAATTCCTAAGACGTATGTGAAAGGATGAACCCAATCGTTAAATTACCCATCGCATTCTCCCACCTGCCACCAACCCAATAAACAGACAGACGGACGGACGTACGATCAATAGCGAGGGTAATTGTATGAATGTGCATGGGTGCAATATGAAGATATTAGCTGAAGACAAACAGAAATTATAGGTGATTTGAGAAACTCTTACAAAAACTTTCATGTAAATAGACAGACGGACGGACATACGATCAGTAGCGAGGGTAATTATATTAATGTGGAATGATGTGTAGTTACTTAGTAATGCATGTGTGCAATATGAAGATCAGCTGAAGGCAAACAGGAATTATAGGTGATTTGAGAAACTTACAAAAACTTTCAAAAAATAAACAGACGGACATACAGACGGGGCGAAACCTATAGGGTACCGCCGATTCTCGACAGGGTCATAATTAGGAGATACTATCTCCTAATTAGGACTTAGTATCTACTAATCAGGAGATAAAAAAAAATCTTTAGCATTGGCACATAATTATATTACATCCTAATTAGGAGGTAGTAAGTCATAATTAGGAGATAATAAGTCGTAATTAAGAGATAGGGCAAGATTGACTGATTGATTGGGGTTTTACATCAGTTCAACAGATATAGAGCAAGAGGGACAATGCGAGAATGACAGGAACCTGATGTAAACCAAAATCTGGACAATTCCATAGTGTTACCACTAATTTAACCCTTTCACTCATCAGTAAATGGCATGGACTCGTTCACAATATTCCACCAGGAAATGTGTAATGTAGTAAAAGTTCAGAAACTATCCACAAATGGTGCAGATCCTGATGAGACTGTGGATTGTGGGTCTTTCACAGAATGAAAGAGGATGAACCATCCGAGGAATACATGTGTGAAATATCCAAAAGTTCCGTGAAATGAAACTTGCCCATATGTTAAGTTTGTAGACACAGACAACGACGGAAAAAGCGCCAACTATAGTTACACCTGCTGCTAAATTACCTGTACGGTAGGCTTTTTAGATCAGCAAAGCCAAAATGAACTGACATCATTATATAGGGAAGCATAACTTTTGTCTCTTTCAGGTCCACAACAAGAGAATTACCTTGATTATTTCCGACGACACTACCGTGTAAACCAGCGACGGAAGCTACAAGCGAAATACAAAGAAGAGCGGAGAAAGCAAGATCAGCACCGGGTTTCGTATCGGACTCCGCCCGCCCAGCGCCATCAAGCTGCCCTCACCTTCCAAGGAATCACCTTGAAAACTTGTACACACCACCCAACCTTCTGGTGCTCACTTAACAGACTTATAGCTGCCCCAAACACTTAGTCCAATAGTAACTCTTTCAACCCTAAATAACTGGAATGGACTGTGATGTGCTAATCGTCACAAAATGATTTTCAAACTAGTCCATTTGTAACAAGAGTTGTTGGAAGACAACGACGCTCGCCTGTTGGCAGCCTTGACTCAAAGGTGGCACTAACATTACCATTAACATTTCCACCCATTACACAAGATATCACTTAGTTTCATAGTTACCTTTACTGATGTAGCAAATAGTGAAACTGAAACATCAACATACATACTGGGTCAGTCATTATAAAACTTTCTAAGCATGTACTCCAAACTCCATGTTAGACCGTCGATACGCGGCCTCCATATGCCCAGATCAGACTATGCATCTGCAGTCTGATCAGGGTCTATGCTGAACACCATTTAGTCCATACGACTTATTTAGTTTAGTTGATCGTTTATTTAGTCCGATACTAATCTGGACTTTTGTGAGAGGCTGGGAACGTTTCCTCAGTTTAATAACAAACCATGTAGGCCCTGATCAGATTATGCTGATGCACTTGTAGATTTGGGACTGCACTGATCACAAACTTAACAAGTCCCGTTTCTTGTGGCGAGACACATAATTATAGTTAACACTTTATAAGGCCACTTATGCTGATAAATAACATGCGAACGACCTTGACATTGGGGTAAGGGGTGGACGGTGTGTCATGCATTTGTTACAGCATGATAATGCATGTATGAAATATCAAGGCGCTCCCTGTAACGAAACATAAGTTATAATAAATTGACCCCAACGTTAAGTTTATGAACGCACAAAGATTGTGACCTTATGGTAAGGGGTGGGTGGTTGGTCATGGATTTGCTATAGTATGATAAAGCGTAATCTGAGGAATGAATGTACAAAATATCAAGGTGTTCCATGACAAGAATCAGAGTTATAACACATTTACCCCAACGTGAAGTTTGTGGACGCTGACGATGCCGGGTGTATGCCATTAGCTCTTTCTGTGCAGGCAAGCTAAAAAAGAGGTGTTTTTCTTTAGAAAATACGAAAATTACTTGCAAAAAGTGCAGATCCTGAGGAGAAAGCTTGTTACAAGCCGGCTCATCTGGATCTACCAAGTTTGCAAACACCGCTATAGAAAATTGTCGTCTGCTGCTTTTCCCAACTTATTGAAATTCGCACCAATAATATGTTTTGACAGCACATTAGAATCATCTCCTATGGAGATGATTCTAATATGCTGACAAAACATGTTTTCACCAGGAAAATTTAAACGCACATTTGGAAAGACTACTCTGTCATAAGTCTTATGTAATGCAGTGTAATGCAGTGTAATGCAGTGTAATGCAGTGTAATGAAATGTAATTAGAGCTATGTACTCAGAACTAGTGTGTACCAGCTGATCAGGAGCCACACGCAATAAGCCGCTTTTCCATTATGTCGAGTCCTACATATATATATATATAATAAGTCAACAACAGGACATATGGTATACTCAACAAAACTAGAAACGTCCCGTGTTTTATAGCCGGTGTAGCTCTGTCTATGTATGTACCACAAGTTCAAAGTACATGTATTTTAAACCGTGGCGATGTTCAGAATACGATCGTGTAGAGTTTAGCCGATACACACGGTTTACATAGCGGCCAGTGACCGGAACGTTGATTTTTGCACGTGCACGCTATACTTGTCATCGATAAGGTGATTCAGTTCATGTCGTACCATTCATGCGATAGGGGCTATTCGGAAAATTAAAAAACTTTTTTAATTTTTCACTGTTTTGATATGCCACGGCTTTCCGAAAACGAGCGAAATCAGGCAATTGGGATGCTTGCGGGTGGGATGGCCGCCAGGGCGGTCGCGCCTCGGTTTGGTTGCTGTCGGAAGACGATTGATCGTTTCTTGCAGCCCGGTACCAGCCAGACTGGGGCTGTTCACGACCGGCAGCGACCTGGTAGGCCTCGTGTAACGACGGCTAGAGCCGATCGTTACATTACGTTGACGCACTTACGTCAACGTCGATTGGCAGCCACAGACACTGCTAGGCGATACGGTGTCTCAGGGCAGACCATTCGCAACCGGTTACGTCGTAACGCCCAACCAATCCGGGCACGCCGCCCGTACACTGGTCAGATAATGACCCAACGTCACCGTGCTGCCAGACTGTTATGGGCGCGACGTCATCTGAACTGGAGAAGGGCTGACTGGAACCGAGTTTTGTTCCCACCGATGAATCTCGGTTATTCACAGTTAGTCATGCTGACGGAAGATTTACGGGTATACAGGCGTAAAAATGAAAGATTCACCGATTGTTGCATTGTTGAGAAGAACAGGTTTGGGGGAGGGAGCGTAATGGTCTGGGGTGGGATCATGGGAAACCGGAAGACAGATTTGGTTGATGTACAGGGCAACATCAATGCACAACGTTATGTTGCAGATGTGCTAAATGCACATGCCTTACCATTTATCCGTCAGCATGGTCCTGGTGTGACATTGATGCACGACAATGCCCGCCCTCACGTAGCCAGGGTCACCACTGAATACTTACAGCAAAACAACGTCGACGTCATGCCATGGCCCGCGGTCTCCCCGGATCTCAATCCCATTGAGCACATAGTGATGAGCTGGGCCGCAAAGCACGAGCTAACCATCAGATTGACAATGTTCGCGATCTTACACGGGCGTTACAACGGGAAATGGAGGAATTTGCCCAACGCACTGGTATTGCGTTACGTCACGTCGATGCGGCGTAGGATCATTGCATGCATTCATGCAAATGGTGGCCACACTCGGTACTAACGAGATTTACTGAATTTGCCACATTACTTATTGAAATTCCATCTCTAAACATTAAGTAACACATTTCTGAGTTTTTGTGATTTTTGATTTTGACCCCTACCGCCCTTGGCCGGTTATCTCTCGAATATTTAACAAGATATCCAAATGCAATTTATTGGCTTTGATACAGAAATGAATGAACTTGTTTTTCCATTTTGATTTTTAAAAGTAACCCTTTTGGTTTTTGATGAATCTTTCCTTAAACATGGAGGGACGTTTCTAGTTTTGCTCAGTATAGATGTCATTAACACTTACACCGCTATACATGTATTAACATTTTGTCGTCTGCTGTTTATTTTCCATTTTTATCATCAAAAACATGCTTTGACAGCACTTTAGAATAATTTACAACATGCTTTGACAGCACTTTAGAATCATTTCCATTGAAAATTATTCTGAAGTGCTGTCAAAACATGTTTTTACTGAGAAATAAGGCAAGATATAAAAGCAACAGCAGACGACAATTGTTGTGTCTAGCGTTCTAAGGGTTAATAAAACATTTATACAACAACAGATCAGCGAACATCTGCCTCATCACAGCTCCTAAATTCTTTATAATTCCAGCACAAAAATATTTACACAATTCCCTAACATTTGATTGGCCCGTAGCAAGTCTCTGTCCAGAATTTATATCCCAGTAAACTCCCATGCCAAACTACTTTCCATAACCGTGAGGTGCAGTTAAAATAATTCTTAAGAAAACTGAAAATAAACACATTTTCTGGATGACTGTATTCCAAATGCTGGAATTATAAGGACTGAATGGCCTTTTTGTGGAATTTATTGGGGATATAAACTTGGAAAAGTCGCGGGAATACTGGACGAGGCCTTTTGGCCTTCGTCCAGTATTCCCGTGACTTTTCCAAGTTTATACCCCGATAAATTCCACAAAAAGGCCATTCATTCCTATAGTGAATGGAAAATCCGACGTTGAAATTCACATGTTCCATAAATGAGGTCAACTGTTAAAATAGTAAATTTACCAAAATATACTAGATTGATTGATTGATGATTGGTGTTTAACGGCCTATCAACAGCTACGGTCATTTAAGGCCAGGCCAACGGGTGGGACTATCCCGTATTTAACCTGTCCATAATGAGGGAAATTCCCAAAATCAGAACTCAATATTTACAGAGTGAGTGAGTGAATAGGGTTTAACGTCCGCTTTTCTGACATAGAGGTACAAGCCTCAGGGAGTCTACACGCAGACGGGTCAACGGGGTCGTGTCCCGTGTCCACCTGTCCAAGGGGGGTAAATCCCAACTTCAGAACTCAATATTTACAATCAAAATATATATTCAGTCCTGAAATTAGAACAACCTGATCTGGTGCCAGGCCCTCGCCACACCAGCATCATTATCCCCATCCCCTAAAAGTAATAGGATTAGTGCTAATCTTACTTTTACTATATGGGGCAAATAGCCCGACTCCCAACTCTCACATACAAGAAAGCCAAAAATGTACATGAGGGCCAAATCCGGTATAGTGGGTTCCGGAAAGTATGAACCCAATCGTTAAGCCAGTTTAGTCGCCTTTTACGACAAGCAATGGCTACTGCAGCAATATTTACAGAAAAATATATATTCAGCTCTGAAATTAGAATAACCTGACCTGGCGCCAGGTCCATACCACACCATACCATGCCAAAGTAACTTGGCCCCTTCCCCTAAAATAGGATTACAAATAATCGTAATACTCACATAAGGGGTAAAACCAGATTCGACTGAATGCCATGGACGTACGTGAGGGCCAAGCTAGGTCTCTGGTCGGGATCCCAGTAAGGATGAATTCTTTGTGAATGGAAATGAAAGTCCTATGTTGAAATTACCAAAATGTTCCATACATGAGGTCAACTGTTCGAATAATAAAATTACCAAAATTTACCAGAGTTTGTTACAATAAATTTGCTGCTTTTGCATCTAATGTTTGAGCAAATAGCAGCAGTGACATAGCGTCCATTCTTTAAATCAGGTATTTGTTTGTTTATTGGTGTTTAACGGCCTATCAACAGCTAAGGTCATGTAAGGCCGGGCAAACGGGTTCGATCCCGTTTTAACCTGCTGCATTGGGGGGAAAATTCCAAAATCAGAACTGAATATTTACATCAAGAAACAATATATTCAGCTCTGAAATTAGAATAACCTGACCTGGTGGCAGGTCCATACCACACCAGTCACTTGGCCCCTTCCCCTAAAATAGGATTACGAATAATCATAATACTCACATAAGGGGTATAACCAGATTCAACTGTCACATACAAAATGCCAAAGACGTATGTGAGGACCAAACCAGGTCTCCAATCGGAATTCCGGTAAGGATGAACCCCGATCGTTAAATTACCCATCGCTTGCTCCCACCTTCCACCCACAAATCAGGTATTACATCGTATATCAGGACACAGGTGGAAGACTCGGACCCGACACAAAAAAAAATGCCTATTAAAAAAATCCCATTACCCCACCCACTTGGTCTCGTACAGTACCATCTTCTATATACAGTCTTCCACCTGTGTATCAGGACACTGGTGTGAATGAATGTATTGTCAGGCCTCATGGAAGATTAGTTTATAACTAAATGTGTAACCCTCTTTAAATAAAGTCTATTATTATTATTATTATTATTATTTAAGATACCCGTCAATCTTCTAAACACAACAACAGGAACAGGATCTAGAGAAATGTATTCACTGAAATATCATCAACAAACAATTAAGTGCATAATAACATAATAACTCCAATTAATTCATAATAATATTATATGTATAGTGAATCAAGTTATTGTATTGGTTAGATTTTACACAACAATAATACTCTCAACACCTGGGCCCGGTTGCTCAAAACCTCTGTTAGCTTAACAGACTGTTAAATCCTTAGCAAAGCTAAGGATTTAACAGTCTGTTAAGCTAACAGAAGCTTTGAGCAACCGGGCCCTGACTTCCAATCTGGAGGTTGTGGGTTCAAACCTCGTAACTCATAGTATTTCCATCCCACTGGTCTTTCGGATGAGACTTTAAACTATGGTCCCATCTCTATATGACCTTAGCTGTTGCTGGGACGTTAAACCTATTCACTTTTCATTGCAGACATGTATGCCGATATTTGGGCCAGAACATGACAAATACAGGCTTAATACATTTGTGACCAGGGTAGACACAGATCAGCCTGCGCAGTCACGCATACCAATCTGTGTCTACATTGTTCACAATTTGATCAGCAAACCAGCTATTAATCATCAAACAAAATGGATCAGCAGCGCAAGTATGCTGCCTGATCAGGATTACCAATGTCCAGAATTGAAATATATAATAAGACTCGTTGTCATGATCATGGCCCATTTTTGGTAGTGTTTTGTTTGTTTGTTGGGGTTTAACAGCCTATCAACAGTTAAGGTCATTTGAAGACGGGTCAATGGGTTTAGTACTAAGTCCCATATATTACCTGTACAAATGGGGCGGGGGGAAATCCCAAAATCAGAACTGAATAGTTACAATAATGTTTTTTATATATTCAGCCCCGAAATCAGAATAGTCCTGTAGCCGATTTCATCAACATTGCAAAGTATACTTTCCTAGCAAAGTATACTTTGAGGGAGAAATTTTCAATTTTAGGATCAATTTATTAATTTTTATTATACTGAATTTATTACATTATCACAGCCGATTTTGGCTGTGATAATGTAATAAATTCAGTATAATAATTCTGCATAGTTGTAATCATCAAATATATGCAATTGTTAGTTCTGCATGAAATAATGCATTTCGGAAAAATCAATGATTGCTCCCTCAAAGTATACTTTGCTAGGAAAGTATACTTTGCAATGTTGATGAAATCGGCTACTGATCTGCTGCCAGATCCTCGCCACATCAGAATCACATGTTTTTGTAGTGTACACTTCAACTCCGTGTTACGAGTGATTCATGTGAACCATACTAAATAGCCGGAACATGTACATGTAAATGTATATAAAACATGTAGTAAAATTGAACATTTGTGAGCCGGGAGAATTGATCAGTGTCCAAAACCTGTTACGGTGTATAGCATTTGAAGTTTACTCTGGTTGGAGTAGCCAGGTGGCAGTCATCTTGTGCTCCAGGGGGCCGTTTCACTAAACTTTGTACGACTAAAATGGTCGTAAGTGCAAATTTATGATTGTCTGGAAATGTCAATTAATGGATTTACATTTATTGAGCATATGTATGCTCAATAAATGTAAATCCAATAATTTTTTACAAGAAAACATTATTAATGTTAAATTTACAGTGTATCATAACATTGCACTTACGAACATTTTAGTCATACAAAGTTTAGTGAAATGGGCCCCAGGCTGATACAGGTCATCAGCTGACACAACATATTGTAACTGTTCTAGTAAATGTCCACAGGCCTGAACCATTTTCTGACACTGATGGTACATGATTATTACACAAGGTATGAACAAATTTGTCTGAAATTATTTTGATAAATTTGTCTCAAATAATATTTTTACACTCATTTCTAAGCTGACTGCCCAAATTGTATGATGGCAACGTAGCAGATTTTATCAAAATCGCTAAGTGCACTAAGTTTATGCATAAATTATTTTTTACTATTATTTTAATAAAATAACATATTTTCTAATTAAAACAATGGCTGTGACAATGTAATAAATAAAAAGACATGACTACTTCATAATTCTGATCATCAATTATAAAGAGGTGTTTGTTTTATATGACTATGTATTTCGGTGCAAATAAAGAACAAGGGCATCATTAGTACAAGGCTAATCCCTCGCTGGCAGTCCTGATAATAATAATAATAATAATAACAATAATAAAACAACATTTTTGTCTTTCAAACACGGTGAACATAAGTCCTTAGTGAGGGAGAAATTTTCAATTTTATGATAAATTTATTATTTTTTATTATACTGAATTTATTACATTATCACAGCCATTTTGGCTGTGATAATGTAATAAATTCAGTATAATAATTCTGCATACTTTTAATCATCAAATATATGCAGTGGTTAGTTCTATATGACATAATGCATTTCGGGAAAATAAATGATTTCTCCCTCAAAGTATACTTTGCTAGAAAAAGTATACTTTGCAATGTTGGTGAAATGGGCTACTGAGGCAACTGGACATGGGTCGTATGCAAAACAAAGTAAAATTTATAAAATTTAAAATTATTGAAAAAATAATGTTTTTGCATTGTTTATAAAGCCGAAACATTTCGGCAGGTTTCGTGAAACAGACAGTAGTAACCGACGCAAGAAATTTGAGCTAGTTACTAGACAAAAAATGCATTTCTGTCACAGCCCTCAGCAGAGTAGCGTCTCGTCAGGAAACCAGTGCATTTTTTTAAGTGAAACATTTTACGCCGGTGCAGATTGCAGCACCAGTGAACCAAGAGCAGTTGAATATGCAGTATAAGGCTTCATAATTCCAGCACAGAAATATTTACACAATTCCCTAACATTTGATTGGCCCGTACCAAGTCTCTGTCCAAAATTTATATCCCAGTAAACTCCCACGCCGAACTACTTTCCGTAACCGTGAGGCGCAGTTAAAATAATTCTTCAGAAAACGGAAAATAAACACATTTTCTTGATTAATTTATTTAAAATGCTGGAATTATAAGGAATGAATGGCATTTTGTGGAATTTATCGGGGATATAAACTTGGAAAAGTCGCGGGAATACTGGACGAGGCCTTCCGGCCTTCGTCCAGTATTCCCGCGACTTTTCCAAGTTTATACCCCGATAAATTCCACAAAAAGGCCATTCATTCCTATAATCAAGATCTTCAGCCCAACAATATAGGCTCATGGCTGGATACTCGCACATACAGCCATCAAACGTAGTAATATTTTGAGCTCTTCACCTAATAAAACTCTTACCCACCATGACAAATACTGGTGTACTGAATTTCTGAATTGGGTAGATCCTGATCAGGTAACACACACGTGTAGCCAGACAAACTTGTCAGTGAAGAAATCAACTTAATAAAGTGTAGGTCCTGATCATACTGTTGTTGTGAAGGTTGATCAGAGGCTACATTTGTGGCATACTCAGTCATCTCTTTTTGCTCAAGTTCAGGGGGCCGTTCACTAAACTTTGTAAGACAAAAATGTTCGTAAGTGCACAATTATGATTGTCTGTAAAGTTCACATTAAAAATGTTGTATTGTAAACAATTATTGGATTTACATTTATTGAGCATAGGCTGCATATGCAGCCTGTGCTCAATAAATGTAAAGCCATCAATTGAAATTTCCAGACGATACTAAATTTGCACTTACGAACATTTCAGTTGTACAAAGTTTAGTGAAAAAGGCCCCAGATATATTGTTCAATATTAATTATATAGACATTCCTACAATATTACATGTTTCTGACATTAGCTATAATTGTTACACCATTTATGGCACACTAAATTTATATATATATGGACGCCAGCTGAGACAAAAGGTACATAAAAACGTTAGCAACCAGTGTAGCCCAATCAGCCTGCACATCTGTGCAGTCTGATCAGGGCCTACATTGGTTAGCCATTCAATCTCATGTTGTATATGTCCACATATGACCGTCCTGACACAATCTGCCGTCACCAAGGATACAATGATTACAATGATCTACAACTAGAGAAAGTGAGCAGCCGCCGCCTGGACTGACGAATCAAAACTTTAATGCAAATATTATAAAACTTTAACACAAATTTCTAAGTAATTTGACCTTGAACTTGGACATGAAGGCCGCATGGGTGTGGTATGGAATGAAAATATGGATGATGATATGGAAGTATATGAAGTTTGAAGTCAATCTGACTTAGAATTTCAAAGATAATGGGTACCCGGAACATTTTTAACGCAAATCTTACGGACACAAATTTCAAAGTAATTTGACCTTGACCTTAGACTTGACGGCCGCATGGCTGTGGTATTGAAGGAAAATATGGATGATAATAAGGAAGTATTGAAGTTTGAAGTCAATCCGACTTACTGTTACAGAGATGAAGGGTAGCAAAAACGCAAATTTCTAAGTAATTTTACCTTGACCTTAGACATGAAAGCTGCACGAGTGTGGTATGGAATGAAAATATGGACGATGATAAGGAAGTAGACGAAGTTTGAGGTCAATCTGGCTTACCATTACAGAGATAATGGGTACCCAAAAACTTTAATGAGCATGGATGTACGGACAAACGGATGGACGGAATTACGAAAACTATATACCCCTCGACATACTTTGTATGCCGTGGTATAATTATTACACATGTCCTAATGGCATGTTTACATCCAACAGCCAATACACAGGATGGTGGAAAAGGGAATTGTAGATACTGGTCATCATGTACATTGACATCACATCAACATGTATGTTCACTATAGGAATGAATGGCCTTTTTGTGGAATTTATCGGGGTATAAACTTGGAAAAGTCGCGGGAATACTGGACGAAGGCCGGAAGGCCTCGTCCAGTATTCCCGCGACTTTTCCAAGTTCATGTCATGACAATATACCGGTAGTTCCGTGTATGGACGGTGATCAGTATATGCCAGGCACTGATCTGAGAGGTTGCTCGTCACAGGTGCGGTAGGGTCTCTTTTGTCGACCAGTGGTCTATAGATATATGTTCTATGTGGCTGTGACAGAGTAGTGGCGCTTATGGCATTTGTGCCAGGTCTTAATTCTGATATGTTATCGCCGCCTTTCAGTCTGCTAAGGATCTATACTGTTTGCCAGGAGCATGGCACTGACTATGGCAAACAGTGCAGACCTTGATCAGACTCATGTGAACTCTGATCTGGAACTAAAAACTCCGCAAATACCATAAGTCCTATTTATCCCGTCACATATACATTATAAATATTTTAAAAATATTTGTTCACTATAGGAATGAATGGACTTTTTGTGGAATTTATCGGGGTATAAACTTGGAAAAGTCGCGGGAATACTGGACGAAGGCCGGAAGGCCTCGTCCAGTATTCCCGCGACTTTTCCAAGTTTATATCCCCGATAAATTCAACAAAAAGGCCATTCATTCCTTATAATTCCAGCATTTGAAATAAATCCATCAAGAAAATGTGTTTATTTTCCGTTTTCTTAAGAATTATTTTAACTGTGCCTGACGGTTACGGAAAGTAGTTTGGCATTGGAGTTTACTGGGATATAAATTTTGGACAGAGACTTGCTACGGACCAATCAAATGTTACGGAATTGTGTAAATATTTTTGTGCTGGAATTATAGTTAAATGACAAAGGAAATAAAAGTTAACATCAAATAACATAACAAGTATATGTAAGCATGTAGTGGCAATAAAATCAATATTTACAGGCATCAATACATCAACACACATAAAGCTGAACATTAAATACCAATATAAAATAAAAATAGTAATACAATTGTCTTTGGTAGTTTATACATAGGCTATGTAGGAGCTTATCTTCTATGGAGCGAACAAGTTCTGAGGAAATATACTTTTTATTGAAATTATACATTTTATGGGAAACGCAATTCTCCCCAAAACTTTGTACAGTCAACCCTTTCACCTCTAATTAACTGGAATGGATTTTGATATGTTAATTTTGCAACCAATTCAACCATCACAAAATGGTTTTCAGACTATTTATGAAAAGGGTCTTTGTTCTCAAAAATATGAAAATTAATTTAAAAAAGTTCAGATCCTGATGAGACGGCTTGTTACGAGCCGGCTCATCTTGATCTGCACTGTTTGTATAAACCACTATAGCAGGCTTTCGGGTTCAAAGGGTTAAGGAATTATCATAAATGCATAAAATATCTCCTACTAATAGTATTGTTTTACTGGTAAAAGTCATTCTTGAATGCAAATTAAAAGATATAGCAGCTACACAGATCACTTGCTAATCCTTTGTGAGGTTTTCAAATGAAAACAGTGATTATCAAAAGGACACACGCACAGACAGACAGATGGAGGGATATCATTATGATCACCACGGACACGGCCAGACATAGGCGATTGAACTCCCAACCCCCATTCCACTATTTGAGTTTGTTGGGGTTTAATGGTCTATCAACAGCTAAGGTCATTTAAGGCAGGGTCGATTGGTTTAGTACTAAATCCCATATATTACCTGTGCAAATGGGGAGAAAATCCCAAAATCAGAACTGAATATTTACAATAAAAAAATATATATATTCAGCCCTGAAATCAGAATAATCCTGATCTGATACCAGGTCCTTGCCACACCAGAATCACTTGGCCCCCTCCCAAAAGCAGTAGGATCAGTAATAATCTACTTTTATAATGGGCAATAACCCAATTCAACTCCCATGTAACAAAAGAGCGAAAGATGGATGGATGTGGAGGGGGAGTTCAATCGGTTGTGGTCCATGACTCCATTCAAATGAACTGCCTGCTAACAAACAGGACCTTACAGCAATTGCAATAACTGTATAGATTGTCTTACAATCAGCAGTCATACATGTATTTTAATTTAATCATTGTGCAGACTAGAGTACGAATACTTAAACTCTGAATGGCGAACACCATATGCCCTGATCAGACTGCGCGGCTGCGTAGTCTGATCAGTAACCTATTTCACCAAAATTGCAAAGTATACTTTTCTTGCTATAAAGTATACTTTGAGGAAGAAATTTTCAATCTAAGGATAAATTTATTAATTTTTATTATACTGAATTTATTACATTATCACAGCCATTTTGGCTGTGATAATGTAATAACTTCAGTATAATAATTCTGCATACTTTTAATCATCAAATATATGCAGTCGTTAGTTCTATATGAAATAATGAAGTTCGGGAAAAATAAATGATTACTCCCTCAAAGTATACTTTGCTAGAAAAGTATACTTTGCAATGTTGGTGAAATAGGCTACTGGGCTATGCTGGTCACAGATGCAGCAAGGTCAATGTCAGCGGATGGTCCGAACATCAACATTGTTGTCCTACAGTTTGCCTTGGCTCACTTCCTGGAATATGATGTTGCGTTTGTTCAGGCGCTCTATCAACGTTGTGTCTTGGAACGCGGCCGCCGTTGTGTACACGCCACCACTGAAAACATAAGATAGTACAGTGGAACCTCTCTAAACCAGACATCCTGTAGCCGATTTCATCAAAATTGCAAAGTATACTTTAGTAGCAAAGTATACTTTGAGGGAGAAATTTTCAATTTTATGATAAATTTATTAATTTTTATTATACTGAATTTATTACATTATCACAGCCAATTTGGCTGTGATAATGTAATAAATTCAGTATAATAATTATGCATACTTTTAATCATCAAATATATGCAGTTGTTAGTTTTATATGAAATAATGCATTTCAGGAAAAATAAATGATTACTCCCTCAAAGTATACTTTGCAATGTTGTATGGGTTTCATTGTCATTTATCACTGTTAGCTATGTATGTGCAAAGTACATAAACATGCGTGTTCTAATTCATGGATTATAGCGGAACATATCTAAACCTGGGGACATCCCATTTAACATACATTCTATAAGCACTACTGTTTGTTCCACGATCTGCTGCCGACAAACTTTTGGCCATTAAACACATGAAATCCCAAAAATATTTAAATGTAAGTACTTTTTCATCAATAACAAAAAAGTCACACCCCCCCAAAATAATAATTGATGAAATTCCACCAAATATTTTATTGCCAAAATAAAAACAATTTTCCTATGGGAATTTGACAAATAGGCTAAACATAGATTTTTAAAAATAATTTTGGAATTTGTGGACCGATTTTCAAAATCTAACTTATTTTTCTTAGTTACATCATTTCCAAGCTATCCAGACATATTTCTAAGTCAATTTCCAAAATTTCAACTCCTCCAGCTCCTTTTGCCCCATGTTAAATTCCCATATGATAATCGTTTTTTGGCAATAAAAAGTACTTACATTTAAATATATTTTCGATTTAATGTGTAGTAGTAAAATGTATACTCACTTCTCTGGAATGAGGTGTTTCTCGTTGAGTAGCGTGAGGCCACATTGTACCATACATATGGGTGTTGTAACGTAGCCCGCCTCGGGCCCGCTCACCCGTGTCACGATCTGCTGGGTGGGCGGCCCGTCATGGGCACTGTCAGGGTCCTCTAGCCGCTCCCCCCAGCCCTTACCCACCAGGGTGATACTGAAACTCGACTGCTCTATCTGTAATACAGGGTCGCCCATATTTACATATTCACGACATTTCATCATGGTGAACATTTTTGTTATTTCGAAATCCCTCATTTTTTACCTTTGACTCCTACATGTATGTGTGACCTTGACCTTTGACCTACGGGTCTACCACGCTAAACGCCAACTTATCATTGTGAACATTTGCGCCATGTGATTTCGAAATCTCTCCAACCATAACAAAGTTACAGCCCGGACAAGAATTTTGGACTGATGGACCAACACACAGACAGATGGTAACACTATAGTCAAACATGTGAATAAAGGCCAGCCATGGGAAGTAAAAAAATCTGGCCTTTGTTCACAGGTGGTCTATATTCGCAGGGTCATTTATATAGTAATTATGCCATTGGGACAACAAAAGTGTGGCCTTTACAGCCAGGTGATTGCTATTCGCAGGTGGTCTTTAGCACAGGTTCAACTGTATACCCTTCTGCCATTTCTGCGGGAGCCATAATAAAAACATTTACACTAGTGTATCTATCTGTAACAGACTTGATATGTTTGCATAAACTTAACCATCTCAACGCTACAGACCATAAAGCCAACATTTGCAAACACTGTATATCCAGATGAGCCGGCTCGTAACGAGCCGTCTCATCAGGATCTGCAGTGTTTGTCATTATTTTTAATATTTTGCAACAACAGCCCTTATTTAATTAATAGAATAGTCAAAATTTAACATGACCAAATCATGTTATATATTTAGAGGTGAAAGGGTTGACATCAAAATAGAGTTTTCTGCATGAAATGTTAAAATTAATCTTGAATAAATTTCAATAGGAATCGATAGGTTACCTGGCGTTTTGATGGTCCTCCTTTCTGGAATACGCCTACTGTGAACACACTCGGATACTGGAAGATAACACACAAGTCACTCATGATCACTCAGTAATATTACATAATGGTCATTTGTGCCTTTGTGGTGGTGACAGGAGAAATTGGTCTCGTGGCATTTTTGGTCAGTCTTATCTCATGTTCCCCTAGCACACTCCTGTCGCCTGATAAGGATCTATACGGTTTGTTAGAAGCATGATCAGTGCTCTACCGGCTGTCTGCTGAACAATGCAGACCTAGATCAGACTGTGTGGATGCTGATATGCGTTTACAATGGTCGAACGTACAAGAAAAAGTCGGTTGACAATGCTAGAGATTATAGTAAACAAAATGGGTGATGATCTGTCTGACAGACAAAACAAGTCTTTATTTCTAACCAGTGTAGATCGTAACGAGCTGTCTCATCAGGATCTGCACTTTTTGCAAGTAATTTTCGTATTTTTTTAGAAAAAAATCCCAAAGCTTTTTATAAATGGACTAGTTCCAGTTATATAGCATTGAAGGGTAAATGATCACAATTGAAGCAAAGTAATAATAGTCTAGTATGGATGGATATTGTATTGTTGGTATAGTTACCCACAATACAATATCCATTCATAATTGAACTACAGGTTTGGCGATGCATATTTCTCATAATTTATTGATAAATGTACACTTTATATCATATATGAAGCCAATTCTACAGCACATACCTTCAGAATGAGTGCCCGACCACAGCTGAACTTGGCCAGCAGTCCCACAAAGGCGCCAAAGATGATCAGCATCATCAAGGCGAAAAAGCTTGGCAACTTTGCATACGCTGCTATCTGAAACTGGATGGGGAAATGGACATACAATACAGTGGAACCTCTCTAAACGTGACACCCTGGGAGGTCCCAGTAGAAAATGTGCGATACCGACATAATTAGTACCACAAAACCTCAACTCAAATGATGCAGACAAAGTAGTGAACAGGGACCCGTTTCACTAAACTTCTTACGACTAAAATGTTCGTAAGTGCAAAATTATGATAGTCTGTAAATTTCACATTAACAATGTTTTCTTGTAAACAATTATTGAATTTACATTTATTGAGCATAGGCTGCATATGCAGCCTATGCTCAATAAATGTAAATCCATCAATCCATCAAAGTTTAGTGAAACGCACCCCAGGTATCTGAAAATAAAAGTGAAAATTGCTATGATGATGAAGCATGTAAAGTTTCACGTCAATCTGGCAGCATAATAAATAATACAAGTACCAGTATAGTGTTCTTTGATATCAAGTTATCAGGCAAGCCGAGGAATTCCTACCATTTCCAAGCACAGCCTGATAACGGGATATCAACAGACACTAGGCTGGTATTCTATTTATCAGGTAACACTTTATGCTAGCCGACAGCCAGATATAAATTATTTTTTGTTGAAAAGACTGGTTTACGTTGCTTCATTACACCAATGCCATTCGGTAATGTCATGTGACACAGTTCGACTAATCAAATGGCAGCTTTCAATTTGTTGTAACCTGGATATTTGTATCAGGCCAATGCCTGATACGACATTTTATCATGTAACCTGCCTTGTATTGACCAAATATGTGCATACTGATAACATATTGTTGTATCAGGCATTGACCCGATACAAACATTCAGGTGACAACGTCGTGGAAAACGAAGTAAAACTGACGTTCCATTGGTCAGATGACGTCATGTGATGTTACCGAATGACGTCAGTATAATGATGTAATGTAAACAAGTCCATAGACAAAACTGTCCATAGATAATGACGTCATCTGTGGTCATGTTCGAGTATAAAACGTTACCTCATAAATAGAATACCAAGCTACTGTCTTTTGGTATCAAGTTTATCAGGCAAGGCTAGGAAACTTGTAGGAATTTACTGTCTTTGGTATCAAGTTTATCAGGCAAGGCTAGGAAACTTGTAGGAATTTACTGTCTTTGGTATCAAGTTTATCAGGCAAGGCTAGGAAACGTGTAGGAATTTACTGTCTTTTGTTATCAAGTTTATCAGGCAAGGCTGATCCTAGCCTTGCCTGATAAACTTGATATCAAAAGACAGCAGCCTGGTATTCTCTATATGTTATCAGTCAATAACTCCAGCACAAAAATATTTACACAATTCCCTAACATTTGATTGGCCCGTAGCAAGTCTATGTCCAAAATTTATATCCCAGTAAACTCCCACGCCGAACTACTTTCCGTAACCATGAGGCGCAGTTAAAATAATTCTTAAGAAAACGGAAAATAAACACATTTTCTTGATGAATTTATTTCAAATGCTGGAATTAAAAGGAATTAATGGCCTTTTTGTGGAATTTATCGGGGATATAAACTTGGAAAAGTCGCGGGAATACTGGACGAGGCCTTCCGGCCTTCGTCCTTCGTCCAGTATTCCCGCGACTTTTCCAAGTTTATACCTCGATAAATTCCACAAAACGGCCATTCATTCCTATAATACCTGCTAAAGCTTCATACTTACTGGCCTCTGCTGGTTGACATCGTAATCATATCTCAAGCTCCTGTTCACAATGGCACGATCACTACCAGGAAAGTTCAAACACCATTTATCCACGTTGTCATGGTAACCTGCTGACCTGCAAGCAATAAGGTGTTGTACATGTTGTTTTATTATGTTTATTGTTATTTGACGACACCATTTAATAACAATATGTATATGGGATGAATAATCGCTTGAAAGAATGGCCGTTTAACCCTTTCAACCCTAGAGACCATGAAGCAAACAATGTAGATTCTGATGAGCCGGCTTATAATGACAACCCTCATCAAGATATATAGTATTTGTTTCACCGTTAGACTATCAACCCATCCAGGAATTGTGGTCGTGACTGGGGAAATGTGGCTATTGCGATTTGAGACCAGTGTAGCTCCTGATCAAATAACAAACCCATATGGCCTCATAATGGTCTATAATGCTTGTTAGAATCACGACGGTTGTATTATTGATGGAATGGCAAACAGTTCAGATCCTGATCAGTCTGTGCAGATGCTGATCTGGATCTACACTGGTGGCAAGCCCACAAGCCCCATTTCTCCAGTCACAGCCACAGTTGTGAAAAGGTGTATGTAGTAGTAATTAGAGACCCGACAGCGAACGCATTTGTTGAATGTGCATGTATGTGCATACGTACTTGACAGCCAGCCTGTGTTTACTGCGTGGTAATGGTGAGGGATACAGGCTTCGACGTATCGACTTTAACTCATCGGCATGTGCAAATCCATGAAGTGCACTCTCCAATGTGGTAACATTTCCTCCAAGTCGCTGAAAATCAACAAAACCTTCAATAACTAAATTCTATTTAACAAACAAATAAGATTTATCAACACAATGGGGATTTATATCATTCAACAGAAAGGTCATACACAGATAGAAATGCACCTGTACAGGGGAGTACTGACTTCAGCACTGAAATGGCATGAAAATATTCAGCATTAACACAGTGTCATGATTTGGTGCCAGGCACACTTATTTCATCAGATCACGAAGCCCCAAGTGTTAATCCCAATAAGATTTACTGCTATAATATGAACAAATTCATTGCTAAGATACGCATACCTCTCCATTCTCTCATTGTGTACCTAAGAAGATGTGCGATATCTCATGAAATGTAAATACAATATTTTACGATATTTTCTTAAGTTAACAAAATGTACAGAGCAAATGCAGAATAAAATTCCGCATTTGCTATGAAATTTTTGTCAACTTTCCACATCATTTACAGAAAATATCCAAGTTCTCTGTAATATAATATGTTCATGACAAATATTCTCAGGTACAAACTCATATGGGCTATCACAAATAAGAGCAGGAAGCCATGAGTTGTTTGAGCACCATGAGGACAGCTGGCAAAGGTGTGATCAGTCATTGTAGTCAAGCTTGTTCAGCAAATAAAAAAGAATTCTGTGGATGGGGTTCAAATTAGATGTTCTAAACATTTCGAGAAACGTTTGTAGCATGTCACATCTGCCAGATAGTCATCAATGATAGATGAAATGATGGTTGACTTTTATGAAGATATAATTGCAGCACAAAAATATTTACACAATTCCCTAACATTTGATTGGCCCATAGCAAGTCTCTGTCCAAAATGTATATCCCAGTAAACTCCCACGCCGAACTACTTTCCGTAACTGTGAGGCGCAGTTAAAATAATTCTTAAGACTAGATGGCCGCGGCCTGCATGTCGCGCCTTGTGGCGAGGCATGGACACTAAAAAAAGAAATATAGTATAACGAAAAACTTTAACGAAAAACTTTAACGAAAAAACTTAACCAAAAAACTTAACCAAAAACTTTAACCGGACACACGTAGTACGTACGTACGTACGTACGATAGTACGTTGCCCACAAAGTGCCGACTATATGCGCATTTCCGCAAGCGGCGCAAAAAAAAACTTTAAACCAAAGCAGTTGCACAAATATATTGTATAACGTAAAACTTTAACCAAAAACTTAACCAAAAAACTTTAATTTAAACCGGACAACAGGTATGTACGTACGCCAAAGTGGAACGACTATATCGCGCATTTCCACAAGCGGAGCGAGCAAAAAGTATTAAAAAGTATAGACCTTGGGCACAGGGGCCGCACGGGTGGGGGTAGAATGAAAAGATGGATGATGATAAACAGGCATGTGAAGGTTCAAGGTAATGGGCAAAGTAGGTGCATAGATATAGTACATGAAAAAACTTTAACCAAAAACTTCAACCAAAAACTTTAACCAAAAACTTTAACCAAAAACTTTAACCAAAAACTTGACATTGGGCACATGGGCACATGGGCCGCACGGGTGGGGGGTAGAATAAAAATATGGATGATGATAAACACCCATGTGAAGTTTCAAGGTAATGGGCAAAGCAGTTGCAGAGATATAGTATAACGAAAAACTTTAACCAAAAAACTTTAACCAAAAACTTTAACCAAAAACTTTAACCAAAATCTTTAACCAAAAACTTCAAAGTAATTTGACCTTGACATTGGGCACACGGGCCGCATGGGAGGGGGGTAGAATGAAAATATAGATTATGATAAACACCCATGTGAAGTTTCAAGGTAATGGGCAAAGCAGTTGCAGAGTATAGTAATAACGAAAAACTACTTTTAACCAAAAAACTTAACCAAACCTTTAAACTTTAAAAAACCAAAAAACTTAACCAAAACTTTAACCGGACACACGTACGCACGTACGTACGTACGTACGTACGTACGTACGTACGTACGCCAAAGTGGCCGACTATATCGCGTTTCCGCAAGCGGGAGCGACAAAAACTTAACCAAAAAACTTAACCAAAAACTTCAAAGTAATTTGACCTTCACACAGGGGCGCACGGGAGGGGGGGTGGGTAGAAGTAAAAAAAAAAAATATAGATGATGATAAAACACCCATATGAAGTTTCAAGGCAATGGCAAGGCAGTTGCAGAGATATAGTATAACGAAAAACATTAACCTCAAACTTAACCACCAAAAATTAACCAAAAACTTAACCAAAAAACTTAACCAAAACTTTAACCGGACACACGTACGTATACACACGTACGTGTGTCCGGTTAAAGTATGTACGCCAAAGTGCCGACTATATCGCGCTTTCCGTAAGCGGGCGCGATAAAAACGGAAAATAAACACATTTTCTTGATGAATTTATTTCAAATGCTGGAATTATAAGGAATGAATGGTCTTTTTGTTGAATTTATCGGGGATATAAACTTGAAAAAAGTCGCGGGAATAGTGGAATACTGGACGAGGCCTTCCGGCCTTCGTCCAGTATTCCCGCGACTTTTCCAAGTTTATACCCCGATAAATTCCACAAAAAGGCCATTCATTCCTATAATAAACATATGTGTGTACCTCTGATCCAGAATCCAAGGAAATGTAGAATTCCACAGAGTTCAGGTCACCTGTCAATAATGCATTGGCAAAATATCAAAACATAACAGGCACAATTTCTTTTTACAAATCTCTTCCATTGAAAGGTTTTCTGCAAATATCCAGTAGCCAATTTCACCAACATTGCAAAGCATACTTATCTTGCTAAGTACACTTTGAGGGAGAATTTTCAAAATAAGGATACATTTATTCATTTTTATTATACTGAATTTATTACATTATCACAGCCACTTTTATATGCAGTCATAAGATCTATATAAAATAATGGATTTCGGGAAAAATAAATGATTACTCCCTCAAAGTATACTTTATAGCTAGATAAGTATGCTTTGCAATTTTGGTGAAATCGGCTACTGGTCTCCTCTTTCTGAAACAGACGAATTTACTTATCGCGGAATTAAACTCTGTGTCTAATTGTCAAGTGTGAGAGCAGCATTTTCCATTATAGAACAATTGTGTGTCTTTAATGGATGTCAGCACATCTCCACCTGAGGCGTACTGGTTTGTTGTTACTGTGATACGTCCACTATCTAATGCACAGTGAGTGCCCGCCCTCAAATGGACGAGAAATACATTGATATGTGTGGTGCATAACAGGTAAATAAAAAGATTAACAAGAATGTCGTAAGTCACAACACACGCTTATCGAGGAATTAATTGACACAAAGCTGTTTGAGGTGATTAGACAAACTCTATATACCCTATACATAATTGTATGCAGGAAAGTGTAGAATAATGGCTATTAAAGTTGAAAAGGTGGTATTTTTGTGAACATTTATTTTTCATCATAAAAATGCCAGGCGCACATGTACAATATGTATAGAACATTCCGTTCTATTATGTTGTTAACCCTTAGACCGCTACACACAACAACTGTCGTCTGCTGTTGCTTTTATATATCCTTATTTCTCAATAAAAACATGTTTTGACAGCACTTCAGAATCATTTCCAATTCTGAAGTGCTGTCAAAGCATGTTGAAAATTATTCTAAAGTGCTGTCAAAGCATGTTTTTATGATAACAAGAGTTGTCAGAAGACAACGAAGCTCGCCTGTTGGCAGCCTTCACTCAAACTTGGCACAGTTGCATAAAAAACATGAATATTATATATTATTGACCTTGGGTTAAGGGGCATGCGGTGGACCTTGAAATTGGGGTCAGAGGTGCAAGGTGGGTTGTGGGTTTGCTATAGCATAATATAGCATATTAAGATGAATGCATGTATGAAATATCAATGCGCTCCCTGAAAACAGAAGTAAAACAAACGTTAAGTTTATGAATGAACTAAGTTGGTGATTTTCTACAGTATGATAGCTATTCACATGAGGAATGCATGTATGAATGTGTTAAGTTTGTGACCTTGGGGACAAAGGTGGGGGGGTGGGTCATGGATTTAATGCAGATGAATGCATGTATGAAATATCAAAGCGTTCCCTGTAAAGAAACAGAAGTTAAACAACATTTACCCCAACGTTAAAGTTTATGAACATGCTAAGTTTGTGACCTTGACCTTGGGGTAAGGGTTGAGTGGTGGGTTGTGGATTTGCTACAGCATGATAGAGGGTCATCTGAGGAATGCATGTATGAAATATCAAGATGTTCCATGAAAGGAAACAGAAGTTATAAGACATTTGGAGTGGGCGGTGGGTCATGGATTCGCTATAGTACAATAGAGTTTCATCAGATGAATGCATGAATGAAATATCAAGGCGTTCATGAAAGGAAACAGATGTTAAGACATTTACACCAACGTTAAGTTTATGAATGTGCTATGTTTGTGATCTTGGCCTTGGGGAAAGAGGTGGGGGGGGGGGTGGTGGGTCATGGATTTGCTATAGCACGATAGAGTATCATCAGATGAATGCATGTATGAAATATCAAGGCGTTCCCTGTAAAGAAACAGAAGAACAGAAGTTACACAACATTTATCCCAACGTTAAGTTTATGAACATGCTACGTTTGTGACCTTTACCTTGGAGCAAGGGTTTGATGGTGGGTCATGAATTTGCTACAGCATGATAGAGGGTCATCTGAGGAATGCATGTATGAAATATCAAGGCGTTCCATGAAAGGAAACAGATGTTATAAGACATTTACCCCAACGTTAAGTTTATGAATGTGCTAAGTTTGTGACCTTGACCTTGGGGTAAGGGGTGGGTTATGGATTTGCTATAGTACAATAGAGTATCATCAGATGAATGCATGTATGAAATATCAAGGCGTTCCATGAAAGGAAACAGATGTTATAAGACATTTACCCCAACATTATTTTTAAGTTTATGAATGTGTTAAGTTTGTGACCTTGACCTTGGGGAAAGGGGTGGGTCATGGATTTGCTATAGTACGATAAGAGTTTCATCAGATGAATGCATGTATGAAATATGAAGGTATTCCCCGTAAATAAACAGAAGTTACACAACATGTACCCCAACGTTAAGTTTATGAATGTGCTAGGTTTGTGACCTTGACCGTGGGGTAAGGGTTGGGTGGTGAGTCGTGGATTTGCTACAGCTTGATAGAGGGTCATCTGAGGAATGCATGTATGAAATATCAAGGCGTTCCATGACAGAAAACAGATGTTATAAGACATTCAAGTTTATGAATGTGCTAAGTTTGTGATCTTGACCTTGGGGAAAGGGGTGGGAGGTGGGTCATGGATTTGCTATAGTACGATAGAGTTTCATCAGATGAATGCATGTATGAAATATGAAGGTATTCCCTGTAAATAAACAGAAGTTACACAACATTTACCCCAACGTTAAGTTTATGAATGTGCTAAGTTTGTGACCTTGACCTTGGGGTAAGGGATGGGCAATGGGTCATGGATTTGCAACAGCACGATAGAGTATCATCAGATGAATCCATGTATGAAATATGAAGGCGTTCCCTGTAAATAAACAGAAGTCACACAACATTTACCCCAACGTTAAGTTTATGAACATGCTAAGTTTGTTGACCTTGGGGTAAGGGTTGGGTGGTGGGTCGTGGATGTGCTACTGCATGATAGAGGGTCATCTGAGGAATGCATGTATGAAATATCAAGGCGTTCCATGAAAGGAAACAGATGTTATAAGAAATTTACCTCAACGTTAAGTTTATGAATGTGCTCAGTTTGTGACCTTGACCTTGGAGTAGGGGTTGGGTGGTGGGTCATGGATTTGCTACAGCATGATAGAGGGTCATCTGAGGAATGCATGTATGAAATATCAAGGCGTTGCATGAAAGGAAACAGATGTTATAAGAAATTTACCCCATGTTAAGTTTATTAATGTGCTAAGTTTGTGACCTTGACCTTGGGGTAAGGGTTGGGTGGTGGATCATGGATTTGCTACAGCACGATAGAGGGTCATCTGAGGAATGCATGTATGAAATAACAAGGTCTTCCATGAAAGGAAACAGAAGTTTTATAAGACATTTACCCAACGTTAAGTTTGTGGACGACGCTGACGCCGACGCCGACGCAGACGCCGACGACGCCGGGGGTATGCTATAAGCTCTTATGCACTTCGTGCAGGCGAGCTAAAAATGGAAAATAGAAGATAAACAGCAGACGTCTGCCTCTACATTCAAAACCAATTGTGACCTCTAACTAGATAGTAAATACATTGTTTTACCTTTAAACTTGCGTTTGGTGAAGAGGACGCCCATATCACTGGGCACGCTGTCGAAGCCACAGGCGCCGACGATGTAAACGCCAGCCTCACGCGCCTTCCCGCTGTACTTCAACTGCATCGTCTCCAGGAACTGAATACAGACTCCAGCAGGTCAGCACGGCCATGTGGGCGGATCAGGGTTGGCAATTTCCCGGGAAATAAGAGTATTTCCCAGGACGGCGGGAAATATCGGGAAATACTGGGAAGGAAATACTGGGAAATACCGGGAAATATGAATCTTGGTGTTTTTTTTAATTAAAAAATGTCAAGATGAGTCTCTATATTCCCCTATATCTACTATGGTTCATTTCTGTGTAGACTGATAAGCCTACAGGTAAAACATTCTGCAATAATAAGTTTATTTAGAAAAAAAAAACATCATTATTTTCTAGACAATTTTCTTCCCTATATACAAGTCTATGTAGTATTTGCCAACTGTCTATTTTATTGTATATGAGAACACTCCTCATTACTACAGTAACCTGCCACTAATAAAAGCTGCTTTTGGAATTTTGAGAAAATCCCTGTTGATAACAGGGATAATCCATGTACAGTGTAAGTGTAATTGTTTTACAACTTGACATGACCATATACAGACCACCTGGGTTCTTATTATACAGTATGACACAAAAGGTGTGAGAGGACGGCTGACAATTAACAGCATGTTGTCATAGTCTGATGGTTTATTAAAGTATATTAAAGTCTCATCAATGTACATTTTTGGCTAATTTAAACGATTTTAGGTACTGTATCTCATACGTACCATCTAGTCTTCACGTTAAATAAATGTCATAATAATAATGCAAATAAGTAATACAAATGCAAAGCATAAAACAACAGTACATTGTCAGTCATATAAGACTTGTAAGAGACTATGTGTATGCACATCATGCATGCTAAGATCATTTATTCTCATTTCTTGATACCGAATATTAGTGTGGGAGAAGGTTGACAATTAACAGCCTGTTGTCTAAACATAGTCTGATCATGATGACGTTATCTTTGTGAATTGTATCTAGCAGACACTCAGATGCTTCCTAAAAAATGAAGAAGTAATTTACAAAAAAATAATACAACCAAAATATAAATGTCATGGTTGTCAAATATTCCACCTGATGAGTACCCCTAGTTGGGAATGAAACAAATCTATACATTGTAATTAACCACTATATCTAATTATTAAGTTGTTGATGGCTTAATTAACTATCACTGAGCTTAAAACTTAATTTAAATAACTTTAATTATCAAATAATAACATGAACATTCATATTTCCCGGTATTTCCCACTTTGGGGAGTATTTCCCGCCGGGAATTCCTGCCCCCGGTATTTCCCGGCCAACCCTGGGGCGGATGCCAGACAGTGTGCATAGGTTGTACAAACCACATTTATTTGAGAGAGAGAGAGAGAGAGAGAGAGAGAGAGACAGAGAGAGAGAGAGAGAGAGAGACAGAGACAGAGAGAGGAGAGAGAGAGATAGAGAGAGAGAGAGAGAGAGAGAGAGAGAGAGAGAGAGAGAGAGAGAGAGTAGAGAGAGAGAGAGAATATAGAGAGAGAGCGAGAGAGAGAGAGAGAGAGAGAGAGAGAGAGAGAGTAGAGAGAGAGAGAGAAAGACCGGGGTTCGCCACTGATGTCCACATGATGGGCTCCATTCTCACAGAGAGAGGAAGAGAGAGAGAGAGAGAGAGAGAGAGAGAGAGAGAGAGAGAGAGAGATAGTAGAGAAAAGAAACGAGAGAGAGAGAGACAGACAGAGACAGAAGAGAGAGAGAGAGAGAGAGAGAGAGAGAGAGGAGAGAGAGAGAGAGGAGAGTGTTGAGAGAGAGAGACTCGCCACTGATGTCCACATGATGGGCTCCATTCTCAACACACGCCCGCACCACCTGCTCCCCAAAGAAACGATACTGCAATGAAAAATATATACAATGTAACATGACGTTAGACAAGAGCTGTAGGAGAACAGCATAGCTCGACTACGAGGGTTGTCGATGTACACATAGCTTGACGAAGAAGGTGGCTGCGGCCTGCATAAAAACCTTAACCAAGGTTGACTAAAAACATTAACAAGGGATTATCGATGTACGTCACTAGGAGATAAAGTTTTCCAAGTATGGTTGCTGTAGGCCCAGGAGTATTCCATATACAAGCTTGACTAAAAACCGTAACCAAGGGGAGATAACTAAGTAATCCAAGATAAAGTAGGTCAAGGTCAAATATAGTCAGGGTTCTTATTGATGTACATCATTAGGAGATGAAGTTGTCCAAGTATGGTTGATGTAGGCCCAGAAGTATTCCATATACAAGCTTGACTATAAACATTAACCAAGTAATTGAAGGTTAAATGTAGGAAGGTGAAGGTAAAATAAAGGTCAGGGGTTATTGATGTACATCCCTATGAGAAAAAGTTATCCAAGTATGGTGTCTGTATGCACAATAGTATTCCATCTACAAGCTTGACTAAAAACCTTAACCAAGGTTGAGTAACTAGATGGCCGCGGCCTGCATGTCGCGCCTTGTGGCGAGGCATGGACACTACCAAAAAAGATATAGTATAATGAAAAACTTTAACCAAAAAACTTAAGCAAAAACTTTAACCGGACGTACGACAAAGTGCCGACTATATCGCGCTTTCCGCAAGCGGGCGTGAAAAAAAATTTAACCAAAAACTTCAAAGTAATTTGACCTTGACATTGGGCACAGGGGCCGCACGGGAAGGGGGTAGAATGAAAATATAGATGATGATAAACACCCATGTGAAGTTTCAAGGTAATGGGCAAAGCAGTTGCAGAGATATAGCATAACAAAAAAATTTAACCAAAAAACTTAACCAAAAAACTTAACCAAAAACTTTTAACCAAAAAACTTAACCAAAAACTTCAAAGTAATTTGACCTTGACATTGGGCACAGGGGCCGCACGGGAGGGGGATAGAATGAAAATATAGATGATGATAAACACCCATGTGAAATTTTCAAGATAATGGGCAAAGCAGTTGCAGAGATATAGTATAACGAAAAACTTTAACCAAAAAACTTAACCAACAAACTTAACCAAAAACTTTAACCAAAGAACTTAACCAAAAACTTCAAAGTAATTTGACCTTGACATTGGGCACAGGGGCCGCACGGGAGGGGGTAGAATGAATATAAGATGATAGATGTATGATAAACACCCATATGAAGTTTCAAGGTTAAGAATAATTGCAAAGCAGTTGCAGAGATATAGTATAACGAAAAACTTTAACCAAAAAACTTAACCTAAAACTTTAACCAAAGAACCTTTTAACCAAAAAACTTAACCAAAAACTTCAAAGAAATTTGACATTGGGCACAGGGGCCGCACGTACGTACGACAAAGTGCCGACTATATCGCGCTTTCCGCAAGCGGGCGCGACAAAAACCTTAACCAAGGGGAATTAAGTAAGTAATTTAAGGTTAAATAAATGTAGGTCAAGGTCAAATATAGGTCAGGGGTTGTTGATGTACATCACTAGGAGATGAAGTTGTCCAAGTATGGTTGGTGTAGGGCCATGAGTATTCCATCTACAAGCTTGACTAAAAACGTTAACCAAAGAGAATTAAGTAAGTAATTCAAAAGGAAATGTAGGTCAAGGTCAAATATAGATCAGGGGTTATTGATGTACATCACTATGACAAAAGGTTGTCCAAGTATGGTGTCTGTATGCACAATAGTATTCCATGTACAAGCTTGAGTAAAAAGCTTAACCAAGGTCGAGTAACAACCTTAACCGAGGGGAATTAACTAAGTAATTCAAGGTTAAATGTAGGTCAAGGTCAATTATAGGTCAGGGGTTGTTGATGTATCACTACCTAGGTCCAGGTTGTTGTGGGGAAATGTAACAAATCACGGTGGGTTGTGATGGTAAGAACATCACGATTGTATGTACAATCAAACTAGGAGATGAAGTTGTCCAAGTATGGTTTGTGTAGGGCCAGGAGTATTCCATCTACAAGCTTGACTAAAAACGTTAACCAAGGGGAATTAAGTAAGTAATTCAAGAGGAAATGTAGGTCAAGGTCAAATATAGATCAGGGGTTGTTGATGTACATCACTAGGAGATGAAGTTGTCCAAGTATGGTGGGTGTAGGGCCAGTAGTATTCCATATAGAAGGTTGACTAAAAACCTTAACCAAAATGAATTAAGTAAGTAATTGAAGAGGAAATGTAGGTCAAGGTCAAATATAGATCAGGGGTTATTGATGTACATACCTATGAGAAAAGGTTGTCGAATATGGTGTCTGGATGCACAATAGTATTCAATGTACAAGCTTGAAAAAAAACGTTAACCAAGGTTGACTAAAAACCTTAACCAAGGGGAATTAAGTAAGTAATTCAAGAGGAAATGTAGGTGAAGGTCAAATATAGATGAGGGGTTATTGATGTGCATCACTAGGAGATGAAGTTGTGCAAGTATGGTGGGTGTAGGGCCAGTAGTAATTGCATATACAAGCTTGACTAAAAACCTTAACCAAGGTTGACTAAAAAACCTTAACCAAGGGGAATTAACCAAGTAATTCAAGAGGAAATGTAGGTCAAGGTCAAATATAGATCAGGGGTTATTGATGTACATCACTAGGAGATGAAGTTGTCCAAGTATGGTGGGTGTAGGGCCAGTAGTATTCCATATACAAGCTTGACTAAAAACCTTAACAAGGCGTGACGGTGACGCCGAACGCCGACGCCGACGTGACAACATAAGATCTACTTATTCTTCGAATAGTCGAGCTAAAAATGAGACAAGGCATGTTAGAAAATGAGACGAGGCATGTGATTTTTTACCTTAGAAGATGTTGTGATATTTCGCAAAAAATGGAAACTGTGTTATTTTTTGGTAAATGACATCGAAAGTCGACACATTTCCTATTTAGAATAGTTTCCACATTTACTATGACTATTTCGTCAACTTTTGAGGTCATTTACATGATATATATCATACAATTTGTAAATCTTTTTCATGAAAATGATTAGGTACAAAATAACATGACATGTCTCATTTTGTATGAGGTTCTTTTTACTGTCTCAAATGTGATTGCGCAGATTTAGTAATAGGATCAGTAGCCGATTTCACCAACATTGCAAAGTATACTTATCTAGCAAAGTATACTTTGAGGGAGAAAATTTCAATTTTAGGATAAATTTATTAATTTTTATTATACTGAATTTATTACATTATCACAGCCATTTTGGCTGTGATAATGAAATAAATTCAGTATAATAATTCTGCATACTTGTAATCATCAAATATATGCAGTTGTTAGTTCTATATGACATAATGCATTTCGGGGAAAATAAATGATTACTCCCTCAAAGTATACTTTGCTAGAAAAGTATACTTTACAATGTTGGTGAAATAGGCTACTGATTGTTCAGGAGGAGATACTGTCAACTCTGACATTGAGGTCCATGTTCATAATCAACATCATCTGTAATGTTTCATTCACATTTTATAGTGAAAAATATTCTGAAAAATTTACATCTTTATTTAACAGTAGGTGACAAAAGCACATACATGTAATTGGAGAAAGTCTCCACATTAGAAACAACAAGTTCAGCAAAGTGTTAACCCATTTCATGCTGAGATCAATCCTAAATATTTTATTTAAATGTGCTTAGAAGTATATGTCGTGGCCACCATTTCGAACAAGAATTCCGCCACGGAAGCGGTGTCGCGCCTGCCGAGGCATTTGACTGTGAACATTACAAGCAAATAAATTACCTTGACCTTGAGAATTTGGATGTGGGGGTGTGATTGATGTGAAATATTATCAAAGTCTGGCAAGGGGTTAAAGAGACATTGTGAAAAAACAATAACTTTAACGCATTCCTGTTACAAAAGCGGTGAAGATTACAAGTAAATAAATGACCTTGACCTTGTGCGTAATGAAGCATCATCCCTAGACAAACATTGATGTGAAATATTATCAAAGTCTGGCAAGGGGTTAGAGATATTGTGAAAAAACAATAAGTTTAACGCATTTCTGTTACAAAACAGGTGAACATTAAAAGTAAATAAATGACCTTGACCTTGAGAATGTGGATGTGGGGGTGTGCGTAATGAAGCATCATCCCTAGACAAACATTGATGTGAAATATTATCAAAGTCTGGCAAGGGGTTTAAAGAGATATTGTGAACAAATAATAAGTTTAACGCATTCCCTGTTACAAAAACCGGTGTGAACATTACAAGTAAATAAATGACCTTGACCTTGTGCGTAATGAAGCATCATCCCTAGACAAACATTGATTTGAAAAAAATATTATCAAAGTCTGGCAATGGGTTAGAGGTACTGTGAAAAAACAATAACTTTAATG